>QKWP01000332.1:60663-198535 GCA_003550325.1 Gigaspora rosea
AAAAAAAAAACAAACAAATAAACAAAAATAATAAGAAACAAAAAAAAACATAGAATATAAAAAATTGCCAGGTTATCTGTAACTTCGAACTGCAGATATAGAATTTAAAAAGGATCTAGAAAAAAAAAGTTACGAACATCACTCATAGTATAACTTTCCCTTACAGCGTGATGCAGAGAGATGCAACTCGATTTCTTTGTAGAGGCGTTCGCTTCGAAAAGGTATTCGATTAGTGAAGTAGTGCTGATACTTTTTTTTATTTTTATTTAGTTTGCTTATACGTGAAGTTTCCTATTTTACAGTATTATGCCATATAAATACTCGTGTAACATTGATAACAGCTCACTTATATTGGAATAATTGCAAAATTTTATCCCAAATAATTTTATGTTACACCTGATGTTATATTTGATTGGCTTTTTTATAAGATTTAAAAAAAAAAAATTCGAGATCTCCTAGATTGGAAGAGCCGTCAGGTTGATGCCATACTCTACATAGCCCTGAATGTAGAGAATCCGAAAGGTTGGCGGTTCGATACCTCTGGTGAGCTGCTGTAGGCGGCCAGCTAGTGCGCTAAGGGCAATTTTTTTAGTTCCCATGACTTTAGATGTCGATCATTTCTAAATTTGTTTTCATGTGCTCCCAATGACGTATATATTACTTAGACCAATAATTTCGATTTAATTTTGCATAATAAGACCTACTGTAGACGACCAGCTAGTGCACTAAGGGCAATTTTTTTAGTTCCCATGACTTTAGATGTCGATCATTTCTAAATTTGTTTTCATGTGACTCCCAATGACGTATATATTACTTGGACCAATAATTTCGATATAATTTTGCATAATAAAAAGGACCACATAGAAAGTTTTACTTGAATTATGAAGCTCCATAGTTAAAAAAAATCTTTATCCTTTATTAATGATTTTCTTTATGCTCTGTAGTTTATTATTTTTTTAAAAAAAGTACTTTAAACTTCATAGAAAATTATCAATCGTAATGGCAACAGCCAATCAAATTTTAAGGTTAGTTGTAACGTAGCACGACCAGAAAAATTCAAAACAAACGTTCGTTTTGTCAAAAATTGCTTATAGCTCGAAATTTAGTCTATGAAAGGCCTTCTGCGCATTAGTAAAAAAATTTCCTTGCAAAATTTTGATATATTTTGTATGTTCTAACACTAACCTAGTAGCAATACCCTAACAAAAAAAATTTACTTCGAAATTTTTTGAGCGGTTATTCTACCCTTTTACCAATGATCTAAGTCATAATTTTTTTTAATATGAACTTGGTTATATAATTATATGACGTTTTGGTCATATTAAACACTAATACAAAACCTTTAACTATGTATTTTTACAGTATTAAAAGGTTATAAAGTTATATCAATCTTCATTATGACTATTGATGCAGGCAAAACTTTATACATGCAGTAAAACTATAATCATTTCAATACAATCTAATTCAATTTTAACTACATATTATGTGTTAAATAAGTTTGTAAGAATTTTTTATATAATATTTATGATAGAAATATGCTGTTACTTATAAATCAAATGAATTGACTCTTCTAATTTTATATCTAAATTTATGCAAAAAATTATTTAAATTAGACTTTTACTAAAATACACTTATAATGTTATACTGTATATATATATATATATTATCCTCAAAACTGGCTAATTAATAGATGAAAGAAGTTCTAAATAAAAATATTCTATGATTCTAACAATCTTCTCAAACCCTAACTCTAAGTACTAATGCTAACATGTAAATTTTATATTAAAAATATTAAAAATTTTTATATTCAATCCTTAAAAAAATCAAAAAACATAATAAAATATAATAGGTACAAAATCACTATAGATGAATTTTATAATAAATGTAAATTAAATTTATTTAAAATAAATATAAAAACCTTTCTTTAAATTTTAAATATATATTCTTTAGCATTTAAAAATCTTTAATTTAAAGTTTTAGGTTTTAATTCCAAGTAATTCAAAGTAATCTTCCTTTAAGTTGATATATTTTTTTATATTTACAACCCTGTAAAATTATATTATTATTTAAAGCAATAATATGATAGGTTAAAATAATTTTTAAGATTTTTGGGTCAATAGCATAGCAGTTATGCTCCAATGCATAAATTAAAAGGTTGCTGGTTCAAGTCTGCTTAGTGATAATTTGAATTTGATAGATAGAACTCTAATTTGGAATAATTGAAGTTACAAAATGTTGTGAGAGAAGTATAGGGCCCATAGCCTAGTGGTCTAGGCGCCTATACCCTATACTAGAGGTTCCTGGTTCAAGTTCTAGTAGATGAAAAAATCTATGAAATATTTGTCCCATACTCAGTGTAAGTTCATGTGAATACTTGTTGTAGAAGGTTCTAGCAAGAAGGATCCTAGGTGAAGACAAGTTGGCATCATATTTATGGTGAGAGAAGCAGAGAACACATGGGAACCCACAGAACAGGTCTATAATAGAAGGAACACCTCTGGCACATGTGGATGAATCAAAATAGGAAAACTACAAATACAGAAAGAAGTAAGCGGCTGTACTTGGGGACGTGTAAAAAATCAAAAGCAGGATGCACCAGGCTGGTAGTGCAAACACGACAGAGGTATGCAAAAGCCACAACAGGCACACCAACAGAAATCACCAATCACTTCAGACGAAAACTGGAAGTAGTCTTGTTATTACAAACTATAGTTGGGAGTAACCTATATTACACAACATAGCCTGTACCTTACTAACACACGGGAGTCTCCTTATATATCAGTTCGCTGCGTACTGTTACCTGAATATACGTATAAATCAGGAGCAGTGTCCAAGATCGTGGTAGATGTAAAAGTTGAGGGCCTATTATGGTAATGGGGGCTGTGTGTAGAAAACAGGCAGTTATTAGTAATAGGTATTTGGCACCTACCTGTAATACCAAACAGGAAGTAAATCAAGCAACGATTTACGCATGCTGTGGAAGATCTCTGATTACCTGTCTGGGAGTTAAGTAAGACCAGTACGAGAGATGTGGTGAATGCAGAAGTTGGATAATAAAGTAGGTTCAGATGCATAAATCCTGTGTTAATACATATGGGGTATCACTTCTGGGTAGAGCTTAACTCGAGGATAAAAATACTTCTAAGTCCAAAATTAGATATTTGAATTTGTATATGTAATTACATATGTAATAAAATATAACTGATAATAAAATAATGGCGAACAAAGAGTTCGTTATATAAAAAAAAAACAAAATGTAGTAAGAGATCACAGATACTTTATGAACTTGTAGCACTGCATTTTTGCATTTTCAGTTATAGGCAGAATGCTAATATCAGTAGTTACCATAATAAGAAAGTAGAAATTACTGTTCTTCAAGTTTGCGTAGAAAAAACTAGTGACCCCTTGCTATGGGCAGATTAAGCTATCAGGGTCATCATACTAGCTACAGATAAGGATATTAAGAACTAAAGCATCATAAAAAAGAAGAACCTGGAACATTGTAGTGGTTTAATAGTAATGCTCTAACTCCAAGTGTTTGGCATAGTTATAGCGTAAATGGACTAGTATCTGGCTAGGTAATAATGATATAGTAGGAAAGGAATAGTAAAAAAAAATTAAAAATATAAAAGATGCTATTAACTAAAGCTTTTTTGTATTCTAATTAAAAGTTAAAAATAGTTTAAAAATAAGGTTCTTCTAATATTAATAGTAGTTAATTTACCAAATTTGGCTTGTGAATTCCAAGATACTTGGGACAAAGAAGAGAATATAAAGGTCTACAAATTACTATTACACAAAGTAATATAATTTATAATACTTTGTATAGTATAAATTTGCAGATTCTTATATTCTCCTCTTTAATTCCAAGTATTTTGAGATTTACTAATTCAATTTTGATAATTTAACTACTATTAAAATCAGAAGAACCTTTTTTTAATTAACTTTTACTTAAAATACAAGAAATCTTTATTTAATATATCTTTTATATTTTTAAAAGATTACTTTAACCAATTATATTGTTGTTGGGTATATCAGTTATTTGACTCAAAGAATATAATAAAAATTAATCAACTTTAAAAAAGATTATCTTTGAATTACTTAAAGCTAAGAACTAAAACTTTAATAAATTAAAGATGATTAAAAACTAAATAATATATATTTAAAATTTAAAAAAAAGATTTATATGCATATTTTTAAATAAGAGTTTAAGTTCTTCACACACTCATACAGCCATGCACTCTATGATTGATCAATCAAATTTGATCACAAGAAATTTTAAATATATTTTTATTTTTTTATTTATTTTAATTTTTATACATTTATTAATTAATATAAAAAATTGATATCATACTAAAAAGAGCAGAATCAATACTCAATATACAATTAAAATTATAACTACTAACTCTATATAACATTAAGAAATTGTTATATAACTGTTACAAGAAACAGATATAAATACAGATACTAGTAAAAACTACAAAAACAAAAGAGCTAACAAAATACAACCAAAAGCAAAATTACAATAAATAATACCTAATAAAGATTACTCTTGAAGAACATAAACAATAATTTCACATAAAATATGCAAAGCCTTTCATCAAAAAAATATAGAGACCTGCAATGACAACAATAGCAACAACAAATCTAAAAAGTAACAAGTTAAAAAGAAATAAAATTAGTAAGTGAAAGTGAAAACTAAGAAAATCCTTACAAAAATACCAATAAAAATATATAAATCACTCTTGAAGAGCATACTCAATGATTCTATATGAGACATGCAAGACCTTTTACTGAAGAAACATAGAGAATCTAAAAGAAATCTAATAGCAATACTAATAATACCTCTAGCAATAGTACTAATAATAATACCTGTGACAATACCCAATACTGACAACAATAGTAGCAACAAACTTAAAAAACAACAAGCTAAAAAGAAAAAAAATTAGTAAGCAAAAGTAAAAACCAAAAAACCTTTTACAAGAACACTAGAAAAACATATATTACTCTTGAAGTACTTATATAACAATTCTATATAAGATATGTAAGACCTTTTACTAAAGAAACATAAATATGTCAAATCTAAAAGAAATCTAACATTAAAACCAATACTAGCAATAGCACCAATAACAACATTTGCAATAGCCAAAAATGACAACAATAGCGGCAAGAAAACTAAAAAGTGACAAGCTAAAAAAGAAAAAATTAATAAGTAAAATAAAAAAAAAACAAAAAAAAATAAATAATTATTTTTGATGATTATTGTTTATATGTATGCAAATAGGGTGCATAACTACTGGTATGCAGGTCCATGGAAAATTTTTTTTTAAATAAATTTAATTTAAATAATTTTTTTTTTGTTTTTTTTTTTTTTAAGTGAGGTCCTTCTTTTAAACCTTTATTTCGATATATTTATAATTTTATACATAAGTACATTATAATCACTATTTACTATGGGTTTATAGGTAAGAGCTAATTTACTCTTGACCTTAACTTAGCTAGATAGATATTTAAAAAATTTTTTGTATAAATTTATATAGTTTGGTACAAAAAAGTTGATATATAGTAACTAAAAATTTAATTTTCTATATATAAACATTTTTTAGTTTTGACAATTTAATTACAATTTTTTTATATTAAATAAAGTATATTCTAAGCTATCTTTTAATATATATTTTTTATATTTTTGTAAACAATTTATTATATAATAAATTTTTATAAAAATTTAATTTTTTAGAAAAAAAGATTTTTTTATTATATTTGCTACCAATATGCAACTTTAAAAGCTTGTACTAAGCAAGTGCATTGCTATATATATGCTAAATATATGGTTAACTTTTGAGCTTAATTGAATTAGTAGTTAATAAGATATGAATATTTAAACTTTAATAACCAGTATTGTTATTAGCCTTAAGTCCAATAAAAAATCACTAGCCCTAGCCCTCATGTCCAATTGGACATATGGCTAATTGACAAATAGCTAATTAACCTTAGTTGTTGTCCACATGTCCAATTGACCAATTAGCCATATGTCCAATTGGACATAAAGGCTAGAGCTAATTGGACATATATATCTTGTTCAATAAATATCTTTATAATTAATAATATATATATATTTGTAATAAAAATACTTTGTACAGACTATTTAAAATATATAATTTTTATATAAACTTGTAAAAATAAGCTTTGAAAAAAGCACAAACTATCTTTAAAATTATATAATCAACTATTTGAGTCTTAAATCAAGAACATTTGGCTTATAAATATTAATATCAAATTGTTATTATATATACAGATCAACTCTTTTTAATCCAAACACTATTAAATTCTTTTTAAACCAAACAAATTCTTCTAAAACATTTGTAAATTTATTATAGAGTTCAAATTAGCTAATAATAACTCTTTGAGAACCAAATCTAAAAAAATTTTTACATATAAAAATCCTTAAAGAACATTTTTAATAGAATAGAGAAAGTTAACTGTATATATATCCTATTAACAAAATATATAAATAATAATATAGTAAAAATTGTTTAATAAAAAGAAATAGTATTTAGAATATATTATTTATAGAGCAACTCTTGATAAAAATTTGTTTCTTGTGGTTATATAGTTTAGTTGTATACCTCTGTAGAATTAATTAGATAGTAACATAGAAGTAGAATAGAAAATAATCAATTTAATTAATATTGTGTATATAATATTAGTTATTATACATAAAAATAAATAATTTTGAATAAGTTAAAAGAAGTTTATATTATATAACTTGATAATTATAAAATAATTAATTTGCAGTCAATTTTGTATATATAAAAATAGAAAATAAAAGTAATCATTCTTTTTTCACTCAAAATATACATATTAGTAAAAGTTGAAAGTAATATTTTTATATATAAGTATTTGTTTTTGGCTTATAGCACATATACCAGAAACAGAGTAATATGTAATATTATAAAGTATATACTAGAAACAAAATAATATTTAATGTAGCAGATTAAAATGAAATTATAATATAAAATCTTAAAAATTAAATTTTTTTGGGATGCATTTTTTAGGGTTAGGGGTTAGGGTTAGGGTTCATTTTAAAGTTATAATAAACAAGTATTTGTTGGTTTTAGAAGGTTAGAAGTTAAGTAGAAAATATAAATTTTATTTTAAATTATGATCTGTAAAATATAATATTTCAAGGTATACAATGCATTAAATATAATAAAACTTAAATTCTGTATTTAAACTTTATATTATATAGCTACAATATTAATGAAATTTTAAAGCAATATTGTATTTAAATAAGCCATATATATTAATAACTTTAAAAACTCTTCAATTAAGTATTTTTAGAAGCTTTTTTATTTAATTAACTAAATATTATCAAATAATATACTAATTAATTTCTCATTTAAATTTTTATTATATTGATTTAAGTTTCTTTTAAGTACATAAATTAATAGATTAGAGCTCAATTTTTAATTAATAAAAAAAAGTTTTAACTAGAAAGTAGATTTATTATTGTGATAGACTTGTCTGCTTGATTCAAATTTTATTATCTGAATTTATATAGTAAATTATTAGCAAGAATTGCTTTAATTAATTATAGTATTTATATTTTTAATATCTTTTTTAGTATTATATTATTAGAGTTAGCATTTTTTTACTTAAGGCCAATTGGACTTATAAAGTCCAATCCAAATTTATTAGCCTTTTTAGCCTTATGTCCAATTAGCCCTGTCCAATTGAACATGTCCAATAACAACACTGTTAATAACTGAATTATTAACTTAGTAAAAAAGTTTTAGATAGAAGCATACCACATTTTACCTATAGTAATTTTCATAGTAATTTCTGTCACAGATTTTTATATAGTTAGCCATTCAATTTTTGATGATATCTTACCATCTACTGAGCTAATTTGGATGATCTAACCACCATTAGATGCGTCTCAACGAGCTCTACAACTTTTAATTAGTGGACATGTATCATTAACTTAGTAAGAAAAAAATTTTAATAGAAGCACGCTACATTTCACTTATAGAATCACTCTCAGTTGGTATGCAAATTATCAATTAAGCAATTTTAATTGGTATGCTTAGTAAAATTTAGACTTTACTATGTAATGACTTTTGTTGATTGTGGGGCGAATATATTTTTTAAAAAATTTTAATTTTTCCACTGAACATAAAAATTAAAAGTCAATTAATAAAAAATTTTTTAATATTTATGAAAATTTTATAGTAAGTGTATTACTTAAGTGATTTTAATCGACTTGCTTAGTTAAATTTAAACTTTACTATATAGCAACTTTTGTTAATTGTTGGGTAGCTTATTTTTAGGTCAAAACCGTTTTTGAGTTTTTTTAAATATTATAAAATTTGATTAGTCAATTGTCCTATTACTAGAGGGAGGGTCAGGACTAGTGTTCTGCAAAAGATCCAGGTCTGGTCCGGTCCATATACCGGACTGAATCCAGATCTTTATTAAGATTCGTCTGGTCCGGTTTAAAACATAAGCTAGCTTTTCTGTTGGGTCAAAATTGTTCATAATAGATAAAAAAAAAAGTAACATAAAAGACGAGCAGAGTCATCAAAGAGATATGGAGAGCAATATATTTTTCTAGAGAGTTTTTTTTTAGAGACGGACCAGATCTGAACCCATAATTTGGCAGACCCAGATCTTTAAAAATACCCGCCCAGTTCGGTTCATGTAGAACACTAGTCAAGACCTATGTAAACCCTAATTACATAATTTACTGCACTTTTCTAAGTGCCAATTATTGGCCAGAGCATAGTGACGGTCCATAAGTGTCTATGCAAAGTGATACAAAAATTACCTTTCTGATGTGCTTCAATTAGTCTCCAATTGTAAAAATCTTGACAAATTTTACTTTTTTGATATACTTGCATATATATGATATAAATCTTATCAGAAATAGAATTTGGAAATTTTTTGTCTGTCTACATGTGTGTCTATATTTGTGCTTTAATGTTATCAACATATGCATATTAACGCGTTTGTGTAATATGATGAACATCATATGATGTGCTCCGAACATATAATGCTATGCATTAGCCTAGTTTATTTATATAGAGAATTTTGACTTTACTTTGTAATAACTATTTGCAATTGACCAAAATCAATTATATCTGAAAATAAACCACTTCTGATTTTTTGTGTTAGTTTGTTTTCTTTTATAATATGCCTTTATTTTAAAATTAAAAATAAAATCAATTAATGTTATTATTCTTTTTGAAATACAATCATTTTATAGTTTTTAAAATTCTGCTTGATTAATCATATTTTATTTTTTATTTTTTTATTTATTTTTTTTATAAGTGAGGTCTGTCCTCGTTTCCTTTATTATTATTAAGATAGATATTACAGGAATTCCATAATATGGTATATTAATTTCAGGAAGGAGAGGGTAAAGCTAATTTACTTCCGACCTAGACTTAACTAAGGAAGGTCACAGACCTAACTAGGTTATGTATGCTATAGTAGTAGGGGAGGTGTTGTGTGCTATGAAGTTGTGGGTCCAGATTCTATATTTAAATTCATTTGGTGTAAGGGTGTTATTACTAGAGGGGATTGAGGGATAGGAATGAGATTGTTGGGGGTGGGTGGAGTAGTGATCTTGGCTATCTCGCTCTGCTGGTCTTCCAGATTTTGTGTAGATTCTTGATAATTTTGTGGTGAAGTTGGGGGGTGAGTGAGGCTTGGGTTTTTGGGTTTGTAGAGGAGAAGCAGGTTTTTGTCATAATTAGACCGATGGGTAGGCATTTGTTATATGAGAGGTGTAAATGTATAAAGTTGTCGATAAAGGGTTGAGCATTAATGTTATTTAGGTTGTATTTATTGCAGATTTTGCATATGATTTGTTTGATTATCTCAGAAATAGACTGGTCATTGCTCGGGCATGTGATTCAGTGGGTGCCGTCTTCCCATACTTGTCTGCATCTTGGACACTTTGGGTCATAGTATTTAGACGGGTCTCGGTGGTACAGGTTCAGGAGGTTTGGTAGTTCGTTAGATAGCAGTTTAATTTTGAAAACCTTGAGGGCAGACTTCTTTGGATTAGTTTGAAGTGATAGGGGTTTCCCATCATATGATATTAGTAAGTATGTATGGGTCCAGTTGATTTGGAGTCGTGGGTTGCTCCATTCTGTGGTCCTGTGTTGTGAGTGCCATTGTGCGATTGTGGTGGCATTGAAAAGGTGCCGTAGGAATCGCCTTGGTGTGTGTGGGATATTGTGTGTGAGAAATTGTACTATATATGAGTTACCAATATGCTGAACCGCAAGCTCCGAGTGGATGGATTCCGGTGGATTGGGTATAATCAGTGTTTCCTTGTAGTTGACGGTTAACTTGATTTCTTTTGTGGTAATGATAGTTTTGATTGCTAGTAAGAGTGTGACGTGATTCATGGTATGTATTCCTGTGGTGGTAGGTCGGAGTAGAGATAATCGTGTTGAGTACATTTTTTAGATGTTTGGAGTTTGTTGAGATTTTGGTCCTTTGATTACATGTGATTATTGTCATCGCTGCTGCCATTGCTGTAAGCGCAGCTTTGAGCGGTGATGACCAAGATTCATTGTGAACATGTAGTATTGTTTGTAGGTTGTTGATGCTAATTATAGCTGAGGGAGTAGAAATAGAATTAACAAGAGTGTTAGTGTTGACTATTTCTATTTTCACGGGTTCACAGTCTTTATTGAGTTTGGGTTGTTGTATGTACAGGTTCCATAGGTTTGAGTTAATGTAGAGAATGCGTTTATGAGTTTGAGAGTGATTTGGTCAGACGTAGATAGCCATGTATAGTCAGAGGTAGTTTTGGGTGAGTGGTTTCGGTGTTTAATTGCTAGTTTTATGCTAGGTAGGTGAGCTCTAATTGTGAATGATGAGTTGACCTGTGTTGGAATTAGTTTCTTGGTATCTGATATAAAGAAGCACTTGATGGATTTTTCTTTTAGAGGCTTTAGGTTGCAGCTGTGGCATCTGGTGAGTTTGTTTTTTGTTTGTTAAATTCCCAATGGCTCATTCTGGCATTATTGTTTGTTATGTTGCTTATTTTTCCTATGTGGCCACTATGTGTGATTACCCATTGTTTTTTCGTGCAATTGACCTTGGGTGTTATGAAGGGGTTGGGCATTGTGAGACTGGAAACAGAGTAAGTATGATCAGTTAGTAAGTCGTGGATTTGCTTGAACCATAGAGGTTGTCTTCCTCGTGGGATTTTCTGAATGTTGTGAGGTATAGTTTGCCAATCAATGACTTCATTGCAATTATAATCTAGGAATTGTTCTATGTATCCAATGTTATGCTGGTTGAGCCTAGTTTTGAGATATGAGTGGTTTGGGACATTAATTATGATGGTGTTGATGGGGGTGCCTTGAGTGTTTTGTGGAGATGGCCAGGGGTGATTTGCATTAGTAATTTGTATATCCAAGTCGTGTATATCGTGGATGATTTGGGCCGTGGTAGTTTTGTTCTCTTTTGTCGGGAATACTGGTGGTTCTAGGAGGACAGATTGGTTGGTGCATGCGGCATTTTGTAATTGTTGTAAGCATATCTTGAGTAGAGAAGTTGGGAAGTCAGGGTGATTTAGTGCTTTAGTAAAGAGAGAGATGTGTTGGAGGGATTGGATTTGTTTGGTTTGCTTTAGGGCATATATGCAGTGATGGTACAGAAAGGAATTGGGAACAGATTTTGCTAGGCCTGCTTTGTGTTTTACAGTTGATGTGTATTTAGTAGTGATCTTTTCGCATAGATAATGGGAGAGAAAGGTATTTTGGACTCGGTACGCTAGCCTCGTTAACAGTACTGTATTAACGATATATATTGTCTGTTTTTCAGTGATCTTGTTGTGTTGCATTTTTTGTATGTCTGCTAGGGCTTCATTTGTAATGATTTTGTGGATTGGGTGGTGCTTTGGTGTTCTAGTGAACCAACATCCTAAGAAACTGAAGGCTTCAGTTTTATCTATATTATGTATTGGTACGTTCCAGAAAATTATATGTGCATTCTGGTCAGGTGAGTTTGTTGCTAGCGTGGATTTCGTCAGATTAACTTTGATGTTAGTTAGGTCATAGAAAGATGTAGCAGTGGTAATAATTTTCTCTAGGTCTTCTTTTGAGTGTACTACCCATATCGTATTGTCCATATAGACTAGGCAGGCTATATTGGTATGGAGTGGTAGTGGGTTTGACAGGGTTTTGGTATATAGTTCATAACCTTTGTTTTCCTTTGTAATTCTGTGTAGGAGAGGGTCGTATTATATGCGCCATAGGAGGGGGGTGATGGTTTCGCCCTGGTCGATGCCATCACCTACCAGGTAAGGGGCTGTGGGTCCATATTCTGTAATATCTCTATTTTCTCTATTTAAGAATAAACTCGTAATGAGTGAGGCGTAGTGTTTAGGGCATTTAATTCTGAGGAGTGCTTTGTGGAGCAAAGGAAGATATACAGAATCGTATGCTTTGGACGTGTTTTGCGACAATATCCAAAATTCTTTATTGTTTATGTATGCATTCTCGAGTATGTTTGTGAGATGTTGGATAGGTTGGGCAGTTGATGTGTAAGGTAGGGCGACGTAATTGGAGAGAGATAGTATGGGGTATCTCATCAGAATCTGATTGAGTCGGTTAGTTAGAATTTTTGTAAAGATTTTTCGAGTATGCTCAATTAGGGTAATTGGGCGTGTTTGGTTCAGCTCGCCTTCGAATTTTTGTTTTTTGGAAATGGGGTAAATCAGACTATGTTTCTATGCTTTTGGGATAGTGCCTAGACTGGTGCATGCGTTAAAGATATCTAATAAGGTATCAATGGCATGGGAAGGTAATTGTCTTAGCATTTCGTTAGAGATGTCTTGCGGACCTGTGGCTTTTTGTAGGGGGAGTTGGTGATTGTTTCTAATAGTTCTTCCTTGATAATGGGTGGACTAAGGGGCAAATACCATTCTGGGGATATGTGTGATAGTGGTTCGTAGTGGTCTGTCCATGCTTCCCAGTGCTCATTGTTGGTTGGATTAGGTTTAGTCCATTGGGTAAAGTGCTGCTTAACTTTGTCTTTGATTTCAGTTGGTTCCGTTATGACGGCGTCCGGGAGGCGGATATTGGAAAGGGATACTCTGTTTGTGTGTCTTCTTAAGATGCTGTCTATCATTGTGGTGGTATGGTCAGTGAAGTTTTGGTACCTGCGTTTGATATAGTAATTTATATGCTCTCTATGTTCTGTATTATTTTTTAAATTTCGAGCTTTGTGAAGGCCTCTGTGTAGTTCTGCGATTAGTGCTTTGGTTTGCGGGAATGTGTATGATTGCAGATTCTGTTCACTAAGTCGAGGAGTAGGATATTCGGTTAGGTCATCAATTTGCTTCATTTTTTCATTTATGTCTTTGACTATAGCCGCTAAAGATCTTGGGGTTGGGTCTGTAAGAGTTAATCTTTTGATCTTATTGGCGATCTTGAGGGCGTGATGAAGTTTTGTGGCTTTGAGGTTGGAGGCATGGAATTTTCGGGATGTGGATTTAGAGGTAGGGATGAACTTATTCGCTGCTTCTTTAACGACCATGCTCCATTTGTGCCATTGCCTATTTAGTGTCTCTTCATCTGTTATTGGAGTATTACAGTTCAAATTAAGCTCTGTCATACAGTTACTGATGTAGGAAGCGAAATCTGCCCAAGAATCCTCTGTCATTTTGTGGTAGAGAAAGGTTTTTCTGGAGGATCTTTGTTTCCTTTGTGTGGGGAATATGTAAGGTAAAAGCTATTTGGTATGTAGTATCATATAGTCGCTATCAGTAATCCCAGTTGGGTCTATGGTTGTAATGTTCGAGCAATGGGCAATAATATCTGATATAACCCAGATGTCATCGATTTGGCTGTGTGAAGTTAATCTAGACCAAGTAGGTTGAGTGATACTGAAGTAGTTCATCATACTGGACATGTGAATGTTGCTCATTAAATGTAGGATTGAGGACGACCGTGTTTTAGAGGAAGAGATGTTATGATTGAAATCTCCTAGAACTATGATTTTCATTGATTTTGCTTTGGCTTGTGTGATCCAGTCTGATACTAGTGCCTGTGTATTTAGAGAGAGTTGGAGATTGTTGGAGGGGTGGTAGACTGATATAATGCGGGTCCTGTTGTGGTGTAGAAAGAAAAAGTCCATCATTATGGCTGTTCCGGGAAGGGTGCGAATATCATGGTTGTAGGAAGGGTTGTATTTCGATAGCTGTTCCCATGCTTGATTCTTGTTTTATCGCTGTATTTTCATTACAGTTTGAGGTATATATTAGATATATGGGGTTGGATAGGTTGTGGTTCTTTTCATTGGATTGTCTAGTTTAGTTTCTGTCATTGATACAATATGGAAGTCTTTTTCTTTACAGTATTTGAGCCAAATCTTTAGTTTGAGATTGTTGTTAATGCTCTGGACGTTATAGGTAGCGATGTTGAGATAGGGTAGGTTGTTAATGGTCGTTTTGGGTGTATGCTGAGTGTGGGTAGTGGAGGGGAAGTTTATGTTTGTATTATCTGTTGGATAGAGAATGTTGGTATTGTTATTTGGGTTGTTAGTAATCCCGTCTGTGCGGGTGTGATCACGTGAATAAAGGTAGTCGCTCATGATAAAGAGTCATCAAAGATGTCCCATTCCGGATGTGGAAGATCGGGAAGATTGATCAGGTAGTTTGGAATAAGGGTAACGTTGAAATGTTCTTGAATTTTATTGATGACTTCGGGAGCTGTGTCATAGCTGGATATGGGAACTTAAGTAGATATGGCTGGGATGTTGTTGGTTATATATGTTGTAAGTTCTTCTAGGTTGGAAGGTAAGTTGTGCTTGGTATGGTTGTCAGGAGTAGGATCCTTCGGTGTGATCTCAATCCATTCTTTGGGGAGTTTGTCGAAATAGTAGATCTCAAACAGTAATCATGATGTGTCCACTAGTTGTCCGGGTGTAGTTATTGGAATAGTGATCTGGTATTCTTTAATGTTCTCGACCTTAGCAGGAAGTTCAGGTTTATCTGTCGGGTTTACTGCTATTATGTTAGCAGTAAGAGGAATTCTGAATTTATATTTGTGTTTGATTTCTTGAATAAAGTTCTTGCAAGTTGTTTATCAGTGATAGGGTATATATAAGTCAGCTCTGTCTTGATTTTTGTGGGTCAGTTGGTAATGGAGGTTTTGCAATTATGTAATCATTAGGAAGTCTTCCGAATTCGTATTTCTCTCGTAGCAGATCTATCATGCTCTTAAAGTTCCGAAGAGAAAGCATTGGGTCTATTGGAAACAAACGGCGTAGATTCTGTGGTAGTTCTTGTGGGGTGAGTGGTGGAGGGTCTCTGGGTTCAGGTATGGGTAGGTCAAAGTACTGCTGAGGAATGTGATCAAAGTGGTAGTATTCTTTGAGTTGTGCTCTGTAGTTAGAAAGGCGAGCTAAATCATTATAGTCGATAATTGGAAAAAGGTCTCGGACAGCGCTGTGTAGAACTGCAGGTTCGTAGGGAAGAAGTGATTTGTGTCTGTGAAGTAGGAGCTGGGGAGATATGAAAAGGAGTAGATTTTTCTAAGGAATGCCACCACTGCTCTTGTGTGTTTACACTCGGTAAGGGGTAGAGTAAATGGCAGGAATTCTATGATGTGTTCCGGGATTAAGTCGGGATTGTTTGGTAGAGGTTCAAGGTTGTCAGAAAAGGCTTCTCCAAGAAGTTTTCGCATTGATTCAAATGGTACCAGGTCCTCCATTTGAGCGAATTTTGCGCAATAGTAAATTGTAGCAGTGATCTGGTGCGGATTTGGTGTAGTGAAGTTCAGATTAGAAATGTAATTGGCTGCCAGTTTCTTCTTGAGCATCGTGTAAATCTGGTCTCTGTTGGTTTTGTTTGTAATGGTCACGTTGTGTTGCTTTTTGTAGTTTCTTAGTGCTTTGTTAAAGCTTTCTTCATATTCAATCTGGTGTGCTGGCTTACTCTTTTTGTCTCAGTGAATGTTCGAAAAAAGGCCGTATCCCAATGTTTGAACTTTAGCCCGATTGCTGGAGAGATGTTGTACTGTGTGGGCCAAGAGGATACTTTATCGTTGAAGAGTTTCAGAAGTTCATTCTTGTCTTTGAGTGCATTCAGTACTCTGTCAAGGTTCCATGTAATTGTATCGAAGGGCCATTCTTTCATTTTTTGTAGTGCTTCTGCAACGGCGTTGGTCCATAAGGTTATTAATTCTTGCGACTCCGGGTCAGGGTGTCAGGTTTGTCTAACGGCCTGGCTGTAGCTTAGGGTCTTGGGTCGGATTGGTGTTGATTCAACTGTGTAGTCCGATTTGCAGTCCATGTCTACGTCATCGTCTTGATTATGTATATAATCGTTGTTTATTGGAGCAGTTGGTGTAGCAGGTTTTGTATGGGCTTCAGTGTTGGAGTCGGTATGCATAATTATTTGACCATCGTCAGTTATACCAAAGAAATCCTTTTCATCGAATATCATTGTTGAGGCTTGGGTCTTATTATGGGAAGATTGTAGTCCAGTGCACTGAGAGTCATGTAGCTCAATTTTATGGCCCGGGTAATCCTGGGAGATCTGGGTACCGGGTTCTGCATTGTTCTTGTCCGAAACTGGTTTATTGTTTTGATCTATGCATGATTGTGTAGATCCTTAATGCGATGATGTCATTAATGAATCTAACAGGGGTAAGCTGAGTTGGCCACTTTTTTCATTATTGAGAATTGTGTCGTCTGGGCCGAGTGAGCGGGGTTTTTTTGTTAGAAGTTGGTCTTGGAGGTGTACGTCAGCCGTGTATTGTGGTTCACTGCTAGGCTCCATTTGGTGGGGAGTGGTATTGAATATTTGGTGCTCTGTTTTGAGGCGCCTCTTGGTATTTTCCCTCCCAGAGGGAGAGCTGTTTTGAGAGCGTGTAGTGTGTCTATGTTGGTTGTTTTTTCTTTTTTGCTCTTAATTTTGCTTAACTCTATGCTCTTGTGAGGTTCTCAAGTGCCCGTAGGGCTGTGTATAAATTATTTAGACAAAAAATTTTCTATTCTACTGTTTTTCTTTCCTAGAATTTTTGTGTACAAGAGATCGTTGGAAAGAGTTTTTTTATAGCCCAATCATATTTTATTAGATAATATCAAATATAAATATTATAAGTAAAATAGAATTTAAGTTGATCCAATAGTATGAATATATATGTACATATGCATATTTTTATAATAATAATAATAATTATTATTATTAGTATACTTTTTAAAGGTAGAGTAAGGGCAGTGTCATTAATCACCTGATTATTTTTTATTAGAGGCCTACCCCCCCTCCCTCTTCCTCAATATATAAATAGTCAGGTTCTTATATATAATTTCAACTTTTTTTACCCCCCTCCCCCCTAAAAAATCACCTGATTTTTGTTACTCCCCTAAACGTAGTCATTTCTAATAGTAATCACGTTGTAATCATATAAAATCATGTGATTGACCAATCAGGATTGTAAACAACGTGATCTGACCAATCAGAATTAGCAATTCTTTGTGCTATCTAAGTAAATTTAGGTCTATATAAGTTTTTTTTATCAATATATAAAGGTGAATTTTTTCAAATATTATGAGTTCTAGAATTTCATGATTATAAAAATAAGGGCTCATTCTTGTAATACCAAATTTTTGTTAAAATTGGCCACAGTTCTAAAAAATTTTATCAGGGGCATTTGTCTAATTTCTATATAAAATCTTATAGTACCATGTAGATCATATGAAAATTGATCTACGTTCACCCTACCCTTAAAGATATAGTATATTAAAATATTTTTTTTAGTAAATATTGATCTAAATTAAGTTTAATTTAGACCAAAATTAAATTAATTTTTTTAATGTTTAATAAAAAAAGTTACTATGTCCAATTAAAATTATTTGGACAATTGGATATTGTCCAAATGTCCAATATAATAACATGCCATCTCTGGATAGATTAGGTTAATTATAAAATTACCCAAAATAAAAAAATCCGACAAAAAAAACCTTAAAAACAAACAAAAAATTACTAAAAATAAAAAAGATTTGCATATAAACACCAAAAATAAGCAAACTAATCACTGACCTATCTATATATATTTTGGGGTCTTTAAACAATTTTAACACAGCTTCTTTGTTATATATATTTTTAGAAATAAAAAGCTTTTATTAAAGATATCTCTGCAAGTTCTTGACTAAATTCAATAAAATTTTTATTTCATTCTACAGATTTGCAAAATAAAATAAATAAAAAACTTTCATTGAATTTGGTCAAGAACACACAGAGAAATCTTTGATAAAAGTTTTTATAAATAATTTTAGTGTAGCTTCTTTGTAATATATATTTTTTGAAAATAAAAAAACCTTTTATCAAAAATAATTCTACAAGTTCTTAACTAAATTTAATGAAATATTTTATTCATATTCTTTTTTTTTTTAAGTTTAGAGGCCATGTGCTATGGCCGGGATTTTATTATGAGTTATAGTGACGTAATATTTGTTACATGAATGAGGATACAACTAGCTACACATGCACTTTTGGTGCCTAATTTAAGTAGTCCGCCCGCAGGTTCTACACTAGTTGCCATACCTACAACCCAACTACGGGAATTGTCTATTTAAACTCTCTGATTTATGGTCCTCCTATTACTACCGACGCACTACATTTAATGCAGATGTTGTAGGCCACAACCCTTTTAGATATCGATGACCTAAGGGCTACTTTATCCTCGCACAAGAGCCTACTAGAACAAATTCCATGTCCCATACATGTACCATTGCCTGGATTTGGTAACCAAGGCTACCTGCTCTTATTAGATTCATTCCGATCGAAGTATCCGCCTTTTCTGGCGCATACCATAAGGACCGATTTTCACTACCTTCTAACTCAGGTTTTGCCAAATGGGTTCTTGTGGGTTTTTTCCAGTTCCCTGGATTTGTGATGTAACACATGCATCATTGCGCCCGCAGGCTCCCATTCAAGATGGTGGAACCAAGATTACAGGTTTAGCGCCCAACCGCTCATAAGCCACAATCATCGAACGCAGATTTAACTTCAAAACATCGCTAGTGGGATTTGAACTGTCAACCTGCCGCGTGGGGGTGACACCTTGACCACTTCTCTAAGGCGCCACTTTATTCATATTCTATAGATTTATAGAATTAAAATAAAAGAATTTTTATTGAATTTGGTTATAAACTAATAGAGATATCTTTAATGAAAGTTCTTATAAACAATTTTGGTACAGCTTTTTGTTAAATATATTTTTAGAAGTAAAAAACTTTTATTAAAGAAATATTTGTGAGTTCTTGATCAAATTCAATGAAAATTTATTTTTTTAAATTCTGAGATTTGTAAAACTAAAATAAAAAAAATTTTTATTAAATTTGGCCAAGAACTTGCAAAAATATCTTTGATAAAAGTTATTGTAAACAATTTAGCACAGCTTCTTTGTAATACTTTATATTTTTGAAAATAAAAAAAACTTTTATTAAAGATATTTCTATATAAGTTCTTAACCAAATTTGATAAAAATTTGGTCAAGAACTTTCATAGATATCTTCGATAAAAGTTATTGTAAACAATTTTGATACAGATTCTTTGTTATATTTGTTTTTAGAAATAAAAAAACTTTTATTAAAAATATTTCTGTGAGTTCTTGACCAAATTTAATAAAAATTTTTATTTAAATTCTACAGTTCTGTAAAATTAAAATAAAAAAAGTTTCATTGAATTTTGTCTCAAACTCATAAAGATATCTTTGGTAAAAGTTTTTTTTTAATTTTTAAAAATATATACATGCTAAATTGTTTACAAGAAATTTAGTTGAAGATATCTCTTGAGTTCTTAACCAAATTTAATGGAAATTTTTTTATTTTAATTTTACAAATCTGTAGAATTAAAATAAAAAAAAATTTATTGAATTTGGTTAAGAACTTGCAGAGATATCTTTAATAAAACTTTATAAAAATTTTTACGATTGTTATTAACTTAGCTAAAAATTTTATAATATATAGTACAAATTCTCTTTTTATAATAGTAAAATTTTAATAAATAAGGTTTAGGCCGCAAATAAGTATTTAGGTTTACTTAGATATATGTCTGAGTTTTTATTTTTAGCATTAGATTTAAAAAAATTGAAATTTCTTTCAGTATTGTAAAAAGTTTCTATTAAATTTAATAAAGATAAAAGCAAGGTCTCACCTTAACATTAAAAAAAAANGTGCTCAAATTTTCTGTAGTTACACAAAAATGATTAATTTTGATTGATTGAATCTATGTTGTTTACAATCGTAATTGGTCGATTATCTAATTTCATATAATTACAACATAATCACTATTAAAAATAATCTACATTCACCCTACCTTTAAACTTAATTATCTTAAAAACTTTAGCATAAAATTTTTTAAACTTTTTTTTATTTAAAAGATATAGATTTAAAGGACTTATATTTTAATTTTTATTTCAATATTTTATATATTTAGCTCTTATAAATTTTTTAAAAGTGTTCACAATAATATAATAAGCAACTGTAATTTAGCCAAAAATTTTATAATATATAGTACAAAATACTTTTTTTATAATAGTAAAATTTTTAATAAATATAGTATTTGAAAAAATTATACTTCTATATGTCATAAAATTTTCTGAGATGTGCTCAAATTTTCTGTAGTTACATAAAAATGATTAATTCTGATTAGTTGAATCTATGTTGTTTACAATTGTGATTGGTTAATCATTTGATTTCATATGATTACAATGTGATCACTATTAAAAATGATTTATGTTCATCCTATCTTTAAACTTAATTATCTTAAAAACTGTAGCATAAAATTTTTTAAACTTTTTTTATTTAAAAGATATAGATTTTTTTTTAAATATTAAAGGTGAGACCTTGCTTTCATCTTTTATTAAATTTAATAGTAACTTTTTACACTACTGAAAGAAATTTCATTATTTAAATCTAATGCTAAGAATATAAACTCAGACATATATAGGGGTGAGTCAGTAAAAAAAACAAATTTTTTCTAAGTAAAAGTTTTTTTAACTTTAAGCTTAAATATTTTAACAACTATTTTAATAAATTTAATAATTTTTTTTTATTTTAATTTTATATAATTTCAAGATTAAAATAATAAAAATTTTTAGCAAATTTAATTAAACATTTGTCAAGATATTTTAGTTTAAAAATTTAAAAAAATTTACTAAAAATGATTTGTCCCTTTTCTACTGACTCACTCTCATATATAAATAAACCTAAATACTTATCTGTGATCTAAACCTACCAGAGTAGCCAAGGTTCACCTAGATTTGAGTATATGTAAGAATATCAGATATGGTATAGAAAATTTAATCCATTTGTAAACCAAGTTTCAATTTTGTGCAGTGATATAGTGGAAATATGATTACTATTATCTTGCAAATTATTTGAAAAATTTAGTACAAGAAAAAAGATATAGATTTAAAGAACTTATATTTTAATTTTTAGTTCAATATCTTATATATTTAGCTCTATATAAATTTTTTAAAAGTGTCCATAATAATATGGCAGGCAACTGTAATTTAACTAAAAATTTTATAATATATATTACAAAATACTCTTTTTATAATAGTAAAATTTTAATAAATATAATATTTGAAAAATTATACTTCTATTTGTTATTAAGTTTTCCTAAATTGGCTCAAATTTTTGTAGTTATACAAAAATAATTAATTCTGATTGGTTAAATCTGTGTTGTTTACAATCATAATTGATCGATTATCTGATTTCATATGATCACAACGTAATCACTATTAAAAATAATATATATTTACCTACTCTTAATTTTACAAATTTGTAGAATTCAAATAAAAAAAATTTTATCAAATTTTGTCAAAAACTCATAAAGAGATTTTTGATAAAATTTATTTTTATTTTCAAAAACATTTATTACTAAAATTGTTTAAAAAAACTTTTATTAAAGATATCTTTGTGAGTTCTTGATCAAATTCAATGAAAATTTTCTTTATTTTAAAGGTTTGGAGAATACAAATAAAAAAATTTTTATCAAATTTGGTCAAGAACTCATAGAAATATCTTTAATAAAGGTTTTTTTCATTTCAAAAATATATATTACAAAGAAACTGCACCCAAATTTTTACAAAAACCTTTATTGAAGATATCTTTGCAAGCTCTTAACCAAATTTAATAAAATTTTTTTATTTTAATTTACAAATCTGTAGAATTAAAATTAAAAAAATTATCAAATTTGATCAAGAACTTGCAAAGATATCTTCAAAGAAATTTTTTTATTTCTAAAAACATATATAACAAAGAAGCTGTACTAAAATAGTTTACGAGAAATTTATTGAAGATATTTCTATAAGTTTATGACCAAATTCAATAAATTTTTTTTTATTTTAATTCTACAAATCCACAAAATTCAAATAAAAAATTTTATCAAATTTGGTCAAGAACTTATAGAAATATTTTTGATAAAAATTTTTTTTATTTCCAAAACATATATCACAAAGAAGCTGTACCAAAATTGTTTACAAGAACTTTTATTAAAGATATTTTTGCGAGTTTTTGGCCAAATTCAATGAAAATTTTTTTATTTTTTTTACAGAACTATAGAATGCAAATAAAAATTTTTTTTGAATTTAATAAAGAACTCACAAAGATATTTTTGATAAAAGTTTTCTACTTTTAAAAACATATATAACAAAGAAGCTATGCCAAAATTGTTTACAGAAATTTTATCAAAGATATCTCTATAAGTTTTTGACCAAGTTTGATAAAATTTTCTTTATTTTAATTTAGGGTTCCGAAGTTCAGTTCAGTTCAATAGAGGTTCAGTTCAGGTTCAATGAACCTGAACCTGAACCTGAACCTGCTCTAAAAGTTCAATATTGAACTGAACCTGAACTTAAAATTATTGAACATGAACCTGAACCTGAACTTAAAAAAAGTTCAGTTCAGGTTCAGTTCAAGATTCATAAACATGTTCAGTTTCATAATATATGCACATGTTTACCTAAATCACAAAGTTAGGATCAATTAGTAAAATTTAGAAAATCATAGAAATTTGTATAATTTTATGCTAAAATCTGAACGAAGTCAAATGAAAAGTATTTTTTTATTAAGTTAACGACACATGTCGATTGATTGAAAGTTGTAGAGCTCGTTGAGACGCATCTAACGGTTGTTAGGTCATCCAAATCGGCCCAGTAGATCGCGAGAAATTATTAAAAAACGATTTGCCGATTATGTAAAATCTCTATGTAAACAAATATTGTTTACATAGAGATTTTATATAGTCGACCAATCGTTTTTTAATAATTTCTCGCGATCTACCGGTCCGATTTGGATGACCTAACCACCGTTAGATGCGTCTCGACGAGCTCTACAACTTTCAATTAATCGACATGTGTCGTTAACTTAATAAAAAAAAAAACTTTTTCATTTGACTCCGCTCAGATTTTAGCACATAATTAACATCATAGAAATTTTACCCCAATTTCTAATATAGAAATTCTGCCAATCTTATCCAGAACAGTAAGTAAACTTTTTTTTATTTAAAAGATATTATTTAATAGAATTTATGATTTTGTTTTTATTTTATAATTTTGAAAACTTAGCTAAGTATATAGATTTTAAATTAAACTATACTATTTTTGACAATTTTTTTAAATTAATAAATATTGAAAAAAGTTGCTATTAATAAAATATTTTATTTTCTATATAAAATAATCAAATAAAAGCTATAATAAACTTTCCCATAATCTAAAAATTATATTTTTTAAAAAAATTATTAAGTTTATATGCAAAAAAAATTTTTATTAATTTTTATTTGGTGTACAAATGTTTTTGCACCGGACCATAAGGGCAGTCGCACTTATTACGTAATATATTTTTATTAGGGGGTTCCCCCTCCCCCCACATCAGAATTATTAGCCAATCAAAATTAATATAATATATATATATTATGTACTACGTCGGGTCTCTCTAACCCCTCTCCCCCTAATGATATTACGTAATATCTGCTACTCCCCTAACTAGAGTGATCTTAGACAGTGAACACTTTGTATAACCTCAAACTTTGTTACTGTGGTATATCTAAGTCAGTATGGCATTTTTAAGAAAACTTAACAAAGAAGATTTCAGGCAATTTGCAATTACGAAAGAGGCTACAATTAAAAGTATATGAGGATACTAATAACTGTTTGATTTATGTAGTTAATAGTTGTTTTTATTATTGAAAGAGTATGAAGACTCAATGTTGAACTTGGGGTCACATTGGCCGCTTTTATACTTTTTGAAATTTTACAAATGTAACAATCAATATCTTTTACATGTGTAATATATACTACAACTACTATTAATAAAATATATAGTATAACTATAATAAATGTAATATATGCAATAAATGATATAAATATGATATATGAGATATCTAGAATATGCTATAAATATGACATCTTTCAGATATGTCAGATCTAACGTTTTTGCCCGCAGCAATCTCCTAGCCAATCAGATAGCTGATCCATTAATAAATATAAGAGTAAATGTTTGACAACTCCTATCCTGGCAACAGGAGGTCATACAGGGACGTACTATAGCTTATTCGAACTGTCTCGGCGAGCTGGGTCGAATGTAGTAGTTTCATTGAATTCGAATTATTGGTTCAAAAGTTATGCCTGTTTTTGTGATATTTCATAGGTCAATAGTACTTCAAGAGTAATATATTTTTTTCTGGTATTCTTGTAAAAAGTTTTTTTGGTTTTTAATTTTGTTTACTAATTTTTTTTTCTTTTTAGCTTGTTTTTTAGGTTTATTGCTACTATTGTTGTCAGTATTGAGTATTGTCACAGGTATCATTATTAGTGCAGGACCCCAAAATATACATAAATAGGTCAGGTATGAATTTGCTTATTTTTGAGGTTTTTTATGCAGATCTTTTCTATTTATAGTAATTTTTTTTGCTTATTTTTGAAGTTTTTTCTGCAAATCTTTTCTTTTTTAGTAACCATATAATTAACCTGACCTATCTATGTATATTTCGGGGTTCTATTAGTGCTATTACTAGAGGTATTATTAGTATTGCTATTAGGTTTCTTTTAGATTCAGTATCTCTATGTTTTTTTAGTAAAAGGTCTTGCATGTCTTATATAGAATCATTAAGTATGTTCTTCAAGAATGATTTTATATATATTTTATGGTATTTTTGTAAGGGGTTTCTTAGTTTTCACTTTCACTTACTAATTTTATTTCTTTTTTAACTTTTTATTTTTCAGATTTGTTGTTGCTATTGTTATCATCGCAGGTCTCTATATTTCTTTAGTGAAAGGCTTTGCATGTTTTATATAGAATTATTGTTTATGTTCTATAAAAGTAATTTTTATTGGGTATTATTTATTGTAATTTTGCTTTTGGTTTTACTTTTGGCTTTTTGTTTTTGTAGTTTTTACTAGTATTTGTATTTATATCTGTTTCTTGTAACAGTTGCATTACAATTTCTTAGTGTTATATAGGGTTAGTAGTTATAATTTTAATTGTATATTGAGCATCGATTCTGCTCTTTTTAGTATGATATCAATTTTTTTATATTAATTAATAAATAAAAAAAAAATAAAATATAAAAATATACTTAGAATTTTTTTATTATTCTTGTAATCAAATTTGATTGGCCAATTACAGGGTGCATGGCTGTGTGAGTGTGTGAAGAACTTAAAACTCTTATTTAAAAATATGTCTATAAATCTTTTTTTAAATTTTAAATATATATTTTTTAGTATTTAATAATCTTTAATTTATTAAAGTTTTAGTTCTTAGCTTTAAGTAATTCAAAGAGAATCTTTTTTTAAAGTTGATTAATTTTCATTATATTCTTTGAGTCAAATAACTGATATACCTAACAATAATATAATTGGTTAAAGTAATTTTTTAAAAATATAAAAGATACTATTAAATAAAGATTTCTTGTATTTTAAGTAAAAGTTAAAGAAAGGTTCTTTTGATTTTAATTATCAAAATTGAATTAGTAGATCCCAAGATTCTTGGAATTAAAGAGAGAATATAAGGAACTGCAAATTTATACTATACAAAGTATTATAAATTATATTACTTTGTGTAATAGTAATTTTGCAGACCTTTATATTCTCTTTTATGTCCCAAGTATCTTGGG
This sequence comes from Gigaspora rosea, assembly GCA_003550325.1. NCBI lineage: Eukaryota > Fungi > Glomeromycota > Glomeromycetes > Diversisporales > Gigasporaceae > Gigaspora > Gigaspora rosea. The sequence continues at coordinate 86,819 of QKWP01000332.1, forward strand.
ATTCACAAGCCAAATTTGGTAAATTAACTACTATTAATATCAGAAGAACCTTATTTTTAAACTATTTTTAACTTTTAATTAGAATGCAAGAAACCTTTATTTAATAGCATCTTTTATATTTTTAATTTTTTTTACTATTTCTTTTCTACTATATCATTATAACCTAGCCAGATACTAGTACTGTACATTTACGCTATAACTATGCCCAACACTTGGGGTCAGAGCACTACTATTAAACCCCTGCAATGTTTCAGGTTTCTCTATCTCACAATGTTTTAATTCCTAATATTCTTATTTGTGGCTAGTATGATGACTCTGATAGCTTAAACTGCCCATAGCAAGTGGTCATCAAATTTTTCTACTCCCTCTTGGAGAACAGTAATTTCTACTTTCTTATTATAGTAACCATTGATATTAGCATTCTGCCTATAATTGGAAATGCAGTGCCACAAGTTTATAAAGTATCTGTGGCCTCTCACTACATTTTGTAATTTCAGTTATTCCAAATTAGAGTTCTGTCTATCAAATTCAAATTGTCACTAAGCAGACTTGAACCAGCAACCTTTTAATTTGTGCCTTGGAGCATAACTGCTATGCTATTGACCCAAAAATCTTAAAAATTATTTTAACCTATCATATTATTGCTTTAAATAATAATATAATTTTCAGGATTGTAAATATAAAAAATATATTAACTTAAAAGAAGATTATTTGAATTACTTGGAATTAAAAACTAAAACTTTAAATTAAAGATTTTTAAATACAAAAGAATATATATTTAAAATTTAAAGAAAGGTTTTTATATATATTTAAATAAATTTAATTTATATTTATTATAAAATTCATCTATAGTAATTTTGTACCTATTATATTTTAGAATTAATCTAGCATTCACCAGTGGTGAAATTCACAGGTGATTATCCATCTATACATAATTATATGTAGCAAAACAAAAAAAATTAAATCTCTTTAATATTAGGGTAAGGGTAAGAACTAGGATGGGGCAGGGGGTATAGTTTATACCAAAATTTTACGAGAAATTCTTTTTTTGTATAAAAAAAAGTAGTTTCATAGACAAAATTTTTAGTTAGAAGCGATTTTTTAAAAAATTCTTAGTTTTGTTACACAAAATTGTTTTGCATGTTACACCTAATCTTTAATTCTAATTGGATTGGTGAAATTCACCACTGGTGAGCATTAAACTTATCCTATATTTTATTATATTTTTTGATTTTTTTAAGGATTGAATATAAAAATTTTTAATATAAAATTTACATGTTAGCATTAGTACTTAGAGTTAGGGTTTGAGAAGATTGTTAGGATCATAGAATATTTTTATTTAGAACATTTTGCACCTATTAATGAGCCAGTTTTGGGGATAATGTGTATATATATATATATAACATTATAGGTGTATTTTAGTAAAAGTCTAATTTAAATGATTTTTTGCATAAATTTAGATATAAAATTAGAAGAGTCAATTCATTTGATTTATAAGTAACAGCATATTTCTATTATAAATATTATATAAAAAATTCTGTTACAAACTTATTTAACACATAATATGTAGTTAAGATTGAATTAGGTTGTATTGAAATGATTATAGTTTTACTGCATGTATAAAGTTTTGCCTACATCAATAGTCATAATGAAGATTGATATCCTTTTAATATAGTAAAAATAAATAGTTAAAGGTTTTGTATTAGTGTTTAATATGGCCAAAAAGTCATATAATTATATAACCAAGTTCATATTAAAAAAAATTATGACCTAGATCATTGGTACAAGGGTAAAATCACCGCTCAAAAAATTTCGAAGTAAATTTTTTTTTGTTAGGGTATGACTACTAGGTTAGAGTTAGAACATACAATATATATCAAAATTTGCAAGGAAAATTTTTTCATAGACTAAATTTGAGTTATAAGCGATTTTTGACAAAACGAACGTTTGTTTTGAATTTTTCTGGTCGTGCTACGTTACATCTGACCTTAAAATTTGATTGGCTGTTGCCAATACGTTTATAATTTTCTATGAAGTTTAAAGTACTTTTTTTTAAAAAATAATAAACTACAGAGCATAAAGAAAATCATTAATAAAGGATTAAGATCTTTTTTAACTATGGAGCTTCATAATTCAAGTAAAACTTTCTATGTGGTCCTTTTTATTATGCAAAATTATATCGAAATTATTGGTCTAAGTAATATATACGTCATTGGGAGCACATGAAAACAAATTTAGAAATGATCGCATCTAAAGTCATGGGAACTAAAAAAAATGCCCTTAGCGCCTAGCTGGCCGCCTACAGCAGCTCACCAGAGGTATCGAACCGCCAACCTTTCGGATTCTCTACATTCAGGGCTATGTAAAGTATGGCAACAACCTGACGGCTCTTCCAATCTAGGAGATCTCTAAGATAAATAAATTTATATAGAAAAGCCAATCAAATATAACATCAGGTGTAACATAAAATTATTGCTTTGATATTTGGGATAAAATTTTTGCTTTAAAACGCAATTATTCCAATATAAGCGAGCTGTTATCGATGTTACACGAGTATTTATATGGCATAATACTGTAAAATAGGAAACTTCACGTATAAGCAAACTAAATAAAAATAAAAAAAGTATCAGCACTACTTCACTAATCGAATACCTTTTCGAAGCGAACGCCTCTACAAAGAAATCGAGTTGCATCTCTCTGCATCACGCTGTAAGGGAAAGTTATACTATGAGTGATGTTCGTAACTTTTTTTTTCTAGATCCTTTTTAAATTCTATATCTGCAGTTCGAGGTTACAGATAACCTGGCAATTTTTTATATTCTATGTTTTTTTTTGTTTCTTATTATTTTTGTTTATTTGTTTGTTTTTTTTTTGATTGAAAGCTTAAAAGTCAGATTCCAGGTAAATTTTATTTTTTTTTATTTTTTTATTCCAGAGATGTTCCCACTTTAATTTCGGTATATCGTCCAATTCACTGATTACTTTTTTTCATTTAGATCGATTTGTTCGAACGATAATGGAATCTTTAGTATTGGGGTCAAGTGGATATAAGGATTCGACTATTGCGTTATAGACCTTCAACTTAAAGCACTTAAAGCTACAAAATGCAAAGTGGCTAGATGGGATATGATATTTTGATGGATACAAAAATAGATATGAATATTAACATAGGTTACCTGCCCAATTACGTTTAAAATATTGACTAGCTCGCAAGTAAGTTTATATTATTTTATTGGGGTAGATTATTTAATCAGTACGTTTAAGGAATTTCTTTAATATATTTAATATATAAATTAAAGAGTCAATTACAGAACTCGACCAAAAAACGAAATGTGCCAGTATTTAACGATTTGGTTTTATTACGATTTGCAAAATTATGTGACCTCAGGGTTAAATAGTGATACTGATTTTACGATTGCGCAACTATGGTTATAAGTTGGCCAAAGAACTAGAAATGATTGTTGAAATGATAGTTGAACTGATTGTTGAAATGATTGTTGAAATAGTTGTACAATCACAATCTCTACAGTATCAAAAAATAATTATAGGGTCACAGAATTGAAATTTTCATATAACTCATCTTCTGCTTGGTAACAATCATATTATTCTTAGAAGTCGAAATTATTGCGATATTCAATCTTTTGAATGATATTGTGATTCGCAATCGATTTATGAATTAATAATCAATCAAATTGAGATATGGTGAATCAAGATTACAACAACGGCCAAAGTACTATAGGCCTAAGATATGAATAATGTTAATAACATGTGTTAGTGAATAACATTTTATGAATTGTTAGAATATTAAGGTTTGTCACAAAATTTAATTTATACATCACAATAATGGTAATATTTGAACATATCTCAATAATTATTATTTTGATTTTTATCTAAAATAATATGAAATAGCTAAAATTACGTCTTAATACTTGTGCTCTAGCTCTATTTAGATCATTATGAAATCGCATCTTGGTGGATGCTTGTAGAACACCCAAAAAAGGATCAATTCAAATAGAAAAAAAATACGATAATAAAAGAACTACTTAAATTTTATCTTTATTTCTCATTGTTGATTTGCATTAAGAAATCTCGTCCATTTTTTAATTCGGTGAATGGCATATGTCAATTGAGGATTCCCCAGTTTTCCGACATTTAATTCTAGCCACGCTGACTTTAAATCAGGCTCAGCTTTATGATTCGATCCAATCTTAAATATTTATCCCTGTTACACGTCATTTTTTACTTGATGCCGATTTATGGGACTAATAATACCAGTCAAAAACAATTTCGCTAAGGAAACATTTCGCTATTAAGTTAGGGTTAGGGCATTGCTAGTAGGTTTGGTTTAAAAAGCTGTACTTATATCAAAATTTTGCAAGAAAACATTTTATTAGTACGCAGAATGCAGTTTTATATGCAAATTTCGAATTACGTTTTTGGATTGTTTTTGTTTTTCACGTCACATCTGATATGATTTGATTGCTAGTGAAATTTTTTTGATTGGTATTTTAAATACAGTGAAATCTCCATAAATGCACGTTCTTGGGACCGAAATTTAACAATGTGCGTTTAGAGAACAATAAGATAATATGCATTTTATAAAGATCACACACATATTTTGGGCCAGAGGTTGATGTGCATTTAGAGAGGGTGAGCACTCATAGAGGGTGCATTTATGGAGGTTTCACTACTATAATGTCGATTATGCTAAAAATCACGCATTATTAAAAAAAAAAAAAGGCATTTATTCAAATTTTGTCTATGAGACTACCTTATGCGCATTAGGCAAAATTTTAATATAGGATAGGCCTCGTTGCGATCATAATCCTAACCCTAATATACTTTTTATAACTTTAAAAAATTGCGTATATTCTTGTTTTATCTTATAGATGGAGTAAGTTTCTGTCTTCCAAGCTATTAATGGATAGGGTATACAGGATTTTATAATCAATACTTAATTGACAATCTATTTTTTGCATTATTAACAACTTTCTATATTTGAATATTATATTTGATTTTTTTTTTTCAATAAAGACAACCTCTTTGGTCGGTGGTTTTGATTATTTTGCATCATATAATATACAAAAGAACTATTGTATAATCAGACTACCAGCAGATTATCGTTGATCAACAAGTCAGATATTACCTAATTCGATTCTTTTAAATTTTTAAACGAGGTTTTTTGATCGTTCAATTTGAGGAGAATTTAAAAATTTCGCAAAGTTTTTCGGCCGATGGCCGATTTTCAGGTGGTTCGTCTCAACATCTTATCGTACACTGCGGTGCTTCTTGTTAATGGATGCCATAAGCCACTAAATATCTGACTTAGAAGATTAATTTCACCTGATTTATGAATATAGGTTACTCTATCCCACATAAGATTTCCTACATGATTTTTCCCAAAGAATAAATCTCGGGTGTTGTGGTATATTGTCTTCCCATTTAAAAAGTCTGGAGCGATGTATGGTAGATTTCCGTAAACCGTATCATCTTTTGATTTCAAATGTTGGCTCGAAAGAACCAAATCTGCAATGTTTGCACTATGCAGTGCAGTTTTGCAAGACGTTACCACTATGCAAATATCGAATGTTAAATAATATGTTTAATTTATCCTCCCATTTCATCAGTGATATTAAGCGAAGATTTACCAAACATTGCATATTTTATGACAAAAATGTACTTTACTCTTTGTTTTTTGATATGCCAAAACATTTTCATATGATCATACTTATTTATAATGGCCTCAAGTCAGCATCAACTGCAATAATTAATAAAATCCATTAATTTTCAAAAACGATCTGTAGTATAACCCAGGTTAAACTTAATTGCGAAAAGTAAAAATTGTGATAAAATTGCATAAAAAGTTTTTTTTTTTTTTGAAGTTTTTTACACATTTTGTGGAATATATATATTTATGATCTATGGTTGCTTACGGATCAAATGGGCTTAAGAGATTTTGAACTCTGTTTTTTTTTAAAAAAAATTAGATAGCTAATCCCGGACCTGGACAGGTTCGCGAACTTCGAACCCACCCGGACTGAACCTATAATCATGTTTGAGTCTGGTTCGGGTCCGAGTCCAGGTTCGAAATTTTCAAAATTTATGGTTCGAGTCCGGTTCGACCAGTCCCAGACCGGACCCAAACCAGACTTCAGAGCCCTACTATCAATATATTGGTTATACATCAATTAATATTTATATTAAATATATATTGATTACTATTACAATCAATAAAAATCAGCAGTATCAATATATATCTTACTCAGTTAGCAATTGATATATATCTATATATAAAATTTGCTAAAGTTCTTAACAAAAGGCCAAAACCAGGTTAATATTACTAATAAATAATTGTTGCTACTAGTATAAATTGAAGTTAAAAGGATGAATATTATTTATTTGTTGATAAAATATATATTATTAGATATTGTCATCAATATAGAATTTTAGAGCTATATTCAAGCAACTCAAATCCCAGCACATAACTTGTTTTACTTAATATTTATTTTTTCAAAATAAATTTGAATGCACTTGTTCCTGTATGTAAAGTTATATACAAATATACAAATGTAATTCGTAAACAAAAATAGTTATCTGATATTTATACATATTTATTGTGATTGTAAAGAAGTAATTTTAATATAAAAATCAGCCAACAAATTTTAAAAAAAAGATAGTGAGTATAATATAATTGTGACTGTATAGAGGTATTTTTAATATAAAAAATAGTATTATAGTTTGGTATGATTATGTAGATTTTGTGACTATATAGGAGGTGATTATAAGTAAGGATAACTGTATAAGAAAATAAATTATAGTTTCTTAAAAGTACAAAATATACAAATTTCAAAAATATTCTAATTAAAAAATATTTTAAAATTAAATGACAAACTCTTTAAATATTAATTTTAAATTATTGTTCTTAATACAACTTTATAGATTATATAAAGGATTACATACAATTTTTATTATTACAAGTTTTATGATTTACTTGTAAAATTACCATATAGTACTAACTACAGTACCCTCTTGCTATAATACCCCAATAGAAAAGACCTGAGTACAATTTATGAGTTTATAATTCAGGAAATTTGAAAAAGACCTGGGTATAGATATATACGACTTAGATTTAAAATCCTTATTAAATAATATTAAAACAATGTAAAGTACCCTATTATAATACCCTCCTCCATAATTAGTACCCAGGTGAGTACTATTCAAAAAATTCAATGGTTTATTAAAAAGTACCCAGAGTACTATAATTATGCTATACAGTAGTACTTATCTTAAGAGTAAATTTTTTTAGCTTTAGAAATATCTAAAATTTAGAAAACATAAAAAATTTTAACAGTAAATTTTAAAAGACACAATTTTTGAACTTTAATTAATTAAAAATTATTTAATAATTTTAAAAAATTTTTATAATAAAGTTAAAAAATATACTGTATTTTAAATAATATATTATAAAAAATTTAAAAAATTTTAATATTTTTTTGAAATTGAGGCAAATTTGCTTGCAAAACCTTTTAAGGAATAATAACAATATATAAATTTGCTATAGATATGAATTAGAAAATTCTTTTTATTAATTTAAAATTAAATTTTGCAGTTATAAAACAAGAAAAGAAAGAAATGAAGAAAAATTGAACTAAAAAACCAAGTTAAAATTTGTTAAATTTATACAATTTCAAATTAAATTAGCAATTAATATAAAATTATATTATAAACAACTTTAATTAGTAGCAAAATCTTGATAAAAAATAGGTTAGCTATATACTAAAGCTAAAAATTTTTGGTTTGTAATATAAAAACCTTTTTTTATTAAGATAACTTGCTTTGGGCTTGTTCAGAAAGTAATTCAACTTATACTAAGATTGAAATATTTTTTTTTAAACCTTTTACTAAGTAAAAATAGTTTAAAGTTACAAAAAATTTTTTTAAAAAATTTTTTTCTAACTTTAAACCTATTTCACATTTAGTAAAAACTTTAAGAAACCATATTTCAACTTTAGTACAAGTAAAATTACTTGCTAAAAAGTTTACTTAAACTTCCAAAAAAGGTTATCTTAACAAAATAAAGAGTATTATATTACAAATTAAATATTTTTGACTTTAGAATATAGATAACCTATTTTTTATCAAGATATTCTATATTTTCTACTAAGTTGTTTAGAGCTTAATTTTACATATATTAATAATTGCTAATTTAAAATTAGTAAATTTTTGTTTTTGACAAAGTTATATTTTAAAATTGTACAAAATTAACAAAATTTAACTTGGTTTTTAATTCAATTTTTTCTTCTTTTCTTGTTCAATATAACTGTAAAATTTAATTTTAATTAAATAAGTTATATTTAAAAATAATATTCTAATCTATATCTATAATAAATATATATTTTTATAATTTTTATTATAAACAACAATTTAAGAAAACATGTTCTATGACTGCTAAGTTTTGTTACTTATAAATCAAATAAGTTAACTTACTTAATTTTATATATAAATTTATACAAAAAATTTATTTAAATTAAATTTAGAAAATATTATTATAATGCTATCTTTTATAATAATTTAATAAATTAATTTTATATACTCACAACCCTGATTATAGAATATATAACAAGTGATTAGGTTTATATTTTTTAATCAGTACTAAAATTTTTTTCAGTCTGTAGATAATCTTATTATATATTTTATTATTTTGGTGATAATATTCTCAGCACCTTCATTATAACAGAAGTAATCGGTATTTTATCATTAGTATTGTTGCTAAATAACCAGAAAAAAATCATTAGTTATATAGATAAGTATACTATTTTTTGTTGTTTATATTAGTTTCTTTTAGTATTGTTACTAACTAGATCTTTTTTCTAGTTTTGCTTTCTTTATTAACTTCATTTTCTGGTAAACTCTTTTTCATAGTTATTTTGGTTTATAGCACTTGTGGTATTTATATGTTAATTCTTTTCTTTAGTGTTTTTCACTAATTCTTATGTCATTGTCATTTGTTAGTATATTTATCATTTTCTGATTGCATTTAGTTGATTGTATTTGTGTTTTAATATATTAGTGTCTTGTAATATTGTACCAAAAAAACAATCAGCTAGAAAAATATGCATTTGCTTTGGGTCTATATATTTGTAAAACCAATATTCAGCTTAGTCAAGAGGCAGCTAGATTTGACATAGTGGATTAGTTCTTTTGAGTAATTATTCGTTGGTAATGTAGACCCCGAAATATACATAGATAGGTCAGGTTAATTATAGGGTTACTAAAAAAGGAAGGATCTGCAGAAAAACTTCAAAAATAAGCAAAAAAATTACTTTAAATAGAAAAGATATGTACAAAAACCTCAAAAATAAGCAAACTCATACCTGATCTATCTATGTATATTTCGGGGTCCTGGTAATGTTTTTTATTCTCTGCTTTATTACTAACCAAAATATTTTTATAATCAATGACCATTAAATAGGTCAAAAATACTAAACAAGGTAGTCTACAGCTTAATTCTACAACTATAGCTTTATTACAGCAAGTTGGGTCTAAACCAGAAAATTAGCTTTGAAGTTATATATAATGGCAACTGAAAATTTACTTTTACTATACTAAATAATGGGCTAGAAAATGTAACCTTTAATTTAAGTATAGTATTGTAGAGTAGTTTTGGAACATTTTGTATAAAATGGAATATAATATTTTAGAGTACTTATTTGTAAGTACAAAATTGCAACTTATTTAATAAAGCTGATTTATTTGGCTTATTTATCTATTCTAGTTTACTTTAACTATACTAGTTTTGTCCTTTACAACCTACAAATACTCTCTTTCTAATTTATCTTTTTCTACTATTTTAATAAGTTAGTTTCACAACAACACTTTCCAACGATCCCTCATACCAAATTTTCCATTAAACCTGACCTATGAAAACTTTGGAGCTAATACGTTTGTATACAACAAAAGCTTTATCTAGAAGCATCTTGGATAAAGGGTTTCAGATCGGATGTGAGATAACTAAAATAGAGTTGAAAAAGATCACTCCTTTTGGGTTTGGCTCTCCGGGTGGAAAACTTCGTTACTATAGAATATGTAGTAGGGCAACAACCCTGAAGTTTTTGTCAGAAGTTACAGAAGCTTAAGCAGAAATAGACTTTTAATCGGATTTATTATTCTCAAAAGCATAACGCTTACACTCTTTACACTTTGGTACTTATTATATTTCTCTTTGAGCCTTTCAAAATTTTACCAAAAAGTGGGAAATCCAGCTTACCTTTCCAAAAGATTGACAATATTTACTTCGTCCAAATTGGAAGGATAGCTAAAGCCATGTACTCACATGATTTTTGAAATTTTAGTTTTCAGAGTCTGTTTAGCATTAGGGTCAGGTTAAAGTTAGGACCAATATAGATAAAATTGTCTTCTCTGACATTTTTTATTAATTGCCCAAGATAGGTTAGAATGCCGTTTTTATGTTCTTGTGTTTTTTTGTTTTTTAACTTCTTCGTGCTAATCTGTATAAACAAAATTTCGTGACTCTGTTTGGTTGATTTATACGAAAATATCACGTGGGTACATGGCTTTAGATGACCCCCAAATTGGGAAGGCGCCTACCTAACCAGAATTAAGTCACGAGTGAGTTTTGGCCTTATGAAATAAACAATAAATGACACATGAAGCTTTTTGGAGAAAATATGACACAAAATTTCTTTCTAGAAAGTTCTTTTAGGCACAAGGTTCTCTATGGGTTTTTTATGATTTTAACCATTTACATATAATACTTAGGTGAATATAGAGTAGAGACTTATTCATTAAGTATATTATATAATTTAACAATCTAGTACAGGTTTTAATAGTATACTTTCTTTTTAGTTCTGTCATTGCTTCTTTTGTTTTTCTATTTTTGTTTCCTTGTTTTTTCTTTTTGTCATTTTGGTTATTTGTTTAGGTTGTTTTAGTTTTTCCCTCTTTTTTTACATACCCTTTTTTTCTTTTATCTCTTTTTTCAGCAGATTTAAATACCTACTTGGTAGCTTATGTAGGAAACATTTAAAAGTTAGTCTTTGACAGGGTTGACGAAAGTTCCTAACTCTATAGAAGTTAGTGTGACAGGTCGCATCTGGGCATGGTTAATGCAGCCGGATGATGTTGGACTTGCAATCTAAGGGTTTAATGTATAGATAAGCTTCGGTTTTTATATATAAACTTAATAATGTAGTACTAGTGAGACTGTCAAAGAAATAAAAAAAAAATAAGTTAGTTTAGTGATAAGTTGCCAGAAACCTTATTTTGAACCTAATTGTACAATAATTTTTTGATCACATGCTATCAATTTATATAACAGATTATTATAGTACTTATACTAAACGAATAGAAGCTAGGTTGGCATGTCACAATGTCCAATTGATTTCAATTTTTTTTGGACATATGTCCGATTAAAATTGGACATATGTCCAAAAAAATTTAAAATCAATTGGACATTGTGACCTGCCATTCCTGAATAGAAGTAGTATTTAAGTTGGATCAGATTATAGTAAAAATAGTAAGTAAATAGTTAAAGGTTAGATTTTGGATTAGAGTTAGTATTTAAATTAAATTTAAAATAGGTTTTTAATTAAGTATCACAAATCTCTCTAAATACAATGCAATAGGACAGGACCCCAAAATATACATAGATAGGTTAGGTATGAGTTTGCTTATTTTTGAGGTTTTTTATGCAGATTTTTTCTATTTATAGTAATTTTTTGCTTATTTTTGAAGTTTTTTCTGCAGATTTTTCCTTTTTAGTAACCCTATAATTAACCTGACCTATCTATGTATATTTCAGGGTCCTAATGGAACTGTATATAAATTTAGTTAAATATGCACTTAGAGAGGTATTGTATTTAGAAAAGACGCTGAAAATTTAGTATAAAAATTATACTTTATTTTTTTTTAGCAAAAACCCTGAAATTTGAGAAGCAAAAAACAGTTTTTGGAAATTATCTTAGTATCTAGCAGTTCAATTTGAATGAACTTTTTTTAAAATGAAGCTTTCAGTAAAGCACATCTAACAAAAAAACGTTATTCAATTCTGATCACTGGATCAAAAGTTATTTAGTTTGTTATTTTTAGCAAATTAGGTTAAAATTGACCAAAATCTAGTTATAACCTATATGAAAGATGTCTGGGGTCCTATTTAGAGAGTATAAATTTATAGATATAATATTAGTAGAGCTCAAAAGAAGACTGCTTTTATAAAGGTTTTTTATAAAACATGCACTTAGAGGTTAGCATAGGAAAATGCTACAGACATAGCATATACATGACTTATAAACACAGCAATAGCCCAAGCTAATATTAGATTAGCACATATTTTAATGCTAGTAATTGCTGTATTTATAAGTCACATGTTGCTATGTTCAAAATAATTAAGCATTTTACTTATTTGTATAGGTAATACAAAATCTGATTTTGTAAATAACTAAGTACGTGAAATAAAAATTTAGAGTTAGGGCCTTAGCATTAGAGACTATAGAGTTAAATAATATTTATTATCAGTTATATGTAAAATTTTATTCTGTCATTTTTAATTAGTGCACTAAGATCAAGTACTATAAATAAATAAAGTAAAAATATAATAAGTAAAACTATAGCACTATAGTGCTATAGCACTATAATACTATAGTACTATAAAATAAATCCCTTGCATATAAATTTTTTTTTAAATTATAAATATATATTTTTTAGTATTTAATAATCTTTAATTTATTAAAGTTTTAGTTTTTAGCTTTAAGTAATTCAAAGAGAATCTTTTTTTAAAGTTGATTAATTGTTTATTACATTTTTTGAGTCAAATAACTGATACACCCAAGCAATAATATAATTGGTTAAAGTAATCTTTTAAAAATATAAAAGATACTATTTAATAAAGATTTTTTGTATTTTAAATGAAAGATAAAGAGGAGGTTCATCTGATTTAATAGTAATTAAATTATCAAAATTGAATTAGTAGATACCAAGATACTTGTAATCAAAGAAAAGAATATAAAGATCTACAAATTTATATTATACAAAGTATTATAAATTATATTACTTTGTGTAATAGTAATTTTACAGATTCTTATATTCTCTTTTTTGATCCCAAGAATCTTGTGATTCACAAGCCAATTTTGATAAAATCAACTACTATTATAATCAGAAGAACCTTCTTTTTAACTTTCAATTAGAACACAAGAAACCTTTACTTAATAGCATCTTTTATATTTTTAAACAATTATTATAAAATGCACTTATGGTATTTTACTACAATAGGTAAATTAGATTTGCAAATCTGTATAACAAAAACAAAATATAAATTTTTATAAAACAAAAATAAATTTGAATTACTTTAGAGTTAGGGTTAGATCTGGGATTTTATTTGGCATTAATATATACAAATTTAGTAAGAAATTTTTTTTATTAGAGCCCCAAAAGTAGTTTCATAAGCAAAATTTTAAGATATGAATGTTTTTTTAAAAAATTAACAAAAAAGCAAAATTTTATGTTACACCTGATCTTAAATTTTGATTAGCTATTTTAATAGTTTTGTATAACTTAGTGTAAAACACTATAGGTGCATTTTATATAAAATGCATCTATAGTAATTTTGTACCTATTATATTTTTATTATGTTTTTTGATTTTTTTAAGGATTGAATATAAAAAATTTTAATATAAGATTTATATATTAGCATTAGTACTTAGAGTTAGGGTTAGGGTTTGGGTTTGGAAAGGTTGTTGGGGGCATAGAATATTTTTATTTAGAACATCATGCACCTATTAATTAGCTAGTTTTGGGGATAATATATACATAAATATAAAATATCATAGGTGTGTTTTAGTAAAAGTAATTAAATGACTTTTTGCATAAATTTAGATATAAAATTAGGCAAGTCAACTCATTTGATTTATAAATAATAGCATATTTCTATTATAAATATTATATATATGACCAAAAAGTCATATAATTATATAACCAAGTTCATATTAAAAAAAATTATAACTTAGATCACTGGTACAAGGGTAGAATCACTGCTCAAAAAAATTTTGAAGTAAATTTTTTTGTTAGGGTATTGCTAATAGGTTAGAGTTAGAACATACAATATATATCAAAATTTTGCAAAGAAAATTTTTTACTAATGCGCTGAAGGCCCTTTCATACATTAAATTTCATGATTTTTGACAATTGTTTTGAATTTTTCTGGTCGTGCTACGTTACACCTGACCTTAAAATTTGATTGGTTGTTGAAATTTTTTATGGTGGTGATTTTTACTCCGGCCAATAGATAATTTCGATGAACTTTTTTTAAATAATAAACTACAGATCATAAAGAAAATCATTAATAAAAGATAAAGATCTTTTTTAACTATGGAGCTTCATAATTCAATTAAAACTTACTATGTGGTTCATTAAATCGGTTTAAGTAATATATACGTAATTGGGAGTCACATGAAAACAAATTTAGAAATGATCGACATCTAAAGTCATGGGAACTAAAAAAAAATTTGCCCTTAGCGCACTAGCGGAGGTAGGCTGTAGTCCCCCCGGGTATCGAACCGTCGACCTTTAGGTTACTCAACATTCGGGCTATGTAGAGTAGGGCAACAACCAGACAGTTCTGCCTTTCTAGGAGATCTCGAATTTTTTTTTTTTTTTAAATCTTATAAGATAAATAAATTTATATAGAAAAGCCAATCAAATATAACATCAGGTGTAACATAAAATTATTGCTTTAAAAAAACAGATAAATTGCAATTATTCCAATATAAGCGAGCTTTTATCGATGTTATATACCATATGATAATACTGTAAAATAGGAACTTCACGTATAAACAAACTTTTTTCTTAAAAAGAAAAATAAAAATAAAAAACCATCAGCACTACTTCACTAATCGAATGCCTTCGAAACGAACGCCTCTACAAAGAAATCGAGTTGCATCACTCTGCATCACGCTGTAAGGGATAGTTCTACAATGAGTGATGTTCAAAAAATTTTTTTTTTCTAGATCCTTTTTAATTTTATATCTGTAGTTCGAAGTTACAGATAACCTGGCAATTTTTATATTTTATGTTTTTTTTTTGTTTCTTATTATTTTGTTTGTTTTTTTTTTTGATTGAAGTTTAAAAGTCAGATTCCAGGTAAATTTAAATTTTTTTATTTTTTTATTCCAGAGATGTTCCGACTTTGATTTCGGCATATCGTCCAATTCACTGATTACTTTTTTTCATTTAGATCGATTTGTTTGAACGATAATGGAATCTTTAGTATTGAGGTCAAGTGGAAATAAGGATTCGATTATTGCGTTATAGGCCTTCAACTTAAAGCACTTAAAGCTACAAAATGCAAAGTGGCTAGATGGGATATGATATTTTGATGGATTCAAAAATAGATATGAATAATAACATACCAATGATTACGTTGTCATATTGACTAGCTCGCAAGTAGGTTTATATTATTTTATTGGGGTAGATTATTTAATCAGTACGTTTAGGAATTTCTTTAATATATTTAATATATAAATTAAAGAGTCAATTACAGAATTCGACCAAAAAACGAATATGCCAGTATTTAACGAATTGGTTTTATTACGCTTTGCAAAATTATGTGACCTCAGTGTTAAATAGTGATACTGATTTTACGATTGCGCAACTATGGTTATAAGTTGGCCAAAGAACTAGAAATGATTGTTGAAATGATAGTTGAACTGATTGTTGAAATGATTGTTGAAATAGTTGTACAATCACAATCTCTACAGTATCAAAAAATAATTATAGGGTCACAGAATTGAAATTTTCATATAACTCATCTTCTGCTTGGTAACAATCATATTATTCTTAGAAGTCGAAATTATTGCGATATTCAATCTTTTGAATGATATTGTGATTCGCAATCGATTTATGAATTAATAATCAATCAAATTGAGATATGATGAATCAAGATTACAAAAAAACGGCCAAAGTACTATGCATACTTTGCTCTTTGATATTAGATCACGAATAATGTTAATAACATGCGTTAGTGAATAACATGTTATGAATTGTTAGAATATTAAGGTTTGTCACAAAATTTAATTTATACATCACAATAATGGTAATATTTGAACATATCTCAATAATTATTATTTTGATTTTTATCTAAAATGATATGAAATAGCTAAAAATACGACTTAATACTTGTGCTCTATTTCGATCACTATGAAATCGCATATTGGTGGATGCTTGTAGAACACCCAAATAAGGATCAATTCAAATAGAAAAAAAAATACGATAATAAAAGAACTATTTAAATTTTATCTTTATTTCTCATTGTTGATTTGCATTAAGAAATCTCGTCCATTTTTTAATCGGTGAATGGCATATGTCAATTGAGGATTCCCAGTTTCCCGACATTTAATTCTAGCCACGTTGACTTTAAATCAGGCTCAGTTTTATGATTCGATCCAATCTTAAATACTTATCCCTGCTACACGTCATTTTTTACTTGGTGCCGATTTATGGGACTAATAATACCAGCCAAAAACAATTTCGCTAAGGAAAACATTTTGATATTAAGTTAGGGTTAGGACATTGCTAGTAGGTTGGGTTTAAAAAGCTATACTTATATCAAAATTTTGCAAGAAAAACTTTTTATTAGTACGCAGAATGCAGTTTTGTATACAAATTTCGAGTTAAGATTTTTGAATTGTTTTTGGTTTCTTGAACTTTTTTCACGTCACATCTGATCTGATTTGATTGGCTAGTGAAATTTTATTGATTGGTATTTTAAATACAGTGAAATCTCCATAAATGCACATCTTGGGACCGAACTTTAACAATGTGCGTTTAGAGAACTATAAGATAATATGCATTTTATAAAGATCACATACATATTTTGGGCCAGAGGTTAATGTGCATTTAGAGGGGGTGCGCACTTATAGAGGGTGCATTTATGGAGGTTTCACTACTGTAATGTCGATTATGCTAAAAATTGCGCATTTATTAAAAAAAAAAAAAGGCATTGATTCAAATTTTGTCTGTGAGACTACCTTCTGCGCACTAGGCAATATATATATATATATATATATATATTTCTCGCAAAATTTTAATAGGATAGGCATCGTTGCGATCATAATCCTAACCCTAATATGCTTTTTATAACTTTAACAAATTGCGTATATTCTTGTTTGTTATCTTGTAGATGGAGTAAGTTTCTGTCTTCCAAGCTATTAATGGATATGGCATGCAGGATTTTATAATCAATACTTAATTATCAATCTATTTTTTGCATTATTAACAACTTTCTATATATTTGATTTATTTTTTTACAGTATTAAGACAACCTCTTTGGTCGGTGGTTTTGATTATTTTGCATCATATAATATACTGTATAATCAGACTACCAGCAGATTATCGTTGATCAACAAATCAGATATTTCCTAATTCGATTCTTTAAATTTTAAACGAGGCTTTTGATCGTTCAATTCGAGGAAAATGTTTTTGCCATATTGCCATTCCTTGGCCGATGGCCGATTTTCAGGTGGTTCGTAAGCCACTAAATATCTGACTTAGAAGATTAATTTCACCTGATTTATGAATATAGGTTACTCTATCCCATATAAGGTTTCCCACATGATTTTTCCAAATGAATAAATATCGGGTGTTGTGGTATATTGGTTTCTACTTAAAATTTCTGGAGCGATGTATGATAGATTTCCGTAAACCGTATCATCTTTTGGTTTCAAATGTTGGATCGAAAGAACCAAATCTGCAATGTTTGCACTATGCAGTGCAGATCGCACGTTACCACTATGCAAATATTGATGAATAAAAGTTCGTGAATGTATCGCCTTGAGATCAAAAGACATGTTAAATAATATGTTTAATTTATCTTCCCATTTCATCAATGATATTAAGTGAAGATTTACCAAACATTGCATACTTTATGACAAAAATGTACTTCACTCTTTGTTTTTTGATACGCCATAACATTTTAAAAATGATGGATTTTCGTAATTAATATCACAATAAGTGTAATAAATCAACTAAGTAATCAAAACTATGTCAGCTATTTTAGTATAAATCTATTTTCAACTGTGATTAAAACAAAGTTTTGTTAAAAAATTTAATGCCAAATATTAAATTTTTATCTGTAACAAAATTATCTCTCATTAAAAAGCTCTCAGTATAAAGAAGAGTTTTGCAAAGAACCGACTTGAATATTAATATTAAAATTTTTCAATGTAACTTTGTTAAAAACATGTTTAAAAATGAATTTATGTTCAAAAAGCAAAGTAATTCACTCTAGATATATAAAAACTTGTCTTAATATTAATATATATATAAAGTTATAAATAATCCAATTACTATTCTAATCACTAAATTTGTAAAAAAAAATTTAATAATTAATTTTTATATGGGTTTATATATAGTTTTGATTTATATTGTTAACTACGCCCAAATGTGCAGTTCTTCTACTGTATTGTACCAATGCAAAGAACCAGGTATTAGCCACTCAATGTTTGAATTTTGAGTCACATTGAAGATTGGAATTTTTTAGTATATTTAGACATTAATTATAATGAATTTCACAAGTCACGAAGCCATATCATTGTGAATTAATAAAGTGTTGAAGAAAATATTTAATACAAGCCAATAAAGATCGATTCGAATATAATGTGTAAAAAAAAATTTGAAAAAAATGAAGCATAAAACAATTAAAGAAATATCTTTATAATTATCAATAAAAAAATCAATACAAACATCAATGTAATTATTAATAATTATTAATATCTTTATTGATAAAATATGCAATTTTTATTATCGTTATTAAAAAATTATAGAATATGTTAGTTTATGATCTGCATCATAATTGTTGAAATCAAAAAATAATGTGTCAATTCAGAATTGATATAATTTCAGAGATGATACAGAACATTTGAACATAAAATATAAGGAGCTAATCTACTTACATTTATTTATTATATAATCAGTTTTTTCATCTTTTATTAGTTTGTAGCTTTGTCAGTTTCGTCATCTTTTATAGTTTTATTTGAGATTTTAGTTGATGAAAGATGAAACTAGGTTTTGTATATAAAACCTAGAGGTTTTATCTAACTACTATAAGTGCACTTAACATAATAACTGGTTTGCAGCAACTTTTAAATTGTAACTCATCATATTATTATAAATGCTAACACTAAATAAATTTCTATTGTCAGTATAAATTAGCAAATTGATCAAGAGTAATACATGAATATAGATTTGTCAGAGAACTTGTTAAAAAAAGATTAAAATAAACAGATTATCCCTTAAACCGTATATTTTAGTGTATATATTTGTACACTAAAATTTTTAAAAGAAAATTAAGCTCTAAAAAAATTTTTTTAATAAAACCTCTATTCTAATTAGTTACGGTGACTTTCATAAACTCAAGTTACACAGCACACTCCACAGTCACAGTGTGGAATCACTTCGTATGGCCTAAACATCAAGTAAAACTTTAGCCAATGGCCGTGAAGTATGCTTTGTGAACCAAACTTTGGGCCGCCATATCTCTATGGAATTGCCTTAAAAACCAATTATATAAAGTTGTCATGAAATACCTATGATCAACTTTTAATGTTGTTTATGAAAGAAACCTGTGTATAATGAATGGGAAAAATTTTGATAAGTGTCATGTGCAGGTTCCTTTTTTAGTATTAAATTTGGACATCAAAGTCCTATTACGATCCACATTAGATAGCTAATTTTTTAAAAATTATAAAAGAAATTTTATGAGATGGGAATTATATAGCATTTAACATGTGACATGCTTTTATTTTAGCTTAGAAAGTAGGGGGTAAAACCGAATAAAATTTTATGTATTAAGTCTTTAAAAATTTTAGTGTACAAATATGTACACTATACGGTTTAAGGGATAGACTCAAAATCTAACAAAGATAGTTAATAGTAAAATAATCATATGATAAACGTGAAAAGAATATTCATTAGAAAAAACATTTTCATACATCATATAACCGCACACTTTATCCTTGGCACTATAGTATTTTTTAATTATACATTAGCAAATTTGTATATGCAAAATATTTTGAAAGAAATTGCGATATGCAATATCTTTCAAAATATTTTGAAAATAATTTCGAAATATTTCGATTTTGAAATATTTTGAAATATAAATTTCGAAATATTGCGAAAATATTAAGTAATATTCAAAAACACAAAATAATTTCTAAATAATGTACTGTAGACCTACAAAAAAGTGATCCTATCAATACTTTCCATATTTAATTTCTGATAACCTGCCATCTTCTGAAACAAATGATCATGTTCCGGGTACATTTGAACCAACCCAGGATCAAAGATCCAATTCCGGGTCATTTGATCAACCTGTGTTCAAATGATACCATTTCTGGTTTATTTGAGCCCTCAACCCATTCAAATAATATCATTTCGAGTTCCAACTTGGGATTAATATGATCCAATCTGGGATCAAACAATCCAATTTGTGGTTCAAATGCACCTATTCATTTGAACTCAACACTGTTTTAAATGATCATTCCTAGTGCATTTGAAATCATCGTGGCCTTGAATGATAACTTTTGAATAATATTACCAAAATTTGCTAAATATAAATATATTTCAAATATTTCAAAATATTTCAAAAACATTTAAAATAAAATTCTATTAGACAATGAGACAAAAAGCGTAAAAATTTTAATAATAAAACTTTATTTAATTAATAATCCCCTTAATTTTCAATTATTATATTAGCATATGTATTGCATTAACTCGATTAAATAAAAAATATAAATTAAAAATCAGGAATGCATTTACTAAAAAGAATAATGTACAATATGTATTTACTATAAATGGTCATTTTGTTTTCAAAGTGGATTAGTTTTTATTAAAATATTCGCTAATCTCTAAATATAGTATAAATAATATTAATTTAAAAATAGAGCTAAAATTTTTAAAGCAATTGTCGTGAGCAGTTTATTAATTGAAAACAATTTCAAAAGTATTAAAAATCTAAATATAAATGTAATTCAAATAAATTAAAATAATTTTTTAATAACAATAAAATTATCAAATATTTTGAATAAATTCGAATTAATTAAAATATATCTGAAAATAATCAATTAATATATATATATATGTTGACTAATTACATGGATTCAAATGATCATATTCCCAGTTTATTTGAAAACAATGCGGGTTGAAAAGATAAATTTTGAATAATGTTAACAAAATTTCCAAATTTAATATATTTCAATATTAGTGCAAAATTTCGAAATATTTTGAAATCATTTAAAAATAAAATTCAATTAGACGAATAATAAATGAGACAAAAAGTAAGTTTATTGTTTTATTTATTTTATTTTATTCTAATAATTTCAAAATAATTTAAAAATATTTGGAATACTAAAAATATTTAAAGAGTACAAAACAAACTTTACTTTAGATACTTATTTTAGATTTAAATAATTTCGAATTATTGCAAATTATTTTAAAATGAATCGAAATATTTTAAATATATTTAGAATTCAAATGCAAATTTTACTTTTACGATAATTAATTAATGCTATTTGTTTCACAACCATGTGAATAATATTAAACTATTTCGAACTTTAAATATTATAACTACACAATATATAATTATTATTAACATTTATACTTTTATTAATTTTAGTGATATGAATATTTATGAAGCAACAGTTATTGATAGAATGCATCATTTAGATTTGGGATTATTTAAACAACAAATTAAATATACATGCAGTCTATTAAAAAAAAAATATGGAGCTTCAATTCTGGATACTATTGATAATAGATTAGCTAATATTCCAAGATTTCCAGAACTTAAAATTTTTAAAAATGGTATTCAATCACTTGCCAGCAATTTCTGCAAATGAGTATCGTAACCTTATAAAGGTTATAATATTTGTTCTGGACAATCTGAATATTGGCAAATCTATTCAAAATAAGTTATTGAAGCTTTATGAAGATTGGAATATATGTATCTTTTAAATCGAATGAAGAATTTACTGATAGTGACTTAAAAGATTTGAGGTATGTAAATAATTGCACAACTTTGCGAATATTTTGGAATTATTTGAAAAATTTAAATTAAATAATTTTATTATCAAATATTAATATAGTTTTATTTTATTTAGAATCTAATAATAAATTGGGCTCAATAATTTACTAAAATTTTAAAACATATTCTGCTTCTAAATTAAAGTTTCTAAATTAAAGTCTCCAAAATTGCATTCATGGATATATCATAGTACTGATTTAATTAAAAAATATGGTTGTTTGAATGGATTTTCTACTGAAAATTTGTTATGGACAGGTACAGTATTTGTTGTATTTTTTTCTAGATTTTTTAAAATTTTAAAATTTTAATATTTAATTTTTTAGATATACTTATTAATCAAAGGTGAAACTACTAAAGGAAATGTGAATAATCTCGCATTAATTCGGTGATATGATTTTAAGTCTACAAGGAATCAATATCATTATGGATGTCCTAGACTTAAATTAATGGAATTATATAATATAGTTAATGTTGAAGCAATTAAAAATAATGTTTATACAATTTTACGCTTTGATAAAACTAATGATTATTTAGTAAATAAGTATATCTTCTAATAAAATTAAATCAGTTTAAAAAAATTTAAAAATAGTTCAAAATGTTTTGCATTAATTAAATACATATAAAATTCTATAGTAAAAACATGTAAATTTAAAGTCAGTATATTAAACTATTTAAAAGATGATATTAAGTATAAAAATTTAAGGACTAAAAATAAACATTATGCAAAATATTTCGAACGATGTCAAATAAACTTACAATAATTTAGAAAGCATATTTTACAATTATAATTAAATTAAAGTATTACTAAAATTTAAAACCTTTTAAATTATTTTAGAATAATTAGAAAATATGACATAAAACTTAATAAAAATAAATATTTTTATGTGATAAAATATTAGAATTAAATGCTGTGATATTTATAGTACTAAACTAATTTGAACTAATTTGAATTGATTAAACTTTGACAAAATTAAAGTATTTAATTATATCAAGACAAACAAAAAAATATATATTAAATAAAAATCAAAATAATAATATTATAAATATAAAATTAACTATAACATAAAAAGAATAAAAAATAAAAAATATATAAAAATGTATAAAATAAAAAATAAAATATATATATAAAATAAAATAAAAAAAAATATAAGACGTAATAGAAATAAAAAAAAACAATATATATATATGTAATAAAATAAAAAATATAAAAACGTATATAAAAAAAAACAAAAAAAACAAATGCATAAAGAAATAAAAAGTAAAAAAAATATTGTTTTATTCATGATGATCAGCATCTTCAGAATGAGGTAGTGTTTGTATTGGCGGGTCGCTTGAAGATGAAGAAGGTACAGGCAGATTATTCTGGTATAGTGTGGGAGCAGATTATTCTGGCTTAGTGCGAGATGTTGCAAATCGTCTTGATATGATTCGGATGTATGTGAATAGTAGAAGAATCAGAGCTTTGTACAACACTTGCTTGTTTGCCCTTTTTAGTAGTGCAGGATGTGGTGGGAGCCCTCTTACATTTTCAAACCGCTTACTAGATGATGAAATAACTTTGACTTGTTCATCTTCCATTAAAGAATCCTCATTGTCAGTAGCAGGGGGGCAACAAGCAGTGCCTCATTAACTTATTCTTATTTAATTAAATTTACAAATATTAGAATTATTTTATGTATATTTAAATAATTTAAATATAATTTATTATATATTACATACTATGTTTTTATTTAGTCTATTTTTAGTTATTTCATCGCTCATAGTGAGCTTTTTATAATATTCATTTAGCAATATTTGGCATACTGTTATTGTGTATGCCAATTGCATATTGGTGAGTGTAGCAGCTGGCCATGCTCTCACAAGTATGCGCGTAAAGTAGATCTCATTGGCATAATTTTTATTTATGGGTTTAAAAAGCTTTCTATAGCATAATTTTGTTTTTTCAGATTGCTTCCATGCTGTAATAGTTTGCAGTGTGGCATTTGTGTTAATTGGGTCTAAGAGGGTTTCCCCAAAAACGGCAAAAACTGATTCCTTAATTTTCGATGAAACTCGACTTCTGCAAGCTCGATGCTGAGATAGGAGCTAAAAATAAATTTATGCGAATGAATTTAAAACAGTTCGAATTAGTTCGAAATATATTAATTTTTAAGAAACAATATTTAAAAAAAATGAAAATGCAATAATTTAACACAATGCAAATGTAATCGAATTTATGAAAAAATTTACAGGTTTTGCAAGTTTATCTTCATAATATGTATTCCAATCTCTATTATCCATTCCTTCGTAGAAATCTGCTTCATTTTCTAGGAGGTATTCCTCAGTTTCAACTTTAAATTGTTCCTCCATAGGGCAAATATTTTTTGCAATTAGTCATTTAGCTATTGCTGTACAAGTTTGCTATTATAAAATAAAATATTATTAACTTGATTAATTTAATTATAAACATTTTATATAACTAATAAAAATAATAATTACTTTAACGAATTTTGTTTTATTTGAAAGGTTAAGACCTTCCGACAAACGACTATCTATATTCGAAATCTTTCGCTCTAATCTATTAACTTTTTCGAATAGCCCAATAATATATCCTTAATCTCAGCCAAAGTAACTTGATTTTAAATTATTTTAAATAGTAAATTAGGCCACTCCAATTTAATTCTTTGTTTAACATTACAAGTTCAAAATTTTTTAGAAGGGGGGACTTAAACAACAAATGATTAGGTCTGGTTTGGGTCCGGCCAGGATCGGAATAGGTCCAGTTCAGGTCCGGTCCAGGATCAGACCACACTCAGACTCTAAATTTTATACAGACTGGTCTGAGTCTGAATATACTTATATTTATTTTTTGATGCTTACAAGTTTACTTAGTGCATGAAGTTAGAATTAACTAGTAAAATTTTATGAATCATAAGATTTTATAGAATTTTATGAATAAAATTTTATAAAATCTTATGATACACAATTTTTATTAATTAATTCTAACTTTATGCACTAAGTAAACATATTCAGCTCCTAAAAATGCATCAAATCAGCAGAGCTATTTTTATTTTATTTAAAATTTGGAGAATAGATGCATAATTTTGGATTTTTGATCAAAAAAGTCAAATTTAAGCATCTTTTCTTCAAATTTCAAGTAAAATAAAAGCAATACTGCCGATTTAATGTATTTTAGGCTCTAAACAAGTTTACCTAGTGAAATAAGTTAGAATTAATTGGTAAAATTTTATGAATCATATGATTTTATAGAATTTTATTAATAAATTTTATAAAATCTTATTATACACAAATTTTTATTAATTAATTCTAACTTTATGCACTAAGTAAACATGTATAGCACCTAAAAATATATCAAATCAGCAGAGTTATTTTTATTTTACTTGAAATTTAGAGAATAGATGCATAATTTTAGATTTTTGATCAAAAAAGTCAAATTTAAGCAACTTTTCTCCAAATTTCAAGTAAAATAAAAACAACACTGCCAATTTGATGTATTTTTAGGTGCTGTACATGTTTACTTAGTGCATAAAGTTGGAAATAATTATTAAAAATTTGTGTATTATAAGATTTTATAAAATTTTATTAATAAAATTCTATAAAATCTTATGATTCACAAAATTTTACTAATTAATTCTAACTACATGCATTAATTAAACTTATTTAGAACCTAAAAATACATTAAATCAGCAGAATTGTTTTTATTTTACAGTACTTGAAATTTGGAGAAAAGATGCTTAAATTTAACTTTTTTGATCAAAAATCCAAAATTATGAATCTATTCTCCAAATTTTAAGTAAAATAAAAATAACTCTGCTGATTTGATGCATTTTTACTTTACAGAAACATCTAATTTAACAACTTTAGAACTACTTTAAAGTAACTATAGTGCGCGACACTTAAAGACTACACAAACTTTAAAAGCTAATAACTTATTATCTAAAAAGATATTTTAAAAAGGAAGCCACTATTTTATAGCTAAATCAATTTATTACAACTTAACGGCCTTATTTTTTAAAAAGTTTTAATAACTTATTAAAATATATAGCTTTAAAAATATAGTATTTTTATATGATACGTAGAAATTTAACCAAAAATGGGACAAGTTACATGTTTTGGCTTCTTGTTATTGGCTAATTTTAAAATTATTTTTAAAATTATTTTTAAAATATTATTTATTAATTAATTTTTAACCAATCAGAATACAAGAAATCAAAAAAATATCAAATTTCAATATGAAATTTTTGAAAATGGGACAAATTATGAAAATGTAGTCTTTAAGTGTCTTGCACTGTATCAAGTAACTATATAGTTACTTTGTAGTAAATTTTGCTTTAAAGTTACTATATGTTAGCAATACGCTTACTACTATTGACTACTACATTACTACTATTTTACTATATATTAGCAATACTTTTGCTACAATTTTATAAAAAAATTTTAAAAATTGAAATTTCGATTTTTAAAAATTTTTTTATAAATTTGTAGTAAAAGTATTGCTAATATATAGTAAAATAGTAGTAATGTAGTAGTCAATAGTAGTAGGCATATTGCTAACATATAGTAACTTTAAAGCTATAGCTACTACAAAGTAACTATATAGTTACTTGATAGTTACTTTAAAGTAGTTCTAAAGTTGCTAAATTGGATATTTCTGTAAAGTAGGTGCTGAATATGTTTACTTAGTGCATAAAGTTAGAATTAATTAATAAAAATTTGTGTATTATATATAAGATTTTATAAAATTTTATTAATAAAATTCTATAAAATCTCATGATTCATAAAATTTTACCAATTAATTCTAACTTAATTCACTAAGTAAACTTGTTCAGAGCCTAAAAATACATTAAATCAGCAGTTGCGTTTTTATTTTACTTGAAATTTGGAGAAAAGATGCTTAAATTTGACTTTTTTGATCAAAAATACAAATTATGCATTTATTCTCCAAATTTTAAGTAAAATAAAACTAACCCTACCGATTTGATGTATTTTTTGTACATGTTTACTTAGTGCATAAAATTAGAATTAATTAATAAAAATTTGTGTACAATAAAATTTTATAAAATTTTATTAATAAAATTCTATAAAATCTTATGATTCATAAAATTTTACTAATTAATTCTAACTAACTTATATAATGTTCCTAGGTTTAGCATGACTGTATCATGCAGATACTCTAATTTTGGTGATCTTTCTGTATGGGTTCATTTTAGTAATATGAAAAGTGAAATTTGAATCTAAAAGTTATATATATATATATATATGTTGTTTAACTCCTTCCATAATTTGCTCAATCTAGAGGGGGGTTATGTTAAACATAGATTTAAATTGGAGCAGCCTAAAAAAGATATGAGTACAATTTATGAGTTCATAATTCAGAAAATTGAAAAAAACCTGAGTATAGATATATATATACTTAGATTTAAAATTCTTAATAAATAATATTGAAACAATGTAAAGTACTCCTATTATAATACCCTTCTCTATAATTAGCACCTAGGTGAGTACTATTTAAGAAATTCGATGGTTTATCAAAAGTACCTAGGATACTATAATCAGTGCTATATAGTAGTACTTTACAGAAACATCCAATTTAGCAACTTTAGAACTACTTTAAAGTAACTATCAAGTAACTATATAGTTATTTTGTAGTAGCTATAGCTTTAAAGTTACTATGTTAGCAATATGCCTACTACTATTAACTACTACATTACTACTATTTTACTATATATTAGCAATACTTTTACTAAAAAAATTTTAAAAATCGAAATTTCAATTTTTAAAAATTTTTTATAAAATCGTAACAAAAGTATTGCTAATATATAGTAAAATTGTAGTAATGTAGTAGTCAATAGTAGTAGGTGTATTGCTAACATATAGTAACTTTAAAGCAAAATTTACTACAAAGTAACTATATAGTTACTTGATAGTTACTTTAAAGTAGTTCTAAAGTTGCTAAATTAGATGTTTCTATAAAGTATTTATCTTAAGAGTAATTTTTTTTAGCTTTAGAAATATCTAAAATTTTAGAAAACATAAAAAAATTTTAATAGTAAATTTTAAAGACACACAATTTTTGAACTTTAATTAATTAAAAATTATTTAATAATTTTAAAAAATTTTTATAATAAAGTTAAAAAATATACTGTATTTCAAATAATATATTATAAAAAATTTAAAAAATTTTAATATTTTTTTGAAATTGTGGCAAATTTGCCTGCAAAACCTTTTAAGAATATATAAATTTACTACAGTGCGCGACACTTAAAGACTACACAAACTTTAAAAGCTAATAACTTATGTTCTAAAAAAGATATTTTAAAAAAGAAGCCACTATTTTATAGCTAAATCAATTTATTACAACTTAACGGTCTTATTTTTTAAAAAGTTATAATAACTTTTTAAAATATATAGCTTTAAAAATATAGTATTTTTATATGATACGTAGAAATTTAACCAAAAATGTGACAAGTTACATGTTTTGGCTTCTTGTTATTGGCTAATTTTAAAATTATTTTTAAAATTATTTTTAAAATATTTTTTATTAATTAATTTTTGACCAATCAGAATACAAGAAATCAAAAAAAAAAAAAATTAAAAAAAAAAATTTTGAAAATGTGACAAATTACAAGAATGTAGTTTTTAAGTGTCTTGCACTGTATAAATATAAATTAGAAAATTCTTTTTATTAATTTAAAATTAAATTTTATAGTTATAAACCAAGAAAAGAAAGAAATGAAAAAAATTGAACTAAAAAAACAAATTAAAATTTGTTAAATTTGTATGATTTCAAATTAAATTAGCAATTAATATAAAATTATATTCTAAACAACTTTAATTAGTAGCAAAATATAGATTATTTTGATAAAAAATAGGTTAGCTATATACTAAAGCTAAAAATTTTTGATTTGTAATATAAAACTATTTTTTATTAAGATAACCTGCTTTGGGCTTTTAAGTAAACTTGTTTAGAAAGTAATTCAACTTATACTAAGGTTGAAATATGTTTTTTCAAACTTTTTACTAAGTAAAAATAGTTTAAAGTTACATAAAAATTTTTTAAAAAATTTTTTTTCTAACTTTAAACCTATTTCACATTTAGTAAAGATTCAAGAAAACATATTTCAACTTTAGTACAAGTAGAATTACTTGCTAAACAAGTTTACTTAGAATCCCAAAGCAGGTTATCTTGACAAAATATGTTACAAATCAAAAATTTTTAACTTTAGATTATAGATAACCTATTTTTTATCAAGATATTCTATATTTTTTACTAAGTTGTTTAGAGCATAATTTTATATATAATTGCTAATTTAAATTAGTAAATATTTGTTTTTGACAAAGTTATATTTTGAAATTGTACAAAATTAACAAAATTTTAACTTGGTTTTTAAGTTCAATTTTTTCTTCTTTTCTTGTTCTATATAACTGTAAAATTTAATTTTAATTTAATAAGTTATATTTAATATTCTAATCTATTTTTATAATTTTTATTATAGACAACAATTTAAGAGAACATGTTCTATGACATGTTACTTATAAATCAAATAAGTTAACTTACTTAATTTTATATATAAATTTATACAAAAAATTTATTTAATAGATAATTCACGAAAAAAGGAGAATTTGTATTAATAAAATATATAACACTTAATATAAATTATATATAAAATACAAAATCAGCATTCCTGACTATGTAAAGTTAATTTTTTATTAAGTTAACATCTTGTAGACTTCTAATAAAAGTTGTAGAGCTAGTTTTTGTGATTCTAATAATAGCTAGATCGGTAAAATTAGTTAGATAAATAAAAATTTACAAGCAATTAAAATTCAAAATATTTTATAAAACTATAGGAATCATAATTTCTGTATTAACATATTTTATTATGTTTTATTATAAAAATCTCCTCTAGTTAAAATTCTCCTTCTATCGTGAATTGTTAATTAAATTAAATTTAGAAAATATTATTATAATGCTATCTTTTATAATAATTTAATCAATTAATTTTATATACCCAAAACCCTAATTATGAAATATATAACAAGTGATTAGGTTTATATTTTTTAATTTGTACTAAAATTTTTTTTTCAGTTTGTAGATAATCTTATTATAAGTTTTATTATTTTTGGTGCTAATATTCTCAGCACATTCATTATAACAGAAGTAATCAGTATTTTATTATTAGTATTGTTGCTAAATAACCAGAGAAAAATCACTAGTTATATAGATAAGTACACTTTTTTTTGTTGTTTATAATAGTTTTCTTTTAGTATTGTTACTAACTAGAACTTTTTCTAGTTTTGCTTTCTCTATTAACTTCATTTTCTGGTAAACTTTTTTTCATAGTCATTTTGGTTTATAGCACTTGTGGTATTTATATGTTACTTCTTTTCTTTAGTGTTTTTCACTAATTCTTATGTCATTGTCATTTGTTAGTATTCTTATCATTTTCTGTATTGCATTTAGTTGATTGTATTTGTGTTTTAATATATTAGTGTCTTGTAATATTGTACCAAAAAACAATCAGCTAGAACAATATGCATTTGCTTTGGGTCTATGTGTTTGTAAAACCAATATTCAGCTTAGTCAAAAGGCATCTAGATTTGACAAAGTGGATTAGTTCTTTTGAGTAATTATTGGTTGGTATTGTTTTTTATTTTCTGCTTTACTACTAACCAAAATATCTTTATAATCATGACTATTAAATAGGTCAAAAATACTAAACAAGGTAGTCTACAGCTTAATTTTACAACTATAGCTTTATTACAGCAAGTTGGGTCTAAACAATAAAATTAGCTTTGAAGCTATATATAAGGGCAACTGAAAATCTACTTTTACTATGCTAAATAATGGTCCAAAAAATGTAACCTTTAATTTAAATATAGTATTGTAGAGTCGTTTTGGAACATTTTGTATAAAATGGAATGTAATATTTTTAGAGTACTTATTTGAAGCACAAAATTGCAACTTATTTAATAAAGCTAATTTATTTGGCTTCTCTATCTATTCTAGTTTACTTAACTATACTAGTTTTGTCCTTTACAACCTACAAATACTCTCTTTCTAATTTATCTTTTTCTACTATTTTATTAAGTTAGTTTAGTGATAAGTTGCCAGAAATCTTATTTTGAACCTAATTATGCAATAATTTTTTTGATTACATACTATCTATTTATGTAACAGATTCTTACACTAAACTGATAGAAGTAGTATTTAAGTTGGATCAGATTATAGTAAAAATAGTAAGTAAATAGTTAAAGGTTAGATTTTGAATTAGAGTTAGTATTTAAGTTAAATCTAGAATAGGTTTTATAATTAAGTACCACAAATCTCTCTAAATACAATGCAATAGGACTGTATGTAAATTTAGTCAAACATGCACTTAGAGAGGTATTGCATTTAGACTATATTGAAATTTTACTATTATAAAACATGCGTTTTATTCTATATATTATAAAATTTTAGTCAAATTTAGTTGCAACTATAAAAAGTTTATTAGTAGCACATTTTCAATTTCTATATAAATCTCATTGTACTATGAAAATCATAGATAAATGATCTATGTACCCTTTATCCTTAATTTTTTATTACATTTTTTTAGTCAAATAACTGATACACCCCAAGCAATAATATATTTGGTTAAAGTAATCTTTTAAAAATATAAAAGATACTATTTAATAAAGATTTATTGTATTTTAAATGAAAGATAAAGAGGAGGTTCTTCTGATTTAATAGTAGTTAAATTGTCAAAATTGAATTAGTAGATACCAAGATACTTGGGATCAAAGAAAAGAACATAAAGATTTGCAAATTTATATTATACAAAGTTTATAAATTATATTACTTTGTATAATAGTAATTTTGCAGACCCTTATATTCTCTTTTTAATTCCAAGTATCTTGTGATTCACAAGTCAATTTTGATAAACTAACTACTATTATAATCAGAAGAACCTCCTTTTTAACTTTCAATTAGAACACAAGAAAACTTTACTTAATAGAATCTTTATATTTTTAAACAATTATTATAAAATACACTTATGGTGTTTTACTACTATAGGTAAATTAGATTTGCAAATCTGTGTAACAAAAACAAAAAATAAATTTTTATAAAACAAAAAATAATTTTGAATTACTTTAGAGTTAGGATTAGGCCTGAGATTTTATCTTGGCATTAATATATACAAAATTTAGCAAGAATTTTTTTTATTAGAGCCCCAAAGGTAGTTTTATAAACAAAATTTTAAGATATGAATGTTTTTTTTAAAAAAATAAACAAAAAAGCAAAATTTTATGTTACACCTGATCTTAAATTTTGATTGGCTATTCTAATAGTTTTGTATAACATGGTGTAAAACACCATAGGTGCGTTTTAGTAAAACTCTTTTTAAAAAATTACTTTAACCTATCATATTACTGCTTTAAATAATAATATAATTTTACAGGAGTTGTAAATATAAAAAATACATCAAATTTAAAGGAAGATTATTTTGAATTACTTGGAATTAAAAACTAAAACTTTAAATTAAAGATTTTTAAATACCAAAGAATATATTTTTAAAATTTAAAAAAAGGTTTTTATATAAATTTTTAAATAAATTTAATTTATATTTATTATAAAATGCATCTATAGTGATTTTGTACCTATTATATTTTTATTATGTTTTTTGATTTTTTTAAGGATTGAATATAAAAATTTATAATATAAGATTTATATATTAGCATTAGTACTTAGAGTTAGGGTTAGGGTTTGGGTTTGGAAAGGTTGTTGGGGGCATAGAACATTTTTATTTAGAACATCTTGCACCTATTAATTAGCTAGTTTTGGGGATAATATATACATAAATGTAAAATATCATAGGTGTGTTTTAGTAAAAGTAATTTAAATGACTTTTTGCATAAATTTAGATATAAAATTAGAAGAGTCAACTCATTTGATTTATAAATAATAGCATATTTCTATTATAAATATTATATAAAAATTCCGAACAAACTTACTTAATACATAATATGTAGTTAAGATTGAATTAGGTTTATTGAAATGATTATAGTTTTATTGCATGTTAAAGCTTTGCCGGCATTAATAGTCATAATAAAGATTGATATAACTTTATAACCTTTTAATATAGTAAAAATACATAGTTAAAGGTTTTTGTATTAGTGTTTAAATATGACCAAAAAGTCATATAATATATAACCAAGTTCATATTAAAAAAAATTATAACTTAGATCACTGGTACAAGGGTAGAATCACTGCTCAAAAAAATTTCAAAGTAAATTTTTTTGTTAGGGTATTGCTAATAGGTTAGAGTTAGAACATACAATATATATCAAAATTTTGCAAAGAAAATTTTTTACTAATGCGCTGAAGGCCCTTCATAGATTAAATTTCGTGATTTTTGACAATAGTTTTGAATTTTTCTGGTCGTGCTACGTTACACCTGACCTTAAAATTTGATTGGTTGTTGAAATTTTTTATGGTGGTGATTTTTACCCCGGCCAATAGATAATTTCGATGAACTTTTTTTAAATAATAAACTACAGATCATAAAGAAAATCATTAATAAAAGATAAAGATCTTTTTTAACTATGGAGCTTCATAATTCAATTAAAACTTTCTATGTGGTTCTTATTATGCAAAATTAAATCGGTTTAAGTAATATATACGTCATTGGGAGTCACATGAAAACAAATTTAGAAATGATCGTCATCTAAAGTCATGGGAACTAAAAAAAATATTGCCCTTAGCGCACTAGCGGAGGTAGGCTGTAGTCCCCCCGGGTATCGAACCGTCGACCTTTAGGTTACTCTACATTCGGGCTATGTAGAGTAGGGCAACAACCAGACAGTTCTGCCTTTCTAGGAGATCTCGAATTTTTTTTTTTTAAATCTTATAAGATAAATAAATTTATATAGAAAAGTCAATCAAATATAACATCAGGTGTAACATAAAATTATTGCTTTGATAAATTGCAATTATTCCAATATAAGCGAGCTTTTATCGATGTTACACGAGTTTTATATAATACTATAAAATAGGAACTTCACGTATAAACAAACTTTTTTCTTAAAAAGAAAAATAAAAATAAAAAACTATCAGCACTACTTCACTAATCGAATGCCTTCGAAACGAACGCCTCTACAAAGAAATCGAGTTGCATCACTCTGCATCACGCTGTAAGGGATAGTTCTACAATGAGTGATGTTCAAAAAATTTTTTTTTTCTAGATCCTTTTTAATTTTATATCTGTAGTTCGAAGTTACAGATAACCTGGCAATTTTTATATTTTATGTTTTTTTTTTGTTTCTTATTATTTTGTTTGTTTTTTTTTTTGATTGAAGTTTAAAAGTCAGATTCCAGGTAAATTTAAATTTTTTTATTTTTTTATTCCAGAGATGTTCCGACTTTGATTTCGGCATATCGTCCAATTCACTGATTACTTTTTTTCATTTAGATCGATTTGTTTGAACGATAATGGAATCTTTAGTATTGAGGTCAAGTGGAAATAAGGATTCGATTATTGCGTTATAGGCCTTCAACTTAAAGCACTTCAAGCTACAAAATGCAAAGTGGCTAGATGGGATATGATATTTTGATGGATACAAAAATAGATATGAATATTAACATACCAATGATTACGTTACCTGCCCAATTACGTTTAAAATATTGACTAGCTCGCAAGTAAGTATATATTATTTTATTGGGGTAGATTATTTAATCAGTACGTTTAGGAAATTCTTTAATATATTTAATATATAAATTAAAGAGTCAATTACAGAATTAGACCAAAAAACGAATATGCCAGTATTTAACGAATTGGTTTTATTACGCTTTGCAAAATTATGTGACCTCAGTGTTAAATAGTGATACTGATTTTACGATTGCGCAACTATGGTTATAAGTTGGCCAAAGAACTAGAAATGATTGTTGAAATGATAGTTGAACTGATTGTTGAAATGATTGTTGAAATAGTTGTACAATCACAATCTCTACAGTATCAAAAAATAATTATAGGGTCACAGAATTGAAATTTTCATATAACTCATCTTCTGCTTGGTAACAATCATATTATTCTTAGAAGTCGAAATTATTGCGATATTCAATCTTTTGAATGATATTGTGATTCGCAATCGATTTATGAATTAATAATCAATCAAATTGAGATATGGTGAATCAAGATTACAAAAAAACGGTCAAAGTACTAATGCATACTTTGCTCTTTGATATTAGGTCACCTAAGATATGAATAATGTTAATAACATGCGTTAGTGAATAACATTTTATGAATTGTTAGAATATTAAGGTTTGTCACAAAATTTAATTTATACATCACAATAATGGTAATATTTGAACATATCTCAATAATTATTATTTTGATTTTTATCTAAAATGATATGAAATAGCTAAAATTACGCCTTAATACTTGTGCTCTATTTCGATCACTATGAAATCGCATTTTGGTGGATGCTTGTAGAACACCCAAATAAGGATCAATTCAAATAGAAAAAAAAATACGATAATGAAAGAACTATTTAAATTTTATCTTTATTTCTCATTGTTGATTTGCATTAAGAAATCTCATCCATTTTTTAATCGGTGAATGGCATATGTCAATTGAGGATTCCCCAGTTTCCCGACATTTAATTCTAGCCACGCTGACTTTAAATCAGGCTCAGCTTTATGATTTGATCCAATCTTAAATACTTATCCCTCTTACACGTCATTTTTTACTTGGTGCCGATTTATGGGACTAATAATCCCAGTCAAAAACAATTTCGCTAAGGAAAACATTTTGATATTAAGTTAGGGTTAGGGCATTGCTAGTAGGTTGGGTTTAAAAAGCTATACTTATATCAAAATTTTGCAAGAAAAACTTTTTATTAGTACGCAGAATGCAGTTTTGTATGCAAATTTCGAGTTAAGATTTTTGTTTTGTTTTTGGTTTCTTGAACTTTTTTCACGTCACATCTGATCTGATTTGATTGGCTAGTGAAATTTTTTTGATTGGTATTTTAAATACAGTGAAATCTCCATAAATGCACCTGGGACCGAACTTTAGCAATGTGCGTTTAGAGAACAATAAGATAATATGCATTTTATAAAGATCACATACATATTTTGGGCCAGAGGTTGATGTGCATTTAGAGAGGGTGCGCACTTATAGAGGGTGCATTTATGGAGGTTTCACTATTGTAATGTCGATTATGCTAAAAATCACGCATTTATTAAAAAAAAATGCATTGATCCAAATTTTGTCTGTGAGACTACCTTCTGCGCACTAGGCAATATATATATATATATTTCTCGCAAAATTTTAATATAGGATAGGCATAGTTGCGATCATAATCCTAACCCTAATATGCTTTTTATAACTTTAACAAATTGCGTATATTCTTGTTTTGTTATCTTGTAGATGGAGTAAGTTTCTGTCTTCCAAGCTATTAATTGATAGGGCATGCAGGATTTTATAATAAATACTTAATTATCAATCTATTTTTTGCATTATTAACAACTTTCTATATTTGAATATTATATTTGATTTATTTTTTTACAGTATTAAGACAACCTCTTTGGTCGGTGGTTTTTATTATTTTGCATCATATAATATACAAAAGAACTACTGTATAATCAGACTACCAGCAGATTATCGTTGATCAACAAATCAGATATTTCCTAATTCGATTCTTTTAAATTTTTGATCGTTCAATTCGAGGAAAATGTTTTTGCCATATTGCCATTCCTTAAAAATTTCGCAAAGTTTTTCGGCCGATGGCCGATTTTCAGGTGGTTCGTAAGCCACTAAATATCTGACTTAGAAGATTAATTTCACCTGATTTATGAATATAGTTTACTCTATCCCATATAAGGTTTCCCACATGATTTTTCCAAATGAATAAATATCGGGTGTTGTGGTATATTGGTTTCCATTTAAAATTTCTGGAGCGATGTATGGTAGATTTCCGTAAACCGTATCATCTTTTGGTTTCAAATGTTGGATCGAAAGAACCAAATCTGCAATGTTTGCACTATGCAGTGCAAATATCGATGAATAAAATTTCGTGAATGTATCGTATCGCCTTGAGATCAAAAGACATGTTAAATAATATGTTTAATTTATCTTCCCATTTCATCAATGATATTAAGCGAAGATTTACCAAAAATGTACTTCACTCTTTGTTTTTTGATACGCCATAACATTTTAAAAACGATGGATTTTCGTAATTAATATCACAATAAGATTTCAGCTTTTAAAACCTTAAGTCAATAAAAGGCATAATGCATTAGGGTAATAAATCAACTAAGTAATCAAAACTATGTCAGCTATATTGATCATTTTACTATGATCGGATTTTTCTCAGTCAAATTAAAAATGATCGATCTTAAGTCTTATAATTATAAAGAAAAGCGTAAAATTCTAAAGTTTTCACACAAATGTTTACTTATTTATCTAATTTCTTTTGATTGAAACATTCCGCGAGAGTTATCTCAAAATAATTATGTTGGTTTTTTTTTTTTTGCGAAGTTCTAGTTATATTTTGACTTCATGTTTAAGGCAAAGGTTTTCGTTCTAATTGATGAAATTTAGAACGTTCTGCAAGAAGAATGCCCAAACTTACATGTTGATAGAGAATCTTAAAACATAGATTTATTTTTTTAAATCTTTTATAAATAACTTGTGAAAGTTTCACAGTTAATTCCATGTCTCATTAATGAGTTGAAACATTTAGAATATTCGCTATTATCGAAAATTTATATTTGTGTAACACAAAATCTGCAATATACCATTTGCTGAAATAGTTTTGATTACTTAGTTGATTTATCACCCAATAAATAAAATAAAGATAAAATTACCTCATTGAAATAATCATCACCATGATTTTTTTTTTCATCCACTTGTTTTATATACAGTAGCAAAACCACCTTGTTCGATTTTTTTAATATCTCGAAAGGCATCAATGAAACTCAAATTAATTGATATTTCTCATCATCTAGCAACACTTTATATTATTATCAATATCAAGGTCATGATATTATGGTTCAATGAAGTTTTTCTTTTCCATTAGAAGAGCTTTTTCCATATCTATCGGTCCATTCTGTTAAGCTTTTCCATGGCGTATGTACATCCTTGTTCGGCAACATTTTGGTAAAATTTAAGAGCCTTACGATCGTTCTTTTCAACTGCAATTCCTTTTTCGTAGCATTGACCAACCTTAAATGATCCGTGATCATTACCCATGCAGTGGCTCTCTGAAATTGTTCGAAAGCCTTGCGATCGTCCTTTTCGACTCCGATTCCATAAAGATAACAATCTCCAACTTTAGATATTCCATCAGCATCACATCGCTAAAGATGGGCAAAGTAGTAATTATGTAATCGTATAACTAAAATTTAACCCTTACATATTTTTATAAATTATTACATATTATTAAGTAAGGACTATCATCAAGCCGAGTTTTGTGGGGGCCGCATTACAAATAATATCATATATCGATTACGTATATCGATTATATTTGTAAATAAAATTGGTTTTTTTTTTTTTTTATTTATGAATTAAATCAAAAGTTCGATTGTTTGAACGTGACAACATATTTATATACAATGTCAAATTGGCCTTTAATAAATGAATGTGCAACAAAAATGGCATGTATTCGGTGGAATATTGGTTAAGAAAAAATTGCTCAAACCATATTATTCAAATAAAAAAAAAAATGAATAAATAATTTTGAAAAATTATTCAAGTTAATGCAACTAATTCTAACGAAACATCTAACGAAACATGTTTTGAAGAAATCATATCTAATGCCAAATTTGATGATGTGATAATAAGTAAGAGCAATTTAAAGAAGAAAACATAATGCAGGCGATTGCAAATATTGACAACTTCAATACTAATGATCAAATTACCTATAGCAACTTTGGAGAACTGGTTATTTCTGGAAAAAATTGATAATATTTTAATTGTATTTGCAATTGCAATAACGATAATCTACAGAATTTAAACCATAAAGAATTTTTAAAAAAAAATAAATATTAAATTTGAAAGGGATCTGTATTTGCAATAACAATATCAAACAATAATTTATTAAAAACATAAAAAAGTTTTCTATTGATATAACGATATAATATTTATATTTAAAAGATTATTTATTACATCGAAATTTAAGAACATGTAAAATTATGCAAGAATATGTAAGAAAATTTAAGGATATATAAAATTTTGCCATTCCTAAGCATCGTCCAAATCGGCAGCTTTTTTAAAGAATTCAAAGTTTTGCAACCGTCCTTTTCGTCATTGAATCCTTCACAATGAAAATGACCAATATTTTTCATTGCATGTATGTCACCCATATCGGTAACTTTTTTAAAATATTTAAGGGCCTTGTGCTCATTCCTCTCAACACCAATTCCTTCGGCACGAAAGCCTTGCTTTCATTCTTCTTGACACCTATTCCATTTTGATAATAAAAACCAACTGCAATTATTCCTTGGGCATGCCCAAGTCAGCAACTTTCTGATAATATTCGAAAGCTTTGTAGCGTCTTTCTCAATACCCATGCCTTGTTCATAACAACAATCAACATTACATATTCCTAGGGTCAAATTCATTTCGACAGCTTTTTGATAGTATTCGAACGTCTTTCGCTCATCTTTCTCAACTCCGATTCCAATATTATAACAACAACCAACATTATATATTCCTTTAGTATCATTCATTCAGCAGCTTTTTTATAGTATTCGAACGCCTTTCACTTATCTTTCTCGGCTCCAATTCCATAATGATAAAAACATCCAACATTAAATGCTCCTTCAACAATTACTTTTGATTTATCTATTTTCTAGACGTGTAAAAGCACCGAGATGATATGTTACGACTGCGTTGTCCGCAATGGCAACTTTTTTATAATGTTCGAAGGCTTGGCGGTCATCTTTTTCAACTCTAAGACCCGTTTTATAACAATGACCAACATAAAATGTTCCTTATAATGCTCGAAGGCCTTATAGTTGTCCCTCTTTACCCTATTCCATTTTCATAACAGATTCCAACCATGTATGTTCCCTCGGAATAACCCATATCTGCAGATTTTTCATAATGTTCGAATGCCTTACACTTATCCATTTCGACTACGATTCCTTCATCATAACAATAACCAACACCGAATATTCTCATAGGATGATCCATAGATGCGGCTAGCTGATAATATTCTAAGACCTTGCATTTATCTTTCTCGACTCCACATCCTTCTCCATAATAACATCCAATAATATATTCCTTCGGCACCTTCCATATTGGCAACTTGCTGAAAATAAGAAAATGCCATACTCTCGTTCCTTTCAACACCAACTTTATTAAGATGACATATACCAATATTACGAATATCGCCCATGACACCGGCTTTTTAATAATACTTAAATGTCATGTGATAATCAACTCCGTGTTGATAACAATATCCAACTTTACATATTCCACTAATTTCACCCTTCTCGATGGCTTTTGATAATGCTCGAAAGCCTTACGTTTATCTTATCTTACTTCAACTCCATGCTGATAATAATTTCCAATATTAAACGCACCCCTAGGTTATCCCATGTCAGCAGATTTCAAATATTATAAGCAAGCCTTACAATAATCTTTTACGACTCCAATTCCTTCATCATAACTATGACCGACATTAAAATAGATAATGTTTGAAGGCCTTGCAAGAATCTTTTTAACACCAATTATATACACATAACAATCTCCAACAACACTTATCCAGCTTCAGAATTCATATTTGCAGATTTTTGATAGCAAATGAACGCAAGACATTCATCTTTTTCGACACCGTTTCATCATGATAACAACCACCAACATTAAATACTGCACCAACACATCCAGATCAAAGGCTATCTTATAACAATTGAATGCTTTACGCTCGTCTTTTCTGACTCCAAGTCCGTGTTGATAGTAAATATCCAACATTAAACATTTCAGTTGCGTGACCAAGAGCTGCCGATCTTTGGAAAAATTCAAATGCAGTTTCAATATGATCCATAATAAAAAAAACTTCTGTCAATATTAAACAAGCCATCAGCGTTCATCGTTAAAAGAAAATAAATGAATATAATGTTACCAAAGAGTACAAATTTAAAATTTTGCTGGAACTTCTTTAATACTGCATTTAAATAATATTCTAATCATTTGAGCGCACAAATACTGGCATGTTGTAAAAATCAAATTGGTCCCAGCGTTGTAATTAACGAAAAGTATTTCATGCATGTCTCAAACCGGAATAATCCGACATGATATACCAGAATTGAATTTTTATTTGATGAATGCAGTTTACATTGATTGTGATTTATCGTTATGCATCATTAAAACTGAAACGGATATGCTAGCAATTAATCTTGCGCCAGGATCACCGTAAAACAGTTGAGTTTGTGCGGCTTAGCGCTGGTCGAGGTTTCCCGTCTGCATAACGCAGGCCGGCCGTCGGTATGACTATGTGATATTGACATTCAACAGTTATAATATGAGGTTCCTTTGGGAGTCGGGAGTTTGGTGTGAATTGAGGTTTGCTAGAGTTGAATTGGCAACCATTGGAGTAGGATCCAATTATGCTTCCTCTTAATCTCACTTTTATTCTCTCGATGTTATTTCCAGAGTTTGCATTACCATTTAAAATCATACTCACCTGCAATCTTGATTCTGCGAGGTGATCCTGTCTTGCTGCACATCACGCCTGCTTAGCATCCTTTCGATCCGTTGACTTTAATAAAATTTGTGTAAATCTTTATTAGACTTTTAGGAAATACTGTAGGAATTTATTGTGTTATTCATCTTTGATTCAATTATAATCTTTAATTTTTTTTTGTCATCTTAAATTAGTCATTGTTTTCAATATTTGTTTATTATCTTATACGTAGCTAGTTTTTATTATTGATTATCTTGTTCGGATAGTACAAGTTTCAAAATTGCGACATTATCATTTTGTTACAGTCTATTTTAATAAAAATCTTAAATATACATATTTTATTATTTTAACAAAGCATTAAAAAACATATTATCTTAAATAATGTTTTGGACAGCATTAACTAATCGACATTGATTCGCCTAACGCTAAATTATACCCTAATCCTTACTCGACCGACATCTGAGCAAGCATTAGTCTGAGGCACAACAAGTATACTGCAATGTATTATGAGGTACAAATACATCACAAAGTCATTTTTTTTTATAAATCTACAACTTTATATTAATCTTATATAGAATACTATATAAACATTATATATGTTAATTTTTATATATTACAAGTGTTTGTGGGACGCCACCGGCGCCCCTTTACTGTATAGAATTCTGCAATAGAATTTATTTCTTAATGCTGTACATACAGTGGTTAAGGTTGAGTTAGTATTGTAGTTTTCATGATTTTCACTTTTAAACAAACAAAATTATTCATACTTAGACTGGTAATTATTGAACGATTAAACGATTACAGTTATGCATAGATGTTTTTTTGAAATACAAACGTTAAAGCGAACAGAATTAAACTTCATACTCACCTCATTAATTTATTTATCAGGCTGTCGTGCTTGTCTTTTATGTTCATTCATTTTCTCCTCGGATAGTTTCAGATCCTTACAATTTCTAGCCTTAATTCCATCCGGCATTATGTTTTCCGGCTAAAATCATATATGTATATCTCAAAAATTTTTTTTTACTAATAGAGAAAGGAGGGGGTTAAAAGGAGGGGTAATGTAAACCACTGAATTGAATTGGTCTCGCCTAATTGTGCGATAAAATTAATGGAAAAAAACATGACAACCGTTCCAATTCTTTGGTTCCTTGATGCGCAAAACGAAAAATTAATCTAAATGACGAAACCCTAAAATAAAATGACAAACCCTCACCTTAAGATGACGAAGCCCTATACTCAAAAAGATGAAACCCTGGTACTCCTGCTAAAAAAAAAAATAATTACAGAAAATACAGAAAATCTAATGTTAATAACGAAA
Source organism: Gigaspora rosea (assembly GCA_003550325.1). Classification (NCBI taxonomy): domain Eukaryota; kingdom Fungi; phylum Glomeromycota; class Glomeromycetes; order Diversisporales; family Gigasporaceae; genus Gigaspora; species Gigaspora rosea. Next base: position 129,901 of record QKWP01000332.1, read on the forward strand.
CCCTAGTGTTCCCGCTAAATAAATAAAAAGATTGCTGAACATTTGTGTTTTGCTATTAATAAATCAAACCTATAATTTTATATTTTTAAAAAATTATTTAATACTGGAAATGTTTATAGGCTTAACCCGGTCTGTATATTTGTTTTTTAAAAAGCTGATTACAGAACTTATAAATAAGCAAATACATTTAAAAAGTAAATATAAATCTAGAAGTACTCTGATGAATTTGTAAAAAATTTTTCACTGGAAAATTTTAAAACACGGCAATAATGTTTAACCTCATAATTCAAATTAATAACTCAAAATTTGTTAAATAATTTTCTAGTAAGTAATTTTAGCGTAAAAGTTATGAAATGAAACCTTTTAAGAATTTATGATAATTGTCATATCGAATTTAACTCTCTGAAAATTTACATTAAGCATTAATAATTGTCATTCTTGTATTAACGTACGTGTACAATAGTACATCAATATTAAATTTATATAAGGTTGCATTGTGCCAAAACTTATGCCAATATTATTTAGAATTTTCTTTTTCATTTTTTTTTTTTCGTAATTTAATTCATGATACCAGTGAAAAAAAAACATAGTAAACGCGGGGATATGTTAAATATGTAATTTTGTCTTTTTGGGGAACGCTTAAAGCGTTGTACATCATATGTTTTGACTATTTAATTAATGTTAGGCTATACAAACTGATTTTTGGTTCTCATAACTTATATTTTATATTTCAACGCGCCAACCCGATTTTTACTTAAAATTTAAAATATTTTAATTTAAAAATTTGAGTGCTAAAACTACAACTCGGAAACCCGCAAAAAAATTTTATATGAAAAAAAAAATTTCAAACAAATTTATTTTACCCGGTATAAAATTTTTATATAAGTTTTTATTTATTTATTTCGATGTTTTTTCTAAAGAAATAACTAGGTAATCATAATTCAATAAATTCAATAAGTACAACTAATATTAGCTGCATAATCAGCCAATATATATGTTATTCTTTTTTGATAAGTTTTTACTTATATTTAATTACTGGGATTAAGTGATGCTTTATATATGCATATAGGTTATATATTTTTTGACATCGTATATTCACATATATATATCAGTTCTATAACAAAATGAATTAATGTATGCTCGCCTAATATTAAATGCTAACAAATTTTCATACATTAAAAGAATACATTCGAATATTTATAGATATTTAATTAATAATATTTTGCATTCCCCACGTAGAACACATCCGCATTTGTTTTTCAACAACGGCAGGAATCTGGTCGGCTGTCTTGTCTAATCCGAATCTAATAAGAAGATAATTACTATAATTTTATTTTACCTTTTTCCAGGTTTTTCATGACCATCATGCTCAGCCTAGTGGGTAGCACAGATTATTTCGTAAAATTTTCAACATGACAATCTTGTATCCCAAGTTATTCCTATCTTGTTTAGGCATGAGGTGCGATCAGATATGCAATCAAAAAACTATATGTAGTGTCATATAAAAACTCAATATTAAATTTTTTTTATCATAAGGATTATTTATCACTTTATATACAGTTGCCTCTCTTTAATCTGACCCCTCTCCAATCTGAACACTATTAAACTCTCTTTAAACTGGACAAAATCTTCTAGAACATTTGTAAATTTTATTATGAAGTTCTGATTAGCCATATATAACTTTTTGAGAACTGAACTTTTTCAAATTTTTACATAGTAAAAATCAGCAGTCCCGGCAGTTCGGAATAGAAAGAGTTGACTGTATATAGTTTATGACTTACATGTTTTAGATGTTTAGAGTGAACCTCTTTACCTTTTTAAATGATTTTAGCATAAATCTATTCTCAACCGCGGTTAAAACAAAGCTTCGTTAAAAAATTTAATGCCCAAATATTAAATTTTTACCTGTAACAAAATTATCTCTCCTTGAAAAGCTCTCAATATAAAGAAGAGTTTTTGCAAAGAATCAACTTGAATATTAACGTTAAAATTTTTCAACGTAACTTTGTTGAAAACGTGTTTAAGAATGAATTTATGTTAAAATAATTCAAAAAAGTAAACTGATTCACTCTAGATGTCTAAAAACTTGCCTTAATATTAATATATATAAAGTGATAAATGATCCCAATCACTATTTTAATCACTAAATTTATAAAAAAAAAATTTAATAATTAATTTTATATGGGTTTACATATATTTTGATTTACATTGTTGACCGCATCCCAAATGTGCAGTTCTTCTGTTGCACCAATACAAAGAACCAGGTATTAGCCACTCAATGTTTGAATTTCGAGTCACATTGAAGATCGGAATTTTTTAGTATATTTAGACATTCATTATAACGAATTTCACAAGTCACGAAGTCATATCATTGAAGTGTTGAAGAAAATATGTAATACAAGGCGATAGAGATCGATTCGATATAATGTATAAAAAAAAAAGAAAAAAAAAATGAAGCATGAAACAATAAAAGAAATATCTTTATAAATATCAATGAAAAAATCAATGCAAACATCAATGTAATTATTAATAATTATTAATATCGTCATTGATAAAATGCGCAATTTTTATTATCGTTATTAATAAATTATAGAATACGTTAGTTTATGATCTGCATCACGATCGGTGAAAATCGAGAAATAACGTGTCAATTCAGAATCGACATAAATTCAGAGATGACGCGGAACATTTGAACATAAAATGTAGGGAGCCAACCTTACTAATCAGTTTCTTCATCTTTTATTAGTTTTGTCACCCTTTGCAGCTTCGTCAGTTTCGTCATCTTTCGTCAGTTTTATTTGAGATTTTAGTTGACGAAAGACGAAACTAGGTTTAGCGTTTCGTCAGTGCGAAACCTAGAGGTTTCGTCTAACTACTATAAGTGCACTTAACATAATAACCGGTTTGCAGCAACTTTTAAATTGTAACTCATCGTATCATTATAAATGCTAACGCTAAATAAATTTCTATTGTCAGTATAAATCAGCAAATTGACCAAGAGTGACACATGAATATAAATAAATTTGTCAAAGAACTTGTTAAAAAAAGATTAAAATGAACAGATCACAGGACTCAAAATCCAACAAAGGTAGTTAATAGTAAAATAATCATATGATGAATGTGAAAAGAATATTCATTAGAAGAAACATTTTCATACATCATAATAACCACACATTTCATCCTTGGCACTATAGTATTTCTTAATTATAGGCTAAAGAATTTCTCAATTGTTGCGGTGAATAAATATTTTATGTCTAAAAGAAATAGAAAATAACCATTAAACGGCAAAGCTTAATGTAATAGAGAAAAGAAAACGGATGCTAGCTAAGGGTCATGAGTTATGCGAGTCTTAGGTTGTGCTTAAATATAATTCTCGCAACTTTAAAGGAAATCTATTAAATGTCTCGGCTAGTGATACGGGCCGATGGAAAATTCATGGATCGTGTCGATCTAAAAAAGTTCGTGCAGATCGACCGAGCCGACCTTTTTTGTTAGAGCAATTTTTTCTGATTAGAATTAGTCTCCATATCTATTCAAATGTGTAAAAAGCCATCAGGTCATTCCCTGCCAAAATTCTAGTGATACTAAATTAATGTCTTCGAGAAATTATAGGACGTTAGTACTTTATGTTGATTAATAATTGTTTATGCAACCAAACATACCGTTCCTTCATTCATTGTTTGTAAATCTATCATTGAAATTAGCCAATTAATGAATATTGGAGCGCTATTTAATAGAATAAAGGAGATCCACATTACCAAGAACGGAGAGATATTGAATATTTCACGTTGTGTATGATTATATTGCAAATTAAATGGCATTCGTGCGCAAAATCTTGGATAAATGTATATGCAAGGGTGTGAATGCATATAGAAATTACGCAGATTACATCTTCACGTCCCTGCTCCTGTATTTTGTGTCGCATAAAATTGTTAGTCTAACTTTCAAAGTGCGATACCTGATTCTGTAATTTATTTTCTCATAGCGATATTCGTCTCTTAATTGCTGATCTTGATTATCGTACCATTCTATATATAGATGTAGTTTTTTTCTTGGTTGGTACATCTGCCATATGAAATTTGACTAATTTGGAAAGAAAATTGGTTTATCATTTTTAGAATTTTTTAAATTTATTTAAAATTTTAAATTCTCGATTTTTTTAGATCCGATTTCCAGATTCCAAAGCACCGTAAATATTTCAATAAGTTTGCAATTGATTTTGTTTATAAGTTGTAATTTTGTTGAATAAAATTGCAATTAAATTTAATTTAAAATCGCATTTAATTTTAGTCAAATAAAATATAAATTACAACCAATTTTGGTTAACTATTGCAATTAATTTAAAATAAATGGTAATTAATTTAAGTTAAAGTTATAATTAATTATGAATAAAAATTTTAATTGAAATTTGTAATTAATTTTAGTTAAAGTTACAATTAGTTAAATTAAAGGGCGAAACTAATTTTAATTAAATTATAACTAATTTTAGCTAAAACAGCTGTTGATTCTAATTAAAAGTTATAATTAATTTTAATTAAAAATTATATTAAATTTATTTTTAAGATGTAATTAATTCAAATTAATAATTGCAATTGATTTTAACTCAAAATACAATGAATTTTAATAAATTTAATCAATTAGTCAACTACGTAAAACTAAATAATAAAAAGTGTCTATTTTAGAGGATTTATAAATTTTATTAATATTAAAATCAAAAAGTAAAATAACTGAAATAAAATCAAGAAGAGTATACTCGCCAAACCTTGCTAAAACAATTAAAAACAAGGCCATATTTCCCACTTCTCAAAATGACCATGAAAATGCCAACAGATATCTTGTGTATTATTGTATGGACCGCGCCATTTATCATCTTCTACGGAAAGCCCAACTCCTAATATGATCCAGTAACTCTCCACATTATCAGGTACTGCCAAAACGAAACCAGCGTGAGCCCTTGACGAATCCTGAGCTAATGCACATTTACAATTCCAATTAAAGTTGTCATCTTTTTTTAGAGTGGCGGCGACTGAAGCCACAGTACCTCTATCCAATTTGTTTTGGATGTATATATTATGGCCTACATATATATTGCTTTAACAAATCAGTGCATTACTGCTGCTTAATTATTTAATATTTACCTTCAATATGAGGCACAAAAGCTATTATTGTGCTAAAAGTAATAGCAATGAGTGAAACGAAAAATGAGAAACGTGAAAAAAATTTCATGGTAATTTAAAAGATGATGTGTTTGTATTTGGTAAAAAAATTTCTGCTCAAGCGAAACAATAATTAAGTATCCTAATGGTTTTTTGAGATATCTATTTATTGTGGAAAAAATTTCAGGTTTTAGCTTCTATGCTCTGATGAATAAAGATGAAAATTGAATGGGCTTTTATACTCCTTTAAATTTATGTACAGAAAACTAAATCTATATACGCAGATTCTAACAACTTTTGTGTAGTACAATGAGAAGCAACAGGTCATGAATTTCATATGTTGCATCTTCACAGGACTTGAACGGGAAAATGGGACGTCATTTTATCATTTATTATTCAATGACCCATTTTCCCTTGGCAGCACTCATTCCCTACCAAGGGAAAGCCACAGCTCTAAAAAAATAGATTATTATGGTTTTCATAATAATAATAATAATAATAATAATAATAAATATTCGTTGAATGTGTATATGTTGTACGTCAGAATAAATCTTGGTAGATTTAGAATCAATATATTTGATTATAAATATATTTATGTTGAAACGAAATTTTAAATTCACTCAAATCGGTAAAGAATTTCGAACTAACTTAAAGGTGATTCTGAATCCATTTAGCGCATATTCAATTAAAAACATTAATTTAATTTAATCAGCAGCTATAATATTTATATATATAAGTTCTACGTCATTTCTGTCATTAGAATGGAGATTTCTAATTTATACCACAAGCGATCGTTACCTGTGGTACTAATATCTTTTTGAAACAATCGTTTGAGCAAAATACTATTATTGATGGATCTGCAGTACTTTTCTTGATAGAGCTAAAAAAAAAAAAAAAAAAAAAAAAAAAATGAATATTTATTAAAAAAAAAAAAAAAAAAAAAAAAAAAAAAAAAAAAAAAAAAAAATCTATTTGAGTACTGTTCTTGATAGGGTTCTAAAAACGATTCCTAATCCTAATTTTTTTTATATATTTTTGATATGGTAGTATAGCTTGTATATATTGTATAAGTTTTAATCATTATAGAGGTTAGTAGTAGAGTATGTGTTTTAGATCTATTCGTCACAGTTTATGTCACGAAATCCAAAAAAAAATTGATTATAAGCATTTTGTAATTTGATGGCCAAAAATTAGAAAGATCGGTATGGTCAACCCACTCAATATCGGCCTTCGACCTGCAGATTGTTTATCGGCCTGTATTACTGGTCTAGGCTTTCGAATAACTAAAGTATCAATCGCGGAAGGGTTTCAAGGTAGTTTTTTAATATACCCTGCCAAAATTCAAATGCATTTCCTCGATACCGATGTTACACTTGAAAAATGCCATCACGATGACATATGAAATTGATCATCACAACATGATCAACATTCATTTAGGAGTTTACGTATTTTGAAAATAAGTAGGATTTTTTAAATAGTATTTTTACTATGTTAAATTATAAATCAGAAAAATAAAATAAGGTTCTCAGATTTTATTTATAACCCCTAGGTGCCGATTGTATGAGATCTCCGATCACCCATACATAAGATAGCTACGCGACGCAGTCGCGCTAAGATCAGGAACGTAAATAACGATTTTGTAATATACTTTTACTGTATTTTCGCAAAATGAAGCACAGGAGTGTAATTTCGGTTTTTGTGTAAATTAAGCTTGATTAAGGAATCATTTTAAATAATGCGCATGAACTTTATTATGCAACAACACGGTAATCATATGCAGTAATTCAATTAATTCGGAAAAAAGCAAATAAATTTTTATATACAATATGTTGTTACCAAATAAAAGAGCATTATATTTAGAAGTAGTAAAAGTTATATCTGGTCATGACTTGTCATAATCGTAACTGATACCAGTCAGAAGCTCCTAACTGACCAGTTAAAATCTGAGCAATAATAAAATCATTACATTTTTAATATTTGTATGTAATTCAGATCAAAGTTGGAGGCAAAACGAACATACCAGAAACTAGTTTTCGGAAGGGTTCTAATCCAAAACCAGGTTCGGATTTTTTCAAAAAAATTGATCCTCAGAAACCCGAAACCCCGAAACTCATAAATATAATATTGAAACCTTTAAAATTTAAAAAAGTTAAATTATTTTTGAAAAATTATAACATTATATTTTTTTAATTATGTTTTTGGCTATTTTTTTTCACTGCTTCGGTTTGCTTGTGGTTTTTTTTTTAAAGCTGGTCAACTTTATTTTTAATATCACTAGTGCGACGGGTAGCACATTTGTGCCACCCGTCTTATATTTAACTGTATGTAAAAAGAAGTTTTCCCACACACTGGCCACATTTTCTGAAGATGACCAATTAAAAATTTAAGCGTAAGCTTATCCATCGTCACTCAACATGATGAATCGTACGTATGTACGTACGTAAAAATTAGTTACCTACACACTGACCAATCAAAAATGTTTAAAAGGACAAATTTGTATAGATTAGATTACATCTGAATGACCTAATGTGCACATGTCGTGAGTTATCCAATCGAATTACGAATAAAGACCAATCGATTGAAAACCAATTTCTTTTATTGTATATTCTAATAAAAAAAAAACCAAATAATAATAATAATTTAAAATTACATCATATTGATCGTCTTATTATAAATTTCCCACGTTCCGCTTGGATGATTTTTCATTCTTATATCCTGTTTTTGGTCATATTTGTCAAATTTGGGTTGCATTTCCAAAAAAAAAATGGTTATCGCTAACGTGCGTATTAGATATATTTAACCATTTATACCATGTGTCGCCCCTCCAAAGCCGTTGATTTCACCCGAGAATACAAAAAAAAAAGAGTGGCTTGGGCTCTTGAGGTCTATAGAGAATTTTAGGCGTGTGCTGTGGTCTGATGAAACCACAGTTCGTATTTCCAGGAGTTTCGCGGTCTTGTCTGGCGTAAAATGGAAACAGGATTGTGTGGGTCCCACTGTTAAGCGTAGTCCAGGCCGAATGTATTGGGGCTGTTGTTCTTGGTATGGGATCGGTCCTCTTGTCACTCTGAAGTCGTCTGTGACTGGGGCGTCACATGCTGAAATTCTCCGAAGTATGTTTATCCCGCGTTAGAAAATTTTCCAGGAAAAGTTTCTCGTGGTCGTCCAATTTTTCAACAAGATAATGCCAAACCCCACTTTGCTAAATCAGCTAAATCAGCAAAGGAAGCTATTGAAGAAAATCGAATCCGTGTGATGGAGTGGCCCCAACAAAGCCCCGATTTAAACCTAATCGAGAATATGTGGAGTGAAGTGAAAAGGTCTGTAAGTCGCAAAATGAAGCCGGGTAATCTCAAGGAGTTGGATGCGATCGTCAAAAAATCATGCCGCGAGATTCCACCCGAGTTGTGTCAGCAGATGGTCGTCAGCATGTTTGATCGGGTTGTTGATTGCATTGAAGCCAGAGGGGGATATAAATAGTTTTTTTTTTTGTTAAAAAAAAAAAAAATGTAAAAACAAAATTTTAAATTTCAAGTTTTCGCATTAATAAAAAAACCAAGTTCGGGGGTTTTTTACTTCTGCGCAAGTAAATAAAATCACGTGAAAGTTTATGTTGTTCTTTATGATCTACCGAAAACGTGATATGAATTTCGTGCTGCGTTTACCTGGTTTTGAGCAATTAAAATTCCAAAAGTGTCCACAATATTATGGTAGGCCACTGTAAATAGCTTTCCCTTAAGACGTTGTTGAGAGCATGTTTCTTCTTATTCGGTCGATAATGGTAATGTGGTGTTACAAGCGACTATACCCTTCAATATAGTACTTGCAACACAGCACACAGCGACAGGGATCTTGTAAGGGTCAGAGAAGATATGAAGCGGTGTGGAAGTGGAATATTACTTCACTAGAGCGGTTCAGTTTATATTTATTGATTAACAAGAGTATTTTTTATTGAGCAAAGATATATTTTATTTATTTAAATAATAATATTCAAGAGATATAACTATTTTTAAGTGGTTGAGGGAGGAGGAGGGAAATCTGAGTCTAGTGTGCAGGAAGGTAGAAAAACTAGGGTTTATATATCTTTTGAAAAGTAATAAAAACAATAAGTAATAAAACAATAAAACAATAAAGCAAAGTAATAAAACTATAAAACAATAAACCAATAAAACTATAAAACTATAAAACAATAAAACTATAAAATAATAAAACTATAAAACTATAATCCAATAAAGTAATAAAGTAATAAAACAATAAAACAATAAAGTAATAGAAACACTTAGAATTTTCTAGCGTTTAAAATTTAGAAATCTGTTCTATAACAGTGGAACCATTTCTTTGTGTTTTTTAAGGGCTTCGAATTCTAATTGTTTAAAAGTCGATCTTATGTGACGTCACTACCTAAATTTTATATGAAGTAAGTGACGTAGATGACGTACTACCTTTGAGCTTTTAAATGTCTGCAGCTCTAATTTTGAAATCAAATATGATTACTTCATAAAGGCTAAAAACACCAACTAACATAATTTCGTCTTTAGCTGCAAAAGGTTGGAATGCACGACCTGTACATTCCACCTTCTACTGCTAAAGACGAAATGATTTTAGTAGGCGTTTTTCTCCTTTATGAAGTAATCGATATTTGGCTTCAAAATCCCTTCGAAACAAAACAAAACTGTTCTGTGGTATTGGTGTCATTGGTTTTTTTTTTTTTGAACGACGTGAAGTTTTTGAAGGGTAAATTAAAGTTATCAACGTTTAATGAAAATTCATACAGTGTGCGTCTGTTTATCATTGACGACGTACTCGTTTTGTAATGAGCAGTCATTTGCAGAAGAAAAGCCAACCTCGCTAACGTTCGAGGTGAAATTCACAAAGCGAAAACCACGGTTTTATTTGTTTTTTTTTTTCATTACGAAAATAACGGATTATAACATTACTTTTCAATTTGAAGAGAATCAAGTTTAAGGGGATGTCGCCTTTAAATAAAGAATTAAAGAAATTTCTACCATTCCATATTCATACATATATCGTTAATTAAATTAAATAACTCAATGATCTTTCTGAACTATGTATTATGCAACAAGAATAAAATCATAAACAATGAAGTTGATTGTGGTGATCAACTTTTCTGTAAGATAGAGTGGGATCCTTGGTTAACAAAGAACCTTATACTATATATATACAAGTAAAAGCAAATATTTGGTTACGCAAAATTCATGAATAGCCGTGTATTAGATTAAATTTGTTATGAATATTCAATTAATACGTATTTAAGTCTCACAAAATTCATGAAAGTTATGAATATTCAATGACATTTGTTTAGAATTAATATAACCAGAAAATTCAATGAATATCCATATAAAATCTAGATATTCATTCTATACTATTCGTAATTGAATAAAACTCGTGAGGATTCCTTGAATAGTCATGAAAATATTCAGCTCTATTGTAAGCAAGATTGTTCAATGCAGTCACATATTATACATGCATATATAACTTATGCATTAAAAAGATTTATTTATTTATTTTAGAACGATCGTTTCAACCTATTATTGCTGGCTTTCATTATTTATATATGATTTCTCCTTTCGCAGAATGTTTAATAATTACTTCTAGCGTTTATATTCAACGACCCTTGCTCTATGTGATCTCTTTATGGAGAAGCATAAAATCTTTGAGTTTGGAAATAAACGCAATGCTTTCCACCATTATACCAAATAAGCTAACAGTCATTGGCTAGAGTTTGCATCAATAATGAATTATAAACTTGGAAAAACCAAGTTTTTGAAATTCGTGTTTTGTTATAGACGTCAACCTTAAAAGGTCACAATAACAAAGTTACACGGGCACATTGCATATCTTATTGTTGGTGGAGCTGCATAGCATATAACCATAACTATTGGGCGCGTTACGACCAATCAATAATTAAAATTTTGGGCGTTAATATTTGTCATACTAAGATCTGTCAGGTGCATCTGGCTATAATAGATATGGAACAGCTACCCGGTGTCACAGTTCCACATGACCTATCTACTTTTATATTTCCGTTTGTTTTATTTTTTTCCTTCTATAAGAACTTACATTATTAATTCCGGCTCATTTGAAATTGAAACCTGTAAGAACCTGTTGGGATTTTGTTCCATCGAAATTCACATGGATCTGCGATTGCGCCCGAGTTCCAATTAGAAATCGTTCCAATTGGGGTGAAATATGTGAGATTAAGTTGGTATCTGAGTGGATTATGTGCAAATGTGGTGTTACTGAAATTATAATTACCTAACCCGAAGCGATATCAGTGCACGTCTAAGAGAATTATGTGTAAGATGGAATGGAATCGTTTCAGCTATTATCATGTATAAATTAACCTTCAATTGACTCAATAAAGCCCAGATTCGTTAGATTTGTTCTTAAGTCTAATTACATATAGGAAGTTGACCAAAGAGACCCATCCCTGAGTAATTAAATACGAATTTTCACCCATTTATTAATAATCATTACTTTGTTCCTGTTACTGTATAAACGTTGTTATTGTTGTTACGATTATATTTCTTTTTTGAACGTTAATAATCTCTAACTGGTGTTGCGCGTACGTGAATAAATACTAGTCGCCAACCCATATTTAAACTTATATATAAGCAATGATTTACTGAATATTTTGGATATTTGTGTCTTTTTAGACTGTTTTTGGACAGTTAACATAACAGTTCACATCTTATCTGACTTAGAATTTATCCAAAAATGCTCACACATATGACAACATATGAATAGCTCAAAGCAAACCTCTCTAAGTGCACCCTCTACAAGTGTACGCCCTCTCTAAATGCACACTCATTCTGGTCCAAATTTATACATGACTTCCATATATGCACTTATTCTTATTGTTCTCTAGGTGCAATTAGAGAGGTTTCACTGTATTCCGTATAAAATTCTTCAAATTGCTGAGCTGACAACACCAATGTATATTTTTATCTTAGAATATATTATATTTAAAAAGTTTTTTCTTTCTAATTTGTTATTTTTGTGCTCGTACTATATTATTTGCCGTATTTATACATATAAATTTTTTATATAGTAATGTCTTTAGATACCATGAAAATGCTTGATCAATATCAACCCGTTTTCGTCTTGCATACTCTCTTTTTTGTGATCATATTGTAATTGTTAGACAAACCGGCGTTTCGCGCTGATGAAATGTGAAACCTAGATTTATCTAATCTGATAAAAAGGTGGTAAACGGATGAAACGTTTCTAAACGGGCGAATAGTTGCAAAACTAACGAATGGTGACGAACGAAATTAACGAAATGTGATGAATCTGACAAAAGCGCAAAGGATGACAAATATCGAATTTATTAGAATTGCATTTGCCGGTGGCAGATCAAAAGTATTATGCTAAATTGGATATTAGTGATATAATATTGCTATAAGTAAAAGTAAATACAATCATATTTATTAGTAGATTTTTGTGATAGGTTTTGTTTTTAGAAATTAATGTGAATATGATGAAATGAACTATTGATAATTAGTGTTAATTGATTAAATTAATTTGAGAAATATTGTACTGTCGTTGGATTTTTTAATTAAGTTGCTTAGAAATGTACACTAGAGTGGTTTTGTTGATGTGTATGATGTTTACTGTTATAAGTTATTTTGACTTTGTCTTTTGTTTAATAGTGATAAAAGAACGTACTGTACGTACGTACGTACAGTGCAAAAAATCTAAAAACCACAATTATACCTTACAAAGACAATATATGTGCATTGAAACCCTAAATCATTAACTACAATAAAATATGTGTATAAATACTTCTATTGAAGTCGATAATTTAAGAAATATGCTATCTGCTAATCTGTAATCTATATTCAAGTTATACATTAAAATTAAATTATCGACTTCAATAAATTTAACGTTAAGCATTCAATTTCATTGTTTATATTTTGTCTCTATAAGGTGTAATTGTGATTTTTAGATTTCCTTGCATGCATTTAATTTTATTGTTTATATTTTGTCTATATAAGGTGTAATTGTGATTTTTAGATTTCTTGCACTGTACGTACATACGTATAAGATTATTGTAGCATTAAAGTCGTGTAACTTTCAAATATTTATAAAACCAAAAATCCGATTGTTACTTCGTCGATACCAGTACATTATGAACACACTTCCAACAGACTGCTTGTATCAAATTTTTCAATATTTTAAAGATGACTTAAAAACATTACATTCATGTCTTTTATCCAATCGCACTTGTTGTCAACTTATTATTCCAATTTTATGGTCAAATCCATGGAAACTAATCCAGAAAAAAGAATCTACACCAGAATATAGAAACTCTTTGAGATCTCTCATTTCAACATTATTATCTTGTTTACCATCTGAATCAAAACAATTTTTACATGATAAACGTATACACTGGACATCTCATACAATTTTTCTCAACTATATTACTTACTGCCGTACATTGGATTTTCACAGCATCTGGGATATGCTAGATGTAGTTTCTGCGCAACATCCATTATTTCCATTTAGTAATCTTAAAATACATATTAAGAATATAGTGGGTCAAGAAATTTGTAAGATGATAATTCTTCAAAGCACAAAGATAACACAAATGATTATCTCTGAAACGTCATATTCATTTTTTAATCTCTTTCAAAATTTATCATTAAACGATTCTCAAAGTCTTTCACACCTTAATGAATTTGAATATGAAATTAATGAAAATTCAAATATTCTTAATTTTTATAATATACCTAATGTGTGTAAAAATATTTCCAATTTTACTATCCATTTAAAAACTACTCCGAGTGAAAGCTTTATTGATCTTATTAAATCACAAAATTCTATCAAATTTATGGATATCACTTTTGATTACTATCCTTCTTTAAAATATGTTAAGTCTTTATTATTACATGCCAATACTTTAACGCATCTTTTTGTCTCCTGCCATCATGAAAAAACCTTTTATAATATTTTCTCTGCATATCACACTTTTTCAAACTTAAGAGTCTTAAGCTATCATTTTTATAATGATTATGATAATGTTTATTATGAAGTTGATGATGATTATAATGGCATTGTGAAAATAGTGAATGTGAATCTAAGTTTGCCAAATCTTGAAATTTTGGAATTAGGCGGTCAAACTACATATTCATATCATAGAACAATAGCACAAATCATTCAAGGAACGCAAGGAAAACTTGAAAGAATATACATGAATTATCGAATTTATGATACAAATTTGATAATCAATCAAAGTATTCTTAGATCATGTCAAAATCTTAAATTTCTTACTACTCACGTTACTAAAGATACACTTGACATCGTATTAGAAATATTAACTTCTTGTCGGAATTTAAAATGTATTGCATTATACTCGGATACCGATGAAATTAATTCAATTTTAAATCGTTTATCCTACATTCTTTAAAAAATTTATTTTTCTTAAAGTTCAATATTACTGACATTTCCTGGAATTTTTCAACAAAAAATTTGGAATTATTTTTAAAAAGATTAGAAAAGGAAGAATTAGTAGAGAAACTTAATATTTCATTAATTTATAAGCAAATTGATCTATATCTGGATAAAATCCTTGAACTTTTCGGGACTTATTATTTAAAAGGGGTAATTGCTTCATATTTTATTGAGGATGAAAATGATGTTCTTGATGAATTTAATAATTGGCAAGATCCATTGTTTGAATATTGAAATTTGTTAAATATTGGCCTTTTTGCTTAAATGTTAAAACTGTCCAGACGCAAATTTTACAAAAGATTTCAAATTTTAATAGGATAAGTTAATGCTCTTAATTAAATATAATTGTATTATTACCTGTTACTTAAATTGATGCTTGTATACCAAATTCAATACGCTAAACACCAAATAACACAATAAAGAAAGATTTTTCAGCAATACAATTGAAAACTTTAAGGATAAGCTGACAAAGCGTGAAAACAAGCCCTATGAAAAAAATTTTCAGAAAAACACGGAAACTGAACACGGAAACATACGTAAAAATATGTAAAAAAAATACGTAAAATGTACACTCACCGTGTTTTTGAACAGGAAAATACACTGTATTTTGAAACACGGAAAAGGACATTCCGTGTTTTAGAAAACACGGAAAATACAGTGTGTTTTCCTGTCCAAAAACACGGAAAGTGTACATTTTACGTATTTTTACGTATGTTTCCGTGTTCAGCTTCCATATTTTTCCGAAATTTTTTTTCATAGGGAAGTTTCGTCAATTAAAATATGTGTTGAAAGATTATAAACTCAAATTTAATTGGAGATTTATGTTCACCTTTCATATAATAACTTTAGAAATAGACATAATACGCATATATAGAAATTGCATCAAAAGACGCAGATAAACGTTACACAGGTAATGCATATATAAATGAAATTTGATGTATGTACGTTGTGAAGGGCTCCCGCCCCAAGCCTTTTTTTTTTATTTGTTTATTTAAATATTTTTACATTGTTTATATCGTTACGATAGCATTATTTCTCCTATCATTACTCATGTTAGTAGAATCAGCATAGCCCCAAATAGAATAGAAATGTGCCGCAACGATTTCCGGTTTTTGAACCTGGCAATTGCGCACGCTAGGGCCACATACCAGTTTTCGCACCTGGCATTTTACTGCCATTATTTGAAATTTATTCCCTTCTTCGATAGACAATAGATTTTGCACTTGGTAACTCCGCCCGCTATAGCCACGATCCAGTTCTTGCACCTGGCATTTCGTTGCCAATGTTTGTTTATTTCCTTTTCCGCCAAACAATGTATTTAGCCAGTCTTGGCACCGTTAATACAATGGCACTCGCACTGTGTAATTCTGGTTCCGGCACCAAGGCAAAGTCAATTCTCGCACCAAGTACGCCTCGAGGCGTAAGGAGCCACTTCTGACTTTCGCCCCCAAGGTGTTGTAGTCATAGGGCTATTAATCGATCCGGCCCGGACCGACGATCCTTCGGTCTATCCAAGGATTGGGTCGGTCCGGTCCTTTTTAGGATGGATCTAAAGGATCGTTTGTCCTAATAGTAACCTATATAATACGCATTTGAAACAACTATACAATGTTGTTTTTGATTATAATTCCAAATAAGGTTGTTATTGTCAATTACAAACCCTTTGTTTGTTAAAACAAGATTAAACCACATATAATATATAATGAGAACGGACTGCTGTTGACTTTAATAAAATAGAGAAATTTATTAATGATAGCAATGGAATGATCAGTTGATTTACAATTTGCACTGTGTTTGTGCGAAATAACGCCTATGGGCATTATTTTTGAACACGAGTTTGAAACAAGCTAATGATTAATTTAGCCGACCAAATACAATATATTGTTCAAATCCGAATTAAGTGTAATCTGCTCGATCCACATGTAAGTTATGTTTCAATATCGATACACACTGATACGGATTTATGTATAACTAGCATTTGATCTGTGCCTTCGGCACGTGGAAGATTTTTAATATTATGCACTCGGCATTTGTTTACATTGTGAAAGTGAATTCTTATTCACCAATACATATATACAATGGTTAAATTAATTTTTGCATAAGAATTTCGCAACAGAACTTACTCGTTATTCCAATCATCACAATACATGGCTAGGGTTGAGTTGGTTGCATTGAAATCATATAATTTACTGTGTAGAATTCTGTTACAGAACTTATCTTCTAATGTGGTACATACAGTAGTTTAGGTTGTGTTAGTATTGGAGTTATTGTGATTTCTACTTTTAAATGAACAGAATTAACTTCATACTCATCCCAGTAATTTATTGAATGATTAAATGATTACAGTTGACCATACATATAGTATATTTTCTCGAAACACAAATGTTAAAGTGTATGAAATTAAATTTCATTTTCTCCTGGTATTTTATTGAATAATTAAATGATCACAGTTAATCATACATATACACTCTCTTGATACACAATCGTTAAAGGAAATAGAATTAAATTTCATACTCATTCCAGTAATTTATTAAATGATTAAATTATTACAATTAGTTGAATAACTCTTGAAACACCAACTTTAAAGTAAAAGAATTATCACGGGTTTAATAATAGTAGAAATTGGGACAAAAAAATTTTTTTGGCATATGTTCATATACTGCATATACTTCTACTGGCAGCATCTGTAACATTAAACATGTAATTGTTTTTCAGTAAACAATAAGCATGTATGGGCCGGTGCAAAAATGTAGATACACGAAGATCATTACACAAAATACGTTACTGATTGAAAACGTGACAATCTATCAATTCGCATTTAAAAATTACAAAAAAGGTAAGCGTGATCAATAATCTAAATCTTTTGTTGATTTTTTTTTTTTTTTAAGCAGAATGGGCGATTTGAAAAGAGACAAAGGCGCGATAACCCTTAACGAAAAAAAGATGATTCTCAGCACTCACAAGTACTTTTTTGAGTATTGTCAGGGCCAGAAGCAACCAGAACACATACAACTACGCAAGCTTGTTGCCAAGGTTCTAGGGATTGGCGAGGCTACGGTTGCGCGGGTAATTGCTGAAGGAAATAAGAGTGAAAATAAACAATTAACAGCACCCAAATTACCTGGTCGCCCAAGAAAAGAACTTAAACCAAATGTTTCTGAAGTTATACGCAATTTAGTTATGTCTGCAAACTCTGCTGGTCTCCCTCTTTCCACACCTGTGCTGCGGCAAAAACTTGAGGAAGAAGGTCATAAGTTTTCGAAGTGGCAGTTGCTTCGAATTTTACATGTTTTAGGGTGTTTTTACGGGCATGGTGAACGTCGTAATATATTGCATGAGTCAGCTGAAAATGTGGCTTCTCGTAGCCGCTATTTGAGGTGGCGTTTTAGTAATTTGCAAGGTAATAATAGCGTACCGGTTGTACTGGAAGTATTTTTAGACGAATCTTACTGCCATTTACACTACACGACCAATTATACGTGGGTACCATCGCACAGAATTGTTTGTGCACCAGGGCACAGCCCTTTGTTAGTTATATTTGGTGCAATTATTGTAATGCGCAATGGTAATATGAACAAAATTGAAGGCGAAATTGTCACCAACTCTCTTTTAATATGGGATCCGTCCATTAAACCCCCTTCTTTACGAGGAAGAAAATGGCTGAACGCAGATGAATGGGAAAACATTCCTGACACAATTCGTAATGCAAATCTTGTAGCAGATCAAAGCGATTATCATAGCAATTTTAACGCTGAAATTTTCGAAGACCTTTTTGAAAAACTTTGCACAGGTATTAAAGACCGATATGGGCCAGTATGTATCCATATGGATGGGGCTCGCTATCATAAACGCCTGGCTGAACAAGTACCAACATCAAATTCAAAAAAAGATGTTCTGCATGCATAGTTGGCGGCACACGATATTATTGCATCAGAAAGTTGTACCAAAGCCGAGCTATACGAGTTAGTAAAAAGGAATAAACACAAAGTGCCATTCACATGTGTTCAAATTGCTAATAAACATGGGCACAATTTGTCTTATACCCCGCCATATCACTGCGAACTTCAACAAATCGAAGGAATTTGGGCAGTTGCAAAACAAGAAGTTGCAAAGAAAAGTCCACACCCAAACCTGCTTTCTATCTGAAACAAATTATTAGAGGCGTTTACTGAAAAGGTCAGCTCAAAAACCATCATGGATCTTTGGAGAAAATCACTTACCAGGGCAAAGGAATATAAGAAATACGACGAACACGTTACGTTAGTTGAAAGTAATGCCGACGATCTTGAAATCGAGGAAATCGTCTTCTCATAAAAATTTTTTTTAATATAAAATTTTAATAAAAATTATATTAAAATAAACTTAAAAACCAAAGTAATAAATTACAATTAAAAATACTTAACTTAAGTTGTTTAAAAAAATTTTTTATCAATACCGAATTCGTGTATCTACATTTTTGCACCGGCCTATATTTATGTATGTATCAAGCTTCTATCAATGTGCTAAGGTAATCTGGTATATGTACACAAGTACAAACCAAAAGAATTTTTTTTTGCCCTAATTTTCACTATTTCAAAAACTTCATACTCATACTGATAATTAATGATTGATTAAATGATTGCAGTTAATAATATATTCTCTTAACATAATGATCAGAATTAAATTTTATACCTATACTAGTATCTAAATGATCACATTAATCATACTTTCTTTTGAAACATGATTATTAAAGTAAACAGAATTAAACTTTATACTTATACTGAATGATTAAATAATTACAACTAATTATACATTGTCTTATAACATAATCATTAAAATAAACTTCATGCTTGTCTTGAAACACAACTGGTAATTTATCTAGTAATTTGTTAAATGATTAAACAACTACAGTTAATAATACATTTTCTTAAAAAACTAATTGTTAAAGTGAACAGAACTTCATACTTACACTGGTAATTTATTGAACAATTAAATGATTACAGTTAATCATATATCTCAGAATTATCGCAGTTTGCATAATTTTGTAATTATATAATTAATTTTTTTATAATTAAATAATTGTGATTGTGATTGTGATTGCTAAAGCTAGCTAATTTATTATGAATTTGAGCTTGACATTTATGATAACTTGGCTGAATTTAGCAATTATGATTGCAATCACAATTATTTAAATATAAAAAAAAATAATTATAGAGATCGCAAAATTATGCAAACTACAATAAACTTTATACTCACTATAGTGGTTTATTAAATAGTTAAATGATTATAGCTAATCATACTTACTCTTGAAACACAATTGTTAAAGTGAACAAAATTAATTTTATACTCATATTATGCTAGTACCAGTAATTTATTAAATTAAATAATTATATTAATTATACATACATTTTTTTGAACTCAATTATTAAAGCAAATAGAATCAAACCTCATATATATATTCTCTTGAAACACAGTCATTAAAATAAACAGAATTAAACTTTATACTACAATTTGATCATGGTTTGGATTCTGCCAATCAAAAACATTAAAGTATACAAATCCAAAATTTAAATTATACATTCTACCCTTATTAATATCAACCCATTAATATTAACCTAAACCATAAAATAAATTTTATAAATTTTTATATATTAAAATTCTTTCATATATATCAAACTTTAAGAGTAGAGTTTATGCTATATCAATCACTTGTAAATCACATGTATATCACATGATTTGATTGGCTAGTTTCGTGTTGTTACCCACTAAATTTATTTATTACTCACAAAATTCATTAACTTTGTAAGTAAATTTTTAACATACCAATTTAGTTAATATGGTCTTTTTTTTTTATGTTTTGATAAAACAAGTATTCAAAAATAGGCTTAGTGATATCTTATAATATTATATTTATTTTTATATAACTTATCTATAGTGATTGTATTGTGTAATCTGATTTACATAGTAGAGTCATAATTAGTATTATAAAAATGATCTACATATACTCTACCCTTAATATAATCCCTTGTTAATATTACTATTAACATGAATTTAAACAAATTCAAATGAGTTGATATAAACAAGGGTAGACTGTATATACAAAATACAATAAATTTGTAATAGAATATTAGAATATAATAGATAATATAGATAAAATTGGTACATTTTTTTCATTATTATTAACACATCTGTATTTTCTGTATATAAAAGAATTTGTGTATTGTTTTTTCACACTCTGGTCACATTTTCTAATGATAAATCAAAAATGTTTAAATGAGGCTACAAATCTAGCAACTATAACTTATGGTCACAACAATAACTAGCATTACTAAAATATATGCTAATCTAACTTTAACTCCGACCCACTGTTGTATTTATAAATTATATATATGTTGTGTCCATAGTATTCGCATTAAATAACGAACTCTAAATAAGGTGGTATGAATAATTACATATAAAACATTATATAATCATTTTGATAATTATTTTTTATAATCATGCATTATTATAGTTAACTGCATTATAAAGAATTCATTATATCATATAACAAATTCATTGTATTACAATAATTTATCTCCAATTTGTATACAAAGAAATCAACCAATCATAACCATTTTAAAGATGCAGTGATTAGTGATTTACAGTAGTAAATAAGAAAATAAAAAAACTATATAATTATTTCTAATTATGATTTTTATGTAATTATACATTAGTTTTTTTAATTTACCTGTAAACTGCTATTGCTATATATTAATGACTACTGCAAATAAAACATTTATTGCATTATCATAGTTTAACTGCATTATAAAAAATTAGTAGAGATATATATAACTACTAGATAAGAAATAAACCAATCAAAAGCATTTTAAAGGCTATATTTTTTAGCAAGTACCTAATTAGGATAAAACAACTACCAAAATGTTTGCCTTAATGAGCCAATTATAATAAGCCCAAAATTGTTAAAATCTGGTTACAAGTTCCTAGATTGTTAAGGATTTGTGCCACTTTATATGTTTAAGAATTGATTAAATTTAAACATCTAAGTGAAAAATCCTTAGTAATTTTGGGTTTTGTGATTAGACTTGAACAATTGTAGACTTATAGAATTATCTTATTAAGACAAGTACTCTAGTAGTCATTTCATCTAAATTGGGCCACTGGATCAAAAGTTATTCACTATTAAATATTTTAAATATGTTACAACTACATATTTATATTATACTCTTATTGATATGGGCACATAACTATAACAAGGTATTTTATTTATAGTTACACCTTTAAACAATTACTATAATAGGGCGTAGCCAACTTGGTGACTATAGAAAGAGACAACTATATTTAATATTGATTAACCTTTAGAATTAAAAAAAACTATAATGACAATATTATATCTAAAATTAATATAAATGATAGTAAAATTAATAATGCAATTTATTTATTAATTATATTTATATTAATAGGTTTGGTTCCAGTTTAAACTACTTCTAATTTGGTTATCTTTTTCTGTAATAAAATTAATATAAAAAAAATTAGTAATAATGGTTAAAATATTAGAAAAAAACAATACTATATAATGCTAGCAATTTGTATACTAAATAAAGATAATATAGTATTAAATCCAAATATATATATTATTATTATTATTATTAATTTAATTAATAATATAATTTTGTTATAAGAATATATTTATATATAGACAAAGAAAGTTATAATTCATTAAATTATATATTTTAAAAATTTGCTTAAGAACTTAAAGAATTGAAGTATAATGGATTTACTAATAATATAAAAACTATATAGCCTATAGAATTTTTTTCTAGCAATTGGAAATATTTAGTACTTTTACTAGAGTTTAATATAGCAATTCAAACTATTTTTGTTTGTTCTGCAACTGTCATAAAAATTAATATGCAAATATTAGAATAATAGGCTAAATACACATAGTAAAAATTTAACAATTGATATTTTATTTGTGTAGTTTTTTAAATTGGGATTATATAAGTGCTAGGAAGAAAAACCTTGAACTAGCAATTATAGTTTATAATTTTTTAATAATAAACTATAATTGCTAGTTCAAGGCTTTTTTTGTAAGTATTCAAAATTTTATTATACTACTTTTTATATATTATATAATTCAATTTTGAAACTACAGTACTCTAACTGTTTTGAACAATTTATATATATATTTTTTTTTAATTAACTAGGTGGTCCGGTTATGTTTATTATGCAAAACTATAGTTACATATGCTAATGCTATTACTATGGTTCGATTTACCGATCTGAAATTAAAACTATAACTCGGCTAGTTACCATGGGCACTTAACTGCGACCTGCCAAGGATAGATATTATCTCACTATATCCGTTGTACCTAATGGCCTCAAGATACAGCTCACTGACAGAGATCTATCAGCTCATCCGTCCCACCTAATTTCTTTCAAACTTCTTCCATCTAGATCCTGGCGGAAAAGTTATACAACTACTATCTGCAACTAACAAGAAAGATAAAAAAAACAACAAAGTATAAGAAGGGGTATAAGGGGAAAGTGAAAAAAGGGGAGGTAAAAATTGAGGAAATCTACGCATCCTAATCGAAAAAATCTAAAATAAATGGACAAGATGAAAAAAGCGAAAGAAAAAAAAGTGGTCAGACATATATATATTGTGAAAAAAAGAAAAGAAAAGAAAACTATGTAAAAATTCCTCCAGCGGTTCCTCCGGAAAACCTCACGTGTCATTCTTTTTATTTTGTTTCCAAAACATACTCGTGACCTTGAATCCGAAATAGTAGGTGCCTTCCTAATTGGAACGGAGTAAACACTGCTGATCTTTAGGAGAGGGTGCGCCGAAATGCCCACTTTTTGAAATTTTTTGGGAAACCGTTGACACCAAAGAAAATATTCCAAACCCGAAGAGAAAGTAAGAGTTACGCTATATAGAATAATATATCTAACCAGGCCTTTGCTTCTATATTTATATCCACAGAACTTGACAAAACTCCAGAGTTGCTCTACTAAATCTTAGCTCAATAGTACCAAAGCCCGCCAAGGTGCCTCGCTTAAAAGTCTGCAAATCTTTTTCATCTCTATTTCATAACACAGAACATCCAGTGAATGGACTTTGTTCCCGACAGCAGCTTTGGTGAAGTTTTGTTGTGTTAAATATGTTAACTGTATAGTTTTTCGTAGTTCGATTTTTGTGGAAGGTTTGGTACAAGGGATCGTCGGAAAGAGTTGTGTTTTGAATATTTTTTTTATTTGTGAATAATTTATATATTAAAATCCTTATAATTCTTATTTAGATTATAAATATCTAATACTTTTTGATATTGTTGATAAAGGCACTTGAATATCTAATGAGTTACATATAATACTATATTTTAGATATATTACTACAATGTGTTTTATGAACTTTTAGCTAATCAAAAAAAAATTGCAAAAACAAGCAAATTATAATTAATAAAATAAAACAAATTGGTGTGCACTTTGAGTTTTTTTTCTAACAACTAATTTTAGCTCTTGGACTTGAACTCCTTTAATGGGTACTTAAAATATTACAAAACTTTTAATTATTCAAATTTTTTTAATCCAAATAAAAAAATATTGAACAGCTTTGGAATAAATTTTACAAACTATATAAAATAATGTGCCAAAAATATTTAACAAATATAGATATTGATTTATTCAAAAATTATGCAAAACAATAGATTAAAGATTTTAGCTAACCTACAATTGAAAAATTGAATTTACCAAATCAATAATCAGAAATATATTTAAAAAATATTATCTATATATGTATATACTAACTCAATATATATTTAAGTTTATGCATAGTTTAAAAAATAAAGAGTTATCATTATATTTGTTTTCAACTTCTAGTTTAAAAAAATTATAAAAATAAAAAATTAATTATATCTAAAATTTTTTTATAATTTTTATTAATAGAAAATTGCTATTTGCACTATAGATTTTTGGTATTCCACCATAGTACATGTAAATTACCTCAATTTTGTTACTTAAAAATTTTAACTTTTAAAAAGTTTTTTAATATTATTTTTATAAGTTCTTGATCAAATTTAATAAAAATTTTTTATTTGAATTCTATAAATTTGTAGAATTAAATAAAAAAAATTTTTATCAAATTTGGTTAAGAACTTGTAAAGATATATTTGATAAAATTTCTGTAAAATTTGGTCAAAAACTTGTAGAGATATATTTAATAAAATTCCTGTAAACAATTTTAATACAGTTTTTTGTAATTTGTTTTTTTGCTTTTTCAAAATAACACTCAATTTGATAATAATTTACAAATATTCTGTTATGCTAACCTAAAAACTTTTACTATAGTACTTGTAGAATTTGAAAAACATTAGAAACTTTATAGATATTGACATTTTTGTAAATTTAGATGCATATTATTTTTACAGAATTTTTACTTAATTTAACTGTTTTTGAAAAAAATTTCTTTAAATGAAACCTCAAAAACACTACTAATTAAATAGATTTCTTAGGTATTTGAAAGTATATTTAAAAATTTTAATTTAAACAGATCAATATTGATAGAAATATTTAGATTTTTTGTTTTGCAACTAGGTTTAGATTCTTTTGTAAAAAAATTTTGCCATATAATATATGTTTTTGGAAATAGAAAAATCTTTCATTAAAGATATCTTATGAGTTCTTGACCAAATTTGATAAAAATTTCTTATTTTAATTCTACAAATATATAGAATTTCAAATAAAAAAATTTTCATCAAATTTGGTCAAGAACTCATAAAAATATCTTAGATAAAGTTCTGGTAAACAATTTCAATACAGCTTCTTTGTAATATGTTTTTTGCTTTTTCAAAATAACCTATAATTTGATAATAATTTACAAAATATCCTGTTATGCTAATTTAAAAATTATTACTAATAAAGTTTGTAGCATATATTTTTGACTTGTAGAATTTAATTTTATAAAAAAATATTAGAAACTTGTAAAAATTTGTAAATTTGGATACATAACATTTTTACAAAATTTTTACTTGCTTTGACTACTTTCAAAAGTTTTTTTTTTAAAAAAAAAACCTTAAAATGCTACTAAGTAAGTAGATTTATTAGGTATTCAAAAGTCTATTATAAAAATTTTAACTCAAAATGGATC
This sequence comes from Gigaspora rosea, assembly GCA_003550325.1. Taxonomy (NCBI): domain Eukaryota; kingdom Fungi; phylum Glomeromycota; class Glomeromycetes; order Diversisporales; family Gigasporaceae; genus Gigaspora; species Gigaspora rosea. Next base: position 155,653 of record QKWP01000332.1, read on the forward strand.
AATATTGACAGAAATATTTAGATTTTTTGTTTTAATTCTAGATTAGAATTTTTTTGTGATAAAAAGGATAAAAAAAACATAATACCCACTTTGATTCAAATAAAACAAGTTACTACGTACTAATAAAATCAATAGGGAATAGATTAAAATTTTGTTTTTTAAAATTTTAAGTTATTTGGTTAAGAAAATTCTATGTACCACCCGGGTGGGATCTAAATTTTTTACCTCCCCTACCAACAGATTGGCCAATCAGATAAGTTTTTATTTTTTTTTTAGATTGGATTTGCTTTGTTTTATATGAATATATATTTCTGCTACTTCTCTTTCTTTCAGGTGTAATTTTGCTATTGGAGCTGTTATTAGGAGATTCCAAGTAAGTTTTTTGTCTTGGAGCCATTTTTTTTAATATTTACTACTTCTCTTTTTTTCGGGTATGATTTCACTATTGGAGCTATCATTACTGAAGTTATTAGAATCAGTATTTTATTTGTCTTAATAGACGATTCTCCAGTCAACTGGTTCAAAAATTTTTTTTTTATATATAAATTTTACTATAAGTGTGAATGCACAGCGTCTCTATCTAAAACTTTTTTTATACTAAGTTAATCACCTTGCTGGCTTAAGAGACTTTTGTAAAGCTCATTAAAACGCATCTAATGGTGGTTAGAGTGTCAAAATTGGCTTGGTGAATACCAAAATATCTTTAAAAAACCTTTCTTTTACTATATAAATTTCTTTATAAATAATACTACTGTTTGCAAAGAAATTTACATAGTAAAAGAAAGGTTTTTTAAAGATATCCTGGTATTCACCAAGCCAATTTTGGCGCTCTAACTACCATTAGATGCGTTTTAATGAGCTTTACAAAAGTCTCTTAAGCCAGAAAGGTGATTAACTTAGTATAAAAAAAAGTTTTAGATAGAGACGCTGTGCATTCGCACTTATAGTAAAATTTATATATAAAAAAAAAATTTTTGAACTAGTTGACTGGAGAATCGTCTATTAAGGGTTTTTTCCTTATATATTTACAGTTGCTTCTCTTTCTTCTGGGTGTGATTTCACTATTGAATCTGTTAGAAGATTTTGGATAAGTTTTTCATCTTGGAGTTGTTTTTTTCTTATATATTTACTGCTTCTCTTTCTTTCGAGTATAATTTGCCATTGGAGCCATTATTACTGGAGTTATTGGAATTGCTATTTTCTTTATTTTGAGGGAAGGGGTATTTTCTTTATATATTTACCGTTGCTTCTCTTTCTTTCAGGTGTAATTTCACTGTTAGAACTATTGTTACTAAAGGTTTTGAGTAAGTATTTCATCTTGCAGGATATTTTTTATCTTCATCACAATTTGCTTTTGGTGTCAGTTTCTTTTCTTATATATTTACTACTGCTTCTTTCTTTTAAGTTTAATTTCACTATTGGAGCTGTCGTTACTAAAAGTTTTGAATAAGTATTTTATTTTGGAATCAGTTTTTTTTTTATATATATAGGCCAGTGCGAAAATGTAGATACACCAAAACTAAAAGTCAATTTTGTCTATATATAAAAGTTTATCAAATTTAACTATTTATTTATAAATTTTTTATATCTAATAAAAAAAGCTCTAGGCTACTTTTTGATATAATTTTTATTATCTTTTTATAGTTTGTTTGTTGTGTTATAAATTTTTTTAAAAACTTAATTTTTTTAAAAAAAAAGCAAGAAAAAAAGTTTTTTTTAAAAAAAAATTAAATTATTTTTGCCATTAAAATGCAACTTTATAAATTTATAATAAGCAAGTGCATTGCCATATATATGCTAAATATATAGTTAAAATTTTAGCTTAATTGGATCAGTAGTTGTTAATATATAAAATAAAAACTAATTTATATCATAAGGTTGTACAGTAGTTGTACATATTACTTTATATAGTAATTTTATATGTAGTAATAGTTATTAAATTTTAAAAATTTGTATTTTAATAACTACTAATTCAATTAAGCTAAAATTTTAACTATATATTTAGCATATATATAACAATACTCTTGTACAATATAAACTTATAAAGTTATATTTATAACAAAAAATAATATTTTTTAAAAGAACCATTTTTGCTTGTTTTTTTAAAAAAAATTAAAATTTAAAATAATTATTACACAATTAAATGTCTATAAAAAGATAATAAAAATTATATCAAAAGATAGCTTAGAACTTGTTTTATTTAGTATAAAAAAATTATAAATAGATAATTAAAATTAAAAAACTTTTATATGTAGACAAAATTAAATTTTTAATTTTAGTATATTTATATTTTTGTATTAAACAATTTGAAAAAATAAAAAATTAACAAAAATTTTTTAAAAATAAAAATTTCAATAAAATTTATATTTAAATATTTCTCAGAACCTATATAATAAATAAAGTTATTTAAATCTTTATATTATTTATTAAAAAAATTTTTTTTATTATGAATAGATTGGTGTATCTACATTTTTGCACTGGACCATATTTGATATTTACTGTCACTTCTCTTTTTTCTGTGTATGATTTTATCATTGAAGCTGTCATACTAAAGGTTTTGAGTAAGTATTTCATCTTGGATTAGTTTTTTTTTTGTTTTTATATATATATATATATTTACTGCTGCTTCTCTTTTTTCTGAATATGATTTCGTCGTTAGAGCTATTGTTACTAAAGGTTTTGGATAAGTATTTCATTTTGGGTCAGTTTATATATATATATATTTATTTACTGCCCTTTTTCTTTCTTTTTGGTATAATTTCATTATTGGAGCTATTATTACTGGAGGTTTTGTGTTCTTTTTTGTTATTTTTCAGTGGTTCTTCCAAGAATTCTTTATTGTTCTTGCCTTCTGTTTTTTCTGTTTCTTTCACAGTCCTTGTTGCAGTAGATAGGCTGATTCTTTGCTGCCATTGTTGCAGTGGATTTGGTGAGCTTTGTTATTTCATTACGCAATGAAGTTCATAAAATTTTTTTGTTGCACAAAGTTTTTTTGTTATACAAAGTTATTTTCTTTTTTTTTATATTATATATTTTTTTAAATAAAAAATTGTATTTTTTTTATTTTTTTTTTACTCTTAGATAGTCTCGTAGACGATCTTTATTAAAATACTTGTAAATTTCAGGAAATACAAGGTTAGTTTCTAATTTAGCGAACCCTATATCACACTAATTCTTTGATTTCAAGAATACAATATGCAACCTGCCGCACTAGTGCTATAGCAAAATGCCGAAACAAACTAGGAGTTTGAAATCAAACTCAAGAGTATTGTCAAACAGCCTAATTTTAAAACCTTCTTCTCCAAGCTTCTCGAGTAAGGAATTCTAGTAAAAAAAACAAATATATTGAAAAAAAAAAAAGGAGGAAAGTAAATGGTAATAACCTAAACTACCTAAATGAATACCAAAATAAACAAATGAAAAATGAAAAAATGAAGAAAAAAACAAAAATTAGACTGTATGATAGCACCAATTTCACCTGATTTCAAGTATAAAAATTATATATTACTATGCTGGTAAAAATACCAAGTACTATATTTACGGCAATAATTATGTATAAAAAAGCTGATAGGCAGAAAAGAAAAAAAAAAAAGAAAACTACAGCTACAAGAATATTCTAGAAGGAAATTTCAATTCATATTTATCTCCAACTTATCCATGTCCTGAATTTTACTCATGACTTGATTCAATTCGGAAGCTGCATTCTCAAAAGAAGGAGTAAATAATGTCGATCTTTTGAAGAGGGTAAACCAAATCGCCCACTTTTGTTGAAATTTTGAAAAGCCAAAGCAGTGCCAAGTAAAAGTACCAAAACTGAAAGGATTTTGAAAGAGTTACACCATACAGAATAAGGTATCTAACCAAGTTTTTACTTCTGTTTTCACGTCCATAGATCTTGACAAAGCTCTAGATTGTTGTGCTTGCTATTTCTTCGCTTAGTAGTACTAGAGACTTCTGCTCGGAGGCCTCTCCTATAAGGGTTCGATTCTTTTTCAATTCTGTTTTAGCTACAACCAAGCATACGATAATTGGCCTTGGGTTCTAGCTGCTACTAATAAAGTTTTGTTGTATATTAAATATGTTAACTGTATGGTTTTCATAGGTCAGAATTCTTGAAAATTTTAGTATGAGGGATCGTTAGAAAGAGTGATTGGAAAATAATGATTTTTGTAAAAAATTGTATTTTAATAATAAAAAATTGTATTTTTAATAATAAAAAATTGTATTTTTAATAATAAAAAAATTGTATTTTTAATGAAATTTGATTGGATAATTACTAAGTGTAGCAAAAATAATTTATCACCCAAAGTGGCACATAGATAACTCCTTTGGTTAAATATTATTCTATATATTAGCTTTTTATTATTTGGCATAGCTTCTTTGTAATATATATTTTTGAAAATAAAAGAAACTTTTATCAAAAATATTTCTACAAGTTTTTGACAAAATTAAATAAAATATTTTTTTATTTGAATTCTATATATTTGTAGAATTAAAATAAAAAAAATTTTATTAAATTTGGGAGGTTACTTAAAGCCAGGTCTATTACGAAATTGTCTGATGATTGCCAATCACCGGGTGATTATGGGATATACGATATATATAGATTTTTCTTTTTTTTTGATATAGTGCGGGACACCTAAAGGCTTCCCAAACTTTAAAAGCTAATAGCATTTAATATAAAAATAATATCAAAAAAAATAGGCCGTTATTTGTAATTTAACTAATTTACTACAACTTAGCGGCTCTAATTTTTTAAAACTTATTATAAAATTTTAATATATATGAGTTTAAAAGTGTGCTATTTTATATGATACGGAAAAAATTACCTCAAAATAGGACAAGTCACGTGTTTTGGCTCACTGCTATTGGTTAATTTTTAAATATTTTAAAATTAATTTTAAAATTTAATTTTAAAATTTAATTTTTAACCAATCAAAATGCAGGATTTCAAAAAAACATCAAATTTGATTATAAATTTTTGAAAATGGGTCAAGTCACATGATTTCGCCTTTAGGTGTCCTGCACTGTACATCTTTTTTTTCTTTATATGACGTTTAAGTTTTACTTGGGAATGTTAAAAGGTGAAAAATTTTTTTATGATATTTAAACTTTAAACTTTATTTGCAGACGCTACTTTGAGATAGTAATATAGTAAGCATAGTAATGTGTTTTTTTTTAATACAAAATACAAACCTGAGAATTAAAAGTATGTCTTGCAGTATCAAAAAGGCCTCTAGGCGCTTAGATAGTGATTTGAAAGTCAACTTTTTTCTTTTTTCACTTCTTTTAATTTTTTTTTTTTATAAAAACTGAAAACTTCTTTTAATTTTTTTTTTCTACTAAATAAAAACCAAAATTTATTAAAAGAGAAACATGAATAATGTTTGCAACATAAATAATAAGGAAAATAAAGCAGTAACTTTCAATGTTTTTACAAACCAAGTAACCAAATTATATACATCATCATGTCTGACTCCTGATCAAAAATGGGCTTCTGTTTAACGTCAACCATCTGTTTGAGGTTCAAGTTCAGGATTTCAACAGGAAATGGTAGCCCTTTGTTATTAATATTTGCTTAATTGGTGATCCACGAGTCAACCAGAGAGTGGTCATAGTGAAACGTGACGCGGGTTACTTATAGAAATTAGGGTTTTGTGAATGTGGAGTGCACACATCTAAAACTTTTTTTTATACTAAGTTAATCACTCTTCTGACTTAAGAGACTTTTGTAGAGCTCGTCAAGACGCATCTAATGGTGGGTAGAGCGTCAAAATCGGCCTGGTGGGTGCTGAGATATCTTTAAAAAACGGTTCTTTTACTATGTAAATTTCTTTGCAAACAATAGTATTGTTTGTAAAGAAATTTACATAGTAAAAGAAACGTTTTTTAAAGATATCTCAGCACCCACCAGGCCGATTTTGACGCTCTACCCACCATTAGATGCGTCTTGACGAGCTCTACAAAAGTCTCTTAAGTCAGAAGAATGATTAACTTAGTATAAAAAAAAGTTTTAGATGTGTGCACTCCATATTCGCAAAACCCTAATTTCTATAAGTAATCCGGGTCACGTTTCACTATGACCACTCTCTGGTTGACTCGCGGATCACCAATTAAAGTATAATTCCAAAAGCCAAAAGAATGCCAATTCATAGGTGGTATATGCATCCTGTTTCACTAAACATAACTAGTCAAGTGGTTGCAAAGAGGAGGTTCCGTACAAAAAGCGTAGAACAACGAAAGTGCGTACACTAGATTTATGCCACAAAAAAATCAGGGTTTCGAGGTTCATTAATGAGAAAAGAGTCCTTGTTGAATGAAATCTAAATAGCCCAGATCACACACATCCTATTGAAGAAAGCGAGAAATTGAAACGTTCTCAACTTGTTTGTAGCTTGGTGAAGGAAGAAGTGATTAAGAATTACCCATCCCTAGCTATCGTCAGCACAATCAAAGAGTATGCAACAAGGAGGTTGGATCTTAGCGCTAGTATTAAGGAATTAAAAAGAATGGAAGTTTACAATATTAAAAAAAAGGTTTATAAATCACAAGATTTACATCTTATAGGCAATTCAAATTTAGTGATAGATATTGAAGAATTCAAATTTTTTAAAAAAAAGAAGGATATTTAGTTGAACGTTATGATCAGTCAGCTCAGGGTTTCGTTTTTGCGCACCCAATTCAGCTTGAGAAACTCTGTAGGTTTGGATGGTTAACATTAATTGATTCCACGCATAAAACCAACAGATATGACTGGAGATTATTTATACTGTACATTTGGGATAACTATGGTTCTTGGAACATTGGTTCACATTTTTTTGTTAGTGCTAAAACCAGCAAGATGGTTGCAGAGGCTCTGCAGATAATTCGGCATTTTAAAAGTTCCTGGATGCCTCGTTACTTTCTTTTCGATCAAAGTAGTGTCGAGGCTAACAGTATTTTTAAGGCTTTCTTGGGTTTATCAAAAGGTGAACAGGCATGCGATGTTCTCTTCTATAGTGTCCATGTGGTTCATACTTGGATGGGTAAAATTTATGAACTGAAGGTTCGGAATAAAATAATACATGCGTTGCACAAAGTAACAAAAGCCAGATGCGAAGAACTTATTAAGAAGGCAATTAATAAATGCCAAGTGCCTGACATTAAGCGATAAATATCGCGAAATTATGCGCACTAATGGGCTTTTTGGGCCTGACAGCATTCCTTCCTTTTTTTACAAATAACCTCAACAAATGTGATTGAATCGTACCATAGCGAACTAAAAAGAATGACTATTTCTCATCATGAGTTAATAGGTAGTCTTTCGTATATTTGTTAAATAAAATTTTGTTTAGTAATTGTTGCATTTTATAAATTTTCTTATAATTTTTATTTTTTAACTATAATTTTAATCTTATTTATTAAGGTGCATGTAATAAGATAGTTACAATTGATAAGAAAAAGCAATTGGATGCAGAAAATACAGCTTTTGAGTTTTGTACAAAGCAAATCTCGGCATTCAGAGTAAATTATAAAATCCTCAACCAAATTTATAAGTTTCTATTTCCTGTACAACAATTAATCGTTAATGAAGTTCATGCTGTGGAAAAAAGAATAGAAAAGAGTAAAGATATTTCAAACCTTATGTCTTCCAACTACCATTGTCTTTTTTTTCGTCAATACTTACTTCCGTGTCGACATATATTTCATGAGCATCTATACAGAGAAAACAAATTGTTGACTTTTAATGCTTGGGACCATTTTTAGCAAATATTTATGGAGAGTGGGTTCGAAATATACACTAATCGAGAATAGTGAAAATTGTTTTGCCCAAGAAAACAGAGGCTGAGAAAGCTGCGGATAAATGACGTTTAATGGTAAATGAGTTAATTGAAAGGGCACGTAATGCTTATTGGAGGGTCGAAGAAGGAGGTAATGCAGTGCAAAAGCTGCATTTATTGAAACATTGGCATCTTCTTTAAGTACAGTTTTAATCTGATAAAATCTAATAAATAATAAAGAAATAAAATGAATAATAAAGAAATTAATCAAATGAAATAGAATTGATAAAAGTAATAAAATAAAATAAAGAAAATAATAAACTGAAGAGTTAATTAACAATCATCCATGCAAATTCGATAAACTTTTTTCTAGAAATCTTCAGCATTAAAAAGTAAAAAGGTCATCAAATTTGCTTGGATGTTGTCAAGATATCTTCGCTCTAAATTTAAAACGCCTATAATATATATAATAGTAATGACAAAAATTTGTATAATAACTTCAAGCGAAGATATCTTAACAACTATCCAAGCAAATTTGATGAACTTTTTTTTATTTTACTTCTAGAAATCTTCAACATTAAAAATAAAAAATGTTAATCGAATTTGCTTGGATGGTTTTAATATATCTTCGTTCAAATTATTGTCCAAGTGTAATTATAGCATTCTAAATTTTTAAAGAAATTTGAGGTAAGATATCTAGACAACCATTCAAGCAAATTCAATGAAGTTTTTTTTAATATAATGCTAATGATTTCTTGAAGCAAAATAAAAAAAAGTTCATCAAATTTGCTTGGATAGTTGTTGAGATATCTTCGTTCAAAGTTATTTATTTTATAAGTATTTTGAATTTTATAGAATTTTAGGCAAAGATAACTTAACAACTATTTAGCAAATTTGATAGCTTTTTTTTTATTTAAATGCTGAAGATTTCTAGAAGTAAAATAAAAAAAAACTCATTGAATTTGCTTGGATAGTTGTCAAGATATTTTCACTCAAAGTTATTTGTACAAATTTTTATCATTATTATATATATCGGTAGGCGTTTTAACTTTGAGCGAAGATATCTTGACAACCATTTAAGCAAATTTGATGACCTTTTTTTTTTATCTTCTAGAAATCTTCAGCATGCAAATAAAAATAGTTCACCAGATGGTTGTCAAGATACTTATAGTTTTGTAGTCTAAAAAAAATTAATATACACATTTTGAATCCCATGATCACCTGGTAATCAATGATCATCGGGCAATTTCGTAATGGACCTGGCTTTAAGCGACCCCAAATTTGGTTAAAAACTTGTAGAGATATCTTTGATAAAAAAATTTTTTATTTCCAAAAATATATATCACATGCCAAAATTGTTTACAAGAAAAATCCAAATCTAGTTGAAAACAAAAAATTTAAATATTTCTATTAATATTGATCTATTTGTGTTAAAATTTTTATAGTAGACTTTCAAATACCTAAGGAATCTACTTACTTAGTAGCATTTTGAGGTTTTATTTAAAGAAAATTCTTTCTAGAGTAGTTAAATAAAAATTTTGTAAAAACATTATGCATCTAAATTTTTACAAAAACTTCAATATTTTTACAAGTTTCTTATATACTCTGATTTAAAAATTAAGCATCTTTAAAATGTTATAACTTAAAACAAATAATAATTTTTTAAAAAACAAAGCCGCTAAATTGTAGTAAATTAACTAAACTACAAGGTAGCGGCTTTCTTTTTTTGATATCTTTTCTGTATCAACAGCAATTAGCTTTTAAAATTATTTTAGTCTTTAAGTGTCATGCACTGTAGTCCATTTTAAATAATTTTATTACCAAAATGTTCATCTCTTTGAGATAATTCCAATAAGACCAAAATTATAAATCCAATAATCACAGGGTTATGAGAAAATGTATTATTAAATAGGTGATGCACCTGAAATTGGTTTAATCTATGCCAAACCAATTTCAGATATAACATCTATTTGATAGCACATTTTCTTATGACACTGTGATTGGATTTTTATAATTTTTAGCTTATTGAAATCATCTTAAAGAAATAAACAGTTTGGTAGTAAAATTATTTAAAATGGACCAGTAGATCAAAAATTATTTAGCTTTAAAGTTTTAAAAAAATAAGCTTTTTTTATAAATTCCAAAAATCAGAGCATATGTAATATTTTTTATAAAAATTAAAATTCTGCAAGTTGAAGATATGTGCTACAAGTTTATTAGTAAAAGTTTTTAGATTAGCATAACAAAATATTTATAAATTATCATCAAATTGTGGGTTATTTTAAAAAAGTACAAAAAATATATTACAAAGAAGCTAAATTAAAATTGTTTATAGAAACTTTCAAAGATATTTCTATAAGTTCTTGACCAAATTTGATAAAATTTTTTTATTTTAATTCTATAAATCCATAGAATTCAAATAAACAAATTTTTATTAAATTTGATCAAGTACTTATAGAGATAATATTAATAAAATTTTTTAAAAATTAAAATATTTAAATAACAAAATCAAGATGATCTATATGTATTATAGTGCAAATAGCAATTCTCTATTAATATTTAATAATATACAAATACAACTTTTTTCCAAAACAATAATAAGTAGTAGCAAAATTTATAACCCTATAATATATAGTATTATAGTCTTTTTTCTTTATAATTTACAGTTTGTTTCAAGAAAATTAGTGATTATAAAATAGTGTAATTATATAGAAGTCTTTTTTTATATAGATAATATAAAATGTGTCTATGGTGTTTTATACCATAGGTAAATTAGATTTGCAAATTCATGTAACAAAAACAAAATAATAAATTTTATAAAACAAAAAATACAATTTTTATTATCTTAGAGTTAGAATGAGATCTGGGATTTTATTAGGGCATTAGTTATACAAAATTTAGCAAGAAATTTTTTATTAGAGCCCCAAAGGTGGTTTCATAAGCAAACTTTTAAAATATAAATGTTTTTTTAAAAAAATAAACTTTTTGATTGGCTATTCTAATGGTTTTGTATAATATAGTGTAAAACACTATATAGTCAGACCTCTCTAAATGCATGGTGAGGGGCCGATAAAAAACCTTGCATTTAGAGAGGTATTGCATTTAGGGAGATAAAAATCTATAAGTAACATATGAGTTGAAACCAAGTCAAGTCATGCATTTAGAGAGGTTATGCATTTAGTGAGGTTGCATTTAACAGTTAAGGAGGTCTGACTGTAGATTAGGGTGGGGGGCATAAGGGCACAGGCATGCCCCTATGGGCATGCCCCCCTGGGCATGCCTATGGGCATGAATTTTTTTATATGCCTATATGGGCATATATCAGATATGTATATATATAAATAAATTTTTAAATATATATAAATATATAAGAAATAATCTAATCTTTATTATTAATTTTTTTATATTAAATATGATTTCAATATATTGATTATTTTTTAAATAAAGTTATTTTTATTTGGTTTAGTTTTTTTAAAATAATGTTAATTTTTTATAATTATTATTAAAAAATTATTTATAATATAAAATAAGAAAATATTATTTTAGCACTAAGTATTATTCTATATAAAATAAATAAATTTGGTATAACAAGTAAATAAAACCAACTTTTATCAAAACAAAAATTAAAATTTTTTAATAGTAGAATAAGAGAAATAATAAAAAATTAGAATTAAATAATATTTATAGTAAAATATAACAAAAAAATTTGTTTATTAAAGCCCAAAAAAATAATTTTTTAAATAAAATTTAATATAACTAATTTTTATTTTTGTTATACAAACTAATCAGCATATTAGCTAATCTTAGCTTTTAATTGGTTAAAAATGCTTTAGTACTATATATTATAGTACTATAAATTAAATAATTTAAAAATTTTTAGTTTTTTTAAAAAAATAAATATTTTTGAATATGCCCATGGGCATGCCTAGGCATGACTCAAGCTCTGTTTTATGCCTATATTGGGCATAGCAAAATTTGTTCATGCCCCCACCCTACTGTAGATGCATTTTAGTAAACCTGATTTTATAAGATTATTAATAAATTGTTTCAAAATTTAATATAACTATATAAGAGTTGTGATTATATAAAAGATGATTATAGAGAAGAAAGCTATAAAAATTGGCAAATATATTATTAAATTTATAAAATTTCTCAACTTCTTTATATAAAATTTTTCAAATTCAAAATAAATTAACTTTATTTTTAAAGTATTATTATTAAATATATTCTTTATTCTAAAATAAAAACTTGAACATCAATTTTAAATAAACATATTAATGAACTACATAATAAAGGATAATAATACTTTTTATATATATAGGTAATATGGTCACTTTTAATACACTATATATTAATATAATAAATTAAAAATTCTATAAATAATATTTTAAGTTAATTAATACAGTTTAAAACTAAGGCTTTGGAAATATATATATTATAATTTTGAATAATAAAAACAAATTTATTTATATTTTTATTAAATTTTTTAATATCAATTAACAATTTTTATATAAAATTATTATATAAATCTTTAAAATTCATAACTTTTGATCTATTGATTCAATTTTGATGATTTAATTACCAAAATAATTCACACAGAAAGTAGATTATAATAAATCCAAAATTATAAAAATCTGATTATATGATTAGCAAACTTTATATTATATTATTAATATAATATAAACATAATATAAAACCTTACTGGTCACGTGATCACATGATCAGATTTTTATAATTTTGGATTCATTAGAATCCTCTTACTAAGAGGATCATTTTGGTAGTTAAATCATCAAAATTGGATTAGTGAATCAAAAGTTATGAATTTTAAAGAATTATATTAATTTAATATAATTAAAATAACAATTTTATATAATAAATTGATATTTAATTTACTATTATAACTTTTTTGCTACACAATAATCTTATTTGAAATTTTGCACATATTTTTCAAATAGTTACACCAAATTACTTGTGTAATAGTACAAAAAAATACTTAATTTTCATTAGTTAATTTTATAAATACTAAAAAAATTAATTTTTTATTAATTTTTTTAAAAAAATTGAGCAACTTTAAATTTTTTAAAAAATATTAAATTAAAAAATTATCAATTGGGACCCTGGGTCAGATAGCGCAGTGGTTAGCACTCCGGGGTCTTATTCACAAGGTCGCCAGTTCGAGTCTAGTGTATGACAAAAACTGTGTTGGGGCCATTGTTATCCTATATCCACTTCTTCAAGGATATTAGATAACTAGAGTGATCTTAGACAGTGAACACTTTGTGTAACTTCAAACTTTGTTACTGTGGTATATCTAAGTCAGTATGGCGTTTTTTAAGAAAACTTAACAAAGAAGATTTAAGGCAATTTGCAATTACGAAAGAGGCTACAATTAAAAGTATATGAGGATACTAATAACTGTTTGATTTGTGTAGTTAATAGTTGTTTTTATTATTGAAAGAGTATAAAGACTCGATGTTGAAACTTGAGGTCCACATCGGCCGCTTTTATACTTTTTGAAATTTTACAAATGTAATGGTCAATATCTTTTACATGTGTAATATATACTATAACTATTATTAATAAAATATATAGTATAACTAGTATAAATATAATATATGTAATAAATAATATATATGTAATAAATAAAATATCTAGAATATAAGCTATAAATATGACATCTTTTAGATATGTCAGATCTACGATTTTTGTCCGCAGCAATCGCCTAGCCAATCAGATTGTTGGTCTATTAATAAGTATAGGAGTAAATATTTGACAACTCCTATCTTAGCAACCAGAGGTCGTACAGGGACGTACTATAGCTTATTCGAACCGCCTCATCGCGCTGAGTCGAATGGTGGTTGTTTCATCGAATTTGGATCACTGGTTCAAACGTTATGTCCGTTTTTGTGATATTTTACAGGTTAACATTCTCCAAGACTTATTTTCAAATTCCATGAGAACTCAACAAAGAAAGTAAAGGTCTGAGGTTCTCAATCTTGGGATGCTAGATAGAAGCAAATGCTTTGTTCTATAAATAGCATCTATGCCATATGGAGAGAATATCTTATAAACACGAGTAGCTGCTTTTTTATAATGCTTCGTTAGCAGATTAGCCAGAACTGTTCGTTGAGCTGGGGTTTTTGGCTTGTTTGCTAGTAATTCTCCCAGATAGTAGGCATAAACCAGAGATTTGATTCGATTCACTTCATTGTTTCTAAGTCTGGTTGTGTCTATTAGTGCTTGATAGGTCTTTCGAACCTTAATTTTTGTTTTATCCCTTCGATCATAAGGGGGTGTTCGATATTAACGTTAGCTGGCTCTGTTTCTTCTAGTTCTTGTAGAACTAATTCTACTAAAGTTGTCATTTTATAGCTAAAAAAAATAAAACTAAAGATAAAAAAAAATAAAAAAAATAAATAAATCGTCTATATAATGATCATGGGGTCCCATGTTTGACGGTATAGTATTTTTTTAGTAAGTAGGCATTGATTGGTGCTTCTAAGATTTGTCCTCCATGGTACAAAGCTTGTAAACATCTTGTGCTACTTTACTATAGATGAAATAGGGTCCTTTCCATTTTGGTAATAATTTGCCTGTGAAATGTTTATCTTTTGCAGCATCGTAACATAGTACTTGTTCTTCTTTTTCAAATAAGCGTTTAACTTTCTTGAGCTTCTTATCCCAGTAGAACTTCTGACGTTGTTGTGATTTCTCAATATTCTTCTTTGCTTGGGCCCGATTAGCAGGTAAATCTTCTATAACAGAGTACAATCTTGTTAAAAGATTTTCTCTTGGGTTTTCTTGTAATCCAAAAATAGGCAATTTCGGTTCTCTGCCGTATGCAAGTAAGAAGGGTGTGAACTTGGTAGTGGCATGTTTAGAGCTTCTATAGGAGAACAGGACAGAAGGTATCAATCTATCCCATTCAGTATTGTCAGTAGCCAATTTGGCTAAGGATTCACACAATGTCCTATTAAAACGTTCTACTAATCCATTTGTTTGTGGATGATAGGGAGTAGTTAACAAGTGTTTAATTTGAAATTTCTGCATTAAACCTTCAATGAGCAAATTATTGAAATGTGTTCCTCGATCAGAAAGTATAAAATTAGGGCATCCATGTCTACAGATGATATCTTCATAGATAAAGTCAGCAGTTTGTTGGGCAGTGGCATTTGGTACTGCTTTAGCTTCGGGGTATTTGGTCATATAATCCATGGCAACGATTATATATTTATTTCCTTGGGCAGTAGAAGGGAGAGGTCCAACAAAATCAATTCCAATTTTGTCAAAGGGTGCTTCTACTTTGATAGGGTGAAGAGGACCATGTTGTCGATATTTTACTCTATTTTGACAACTGTAACAAGTATTTACATAGTTTCGAATATGTTCATAAATTTGAGGCCAATAGTATAAACTTTTAATTTTATCGAACATTTTGTCAGTTCCAAAATGTGCTCCAAGGGGATGGTTGTGCATGAGGTATAGTACAGCTTCAACCTCATGATTTTGAATTACTTTTAATAGGTCTTGGTTTTGCTTCTGTTTTCTTTTGTAGAGCTGGTCTTCTTTTATACAAAAATATTGACTTTTTCGATGCAATTGTTCTTTTTGGGTTTTTGTAAATTGAGAGGGATAGGTGGCAGTTTCTAAAAATAACTTTATATTTTGATAATGTTCAGGGTCCATTTTTAAAATAGGGTGCTAGGATACCGATGACCTAGACTGGATTAAGTTTATTGTCGGGTTTTAAAAGGAGAACGAAATAGTTTTAATTATAAGAGGTAGGGTTAGGTGTAGTCCACCAAACAGAGTTACAAGGTAATTAGGAGAGAAATTATTGTGTTCGTCCAATAGTCGTTGAGAGTGTGTTTCTAACAAAGGTAACCACCAAGGAGTATTCATTAAGTTATAATCAGGTTGGATAACAAGGTAATTTACTTGGACATTAGTAATAGTTTGTTGAATAACTAGAGGGTCGGATTGTTGTCCAAATAAGGGTTCTAAAGGTAAAGATTCATAAGGACAAGGTTCAGGGAAGTTTGGAATTTCTTCAATATCGTCCTCTGGGGTACTCCAATAGCATAGTCCTATAGTTTCAATAGGGAATCGTTTAATTGTTGACCAGAGCCTTAGTTCAACATAGCAGGTAGGGCATTCATCACAGGGGCTGTAAAGTTTATTTCCACACCAACATTGGGCGCAGGGACCTTTCCAATCTCTGGCAAGTCCTTTTCCTTTATCTTTTCCTCTAAATCGTTTACTAAGGTGTTCAATATAGTACCAAGTGCAGAATTGGTTGTCATATACAATTCCATCAGGAGAGAATAGCATGGTCTCATGGAGTCGAATACTTTCAAGAAGGGTAGAAGATAGATCATCATGCAATGTTTTTCGGACAATCTCCATGTCTTGTAGGGTTTGAGCACCTTTTTGTGTTTCAGGTTCTTTCTGTTCAAGTTGTAACTCATTCTGCTTTTCTTCTTGATCGTATCTTAATCTCCATTTCCAAGCAATTTCATATTTCTCGAATTCACTTGTATAATTGGCGTTAAGAGTATACATCAGGTCATTGAATTCTATATGACTCTGTTGATTGAAAAAGGTAATAGTATTTGCTCTATAGACTTCATATTGACAAAGCAGTTCTACTTCCTTCATTAGTAGGGTATAAGTCTTTGGGTAGACTTCGGGAAGAGATCCAACATCAAGTTCTGAATCATCCTCTTTATGTGCCATTTCCATTAGGCGATCATAATGTATCTGGTATCTTTCTCGGTGATGTTTGCTTCTTCTTTCTCGATTTTTCTTTAGTATCCAATCAGTAGCTTGTTTATACTTTTCGTACTCATCTATTCCTTCAGATTTGAGAGTCTCCATCAAATTCTTAAATTCGTTATGGTCTTCTTGAGTATTAAAGAATACTTCTTTATCATCATCATCATGGTATTCATTTTGGTAGAGTAATTCTAGCTCTTCATTAGTCATTGTGTAGGTTATTGGATAATTCAGTGAGAAAGGTTCAATGTCATTCCAGGTGTTTTCTAGGTAGAGGTCAATAAATTCAGGGGGCTCTTCGTTGTCAGGTTCCTCATCATTACCCAAGTAGAATATTTCTACTTCATCCTCATCCATTGGGAGGGTAATTGGGTTTCCGGCAAGGGCAGCTTCCCAGGCTTCTTCCTCAGTAGGTAGATCAAAGAAATTAACTTCTTGTTCATCTTCGGTTAGTCCGTCTTCTTCATACATTCTGGATAACGAATCAGCATTGTTATGCTTTCTTCCTGCTCTATGGATTATTGTAAAATTATACGGTTCAAGGCGCATAATCCATCTGGCTCTTTTTCCAACTAATTTAGTAGTTCTAAGCCACTTCAAGGCTGCATGATCAGTAATAAGGAAAAAATGATTTCCTCCTAGGTATTGATGGAAATGTTCCACTGCCCATACTACAGCTAAGCATTCTAATTCTGTAGCAGAGTAGTTTTGTTCAGCTTTTGAGAGGCTTCTACTTGCATATACAATAACATGTTCTCTCTTGTCTTCATCGATTTGAGCTAATACAGCTCCTAGACCAGATTGTGAAGCGTTGGTATGGATATAAAAGGGCTGTCCGAAATCAGGATACTGCAAAATTGGTGCAGTAACAAGATGGTCCTTGAGAGTCTGAAAGGCATTCTCTTGTTCAATTCCCCAATAATAAGGTTGGTCTTTTTGTAACAAAAGGTTTAAAGGTTTAGCAATCTTGGAGAATCCTTTTATAAATTTCCTGTAATAGGAAGCGAGTCCTAGGAATCCTCTAATTTGGCGAACAGTAGTGGGTGTTGGAAAATTTTTCACTTTTGCTATTTTCTCTTCATCTGGTTTTACTCCATCTTTTCCTATAATATGTCCTAGGAATTTTAATTCATTTAAAAAGAAGAAACATTTTTCTGTATTTAATTTTAAATTAGCTTCTTGTAGTGTTTTAAATACAGCTTGGAGGTGTTCACAATGTTCTTTAAATGTTTTTGAGTAGATAGTAATATCATCCAGATACACTACTACAAACTTGTTAATAAACGATCGCAGGATTTTGTCCATTAATCTTTGGAAAGTAGCAGGTGCATTGCATAATCCGAAGGGCATTACATTGAACTCATACATCCCTTGTCTAGTAATGAAAGCTGTTTTCTTTTTGTCCTTCTCTTTTACAGCGACTTGCCAGTATCCACTAGCTAGATCCAGACTAGTGAACCATTGGGCTCCTTCAAAGACAGATAAGATTTCATTGATATCAGGAAGAGGATAGACATCTTTTTCTGTGACTGCATTCAACTTGCGATAGTCAATGCAAAGTCTCTTCTTTCCATTCTTTTTGGGTACAATAACCACAGGCGAAGACCATGGGCTACATGATTCTCTGATAATTCCTCGCTTTTCCATCTCTTCAATTTCATGTTTAAGAAATTCTTGATCATCGGGAGATGCTTTATAGGCTCGTTGTTTAATTGGGCTGGCATTTGGAGTATAGATTTCATGGTAGACTTCAGTTGTTTGTCCAAGTTCTAAGGTTTGTCCTTCTTCTGAGATGTTTTCTGCAAAGATATGATAGTTATTAAGAAGAATCTTTTCTGCAACCTTCTTTTCAAAGTTAGTCAAGGAGGTGTTAATTTGGGGTGCGGAAGGTGGGATTTCAATATCAGCAGTTAATGCAACATAAGCTGCTGGGTTCTTTTCATTGATAACCTCAGTCCAGGGGTTATAGAACAAATCTTCATCTTCTATGTCTCCTTCTTCAGTATAGTATGTCTCCATTTCCTGGTCTTGTTCAATTTCATCTATCCATTCATCCTCATCAGTAAATTCTTCAAGTTCATCAGGTACTGGTTCTCCACTCACATGGGTGGTATAGATAGTAGCTCTTTTTCCCAAGTAGCGAATCTTCAAGGTGTGGTTATCAAAATCAAGGTTTGCTCTGGTTTCTGTTGGTCATTTGGTAATGCTGTTCCTTGGTTGGCAAACGTTCAGACATGCAATCTCTTGCAAAATGTCCTTTTTCACTACATCTGTAGCAAACAATATTGGATCAAGAATTATTGGTAGGCCTGGGCTTCTGGTAGGATTGATTGGATTGTTTTGGGCGATAGGTTGGCTCAGTTTGAGCACTCAAGGCAGATGCAATGGTGGCATAGTTTAATAACATTTGATTCATTTGCTGGGTAAGTTGTTCAATTTCCTTTTCATAAGCAGCAGCGTTAGGGTTACTTGGTCCAGGATTAGCATTAGTAGCGAAGTCAGTTCCTTGTTCATAGGTTCTAGCAAGTTCAAGAAGAGCAGCTAAATCATTAGGGTCATGGGTGAGAAGAATTGGTAGGATTGCAGGGCGTAATCCCTTTTTGAAATAAAACAATTTTTGAGCATCAGAGAGTTGTGCTGCTTGGGTGTTAACTCTCTTGACTAATCTTTTAAATCTAGCATAATAAGAGTCAACAGATTCTTCAGGGCCTTGTTTTAATGAATCCAGATCCCTAAGCCATTTGTTGTGCCATCGTTGGGTACAGAAAGAGTTTTTAAAGGCGGTTTCCACAGCGTTCCAATCAGTTCCTGCATTAGCATAGTTGTTAAAAGTAGTGGTCCAATCTTCAGCATTATCCCTTAAGAAAGCAGCAAGAATATCCTTCTTTCTAACCAAATTCCATTTGTTTGCTTAACTAGCTTTGTTAAAGTCCTCAATCCAAGTAAGTGGGTCTTGGGTTCCGTCTCCTTTGAATGGTTCAATTCTCAATAACATGCCTCCTTTTTCATGTTCTCTCAAATAATTCAAAACGTCATGAGCGGTAGTCATTGTGTTAATAGGTAGTGGAGGGGGAGTGGATAAACGTGCAGATAATAGAGTAGGGCTAGGTTGTGGTGTATTAACAGGTGTTAGAGCAAAGAGATTTTCAATAGAGTCACTATAATCTTCAAAGTCTTTGTGTAGACGGTCTTCTTCTTCAAATTCAGCAGGTAAAGAAAAAGGGTTTCTATGAAAACAACTAGTATAAATAGTTAAACTAGCAATACTACGTATTATATCAGTAAGGTTGCCAGGAGAGGACGAATATCTAAAGCTAAAAATAAGTTTAAAAATAGTATTTTTATACTGGGGTAAGTTAAATTGGGTATAAATTTGAGATATTTGATAAAAGTATTCTAATGATTTTCCAGAGAAATCACTAACAGGATATTCAGCACAATACCACTGATAGAAATTTTGAAAATTTTTGGGAATAACAGTAGTTATTGGGTAGCAAATAATACAAGAGTCGTCTATTTGACTTAAAGGGGAGTCTGAGAAATGTTCTTGCTGATGTATAAATAATTTTAAAAGATATCCGTCAAAGTTAAATTGCATAAAATAATAACTAAGATGATAATAATAAGGAAAATAACAGGAGAATAGAAGGGTTTTAACAATCAAAAGCTTGAGTTTGCTTTAATTGAGCACAATATAAGTCCGCTAATCGGAGGGTTTTCAGGGAAAAGACAATAGTTCCGTCTTTTTGTTCAGAAGAGTCAACAAGTTTATCCAATTCTTGTTCAAGATATTTCTTGTAGAAAGGAGCTTTCCAGGCAAGAGTATTTTCAATGTGTGCAGGTGTATTTGGGGTTGCAATACCTTTTCTAGGCATCAAATTTCAAGTTGGTTTGGTTGGTTATACCTCAGTATTTAATTCCGAACGATAGTTTTGCGAAGTATGTCACGTGACCAAAAATTTCTTTCTTGACGTCCAAAAATGCCGTCAACACGATTTACGGATTCCAGAGGCGTTTTCGTCCTAAGATAAGCTTAGTACAAAAGATGCGGAATCGTCCAAAGGATATACAGTCCAAATTTCAGCTCAATCGGAGCAATATTGATTGACTTTACTTAGTGGCAAACGTTCCACGAAGTCAACGTTTCAAATTTTATTTTCCCAAAATTCAGCACAGGTGGAGAAAGTATCTCACAGTCACCACCAATTTGTTATCCTATATCCACTTCTTCAAAGATATTAGGTAACTAGAGCGATCTTAGACAGTGAACACTTTGTGTAACCTCACTTTGTTACTGTGATATATCTAAGTCGGAAGGCGTTTTTTAATAAAACTTAACAAAGAAGATTTAAGGCAATTTGCAATTACGAAAGAGGCTACAATTAAAAGTATATGAGGATACTAATAACTGTTTGATTTGTGTAGTTAATAGTTGTTTTTATTATTGAAAGAGTATGAAGACTCGATATTGAACTTAAGGTCTACATCGGCCGCTTTTATACTTTTTGAAATTTTACAAATGTAACGATCAATATCTTTTACATGTGTAATATATACTATAACTATTATTAATAAAATATATAGTATAACTAGTATAAATATAATATATGTAATAAATAATATATATGTAATAAATAAAATATCTAGAATATAAGCTATAAATATGACATCTTTTAGATATGTTAGATCTACGATATTTGTCCGCAGCAATCGCCTAGCCAATCTGATTGTTGGTCTATTAATAAGTATAGGAGTAAATATTTGACAACTCCTATCTTAGCAACCAGAGGTCGTACAGGGACGTACTATAGCTTATTCAAACCATCTCATCGCGCTGAGCGAATGGTGGTTGTTTCATCGAATTTGGATCACTGGTTCAAACGTTATGTTCGTTTTTGTGATATTTTACAGGTTAACACATGAATAGTAAGGATCTATGATAAGGCGTCAAATAGTTCTCTCATTTCCAGACTTGGTACTACAGCTACAATGAGTTGTGTAATATAGCCACAGAGGTCATGTGACATCAGAAAAGGAAAAATCTGACAAGAAACGTCGTAAACTTAAGGACCATCCACTATAAAAGGAATACTACGAACGGAAAATGAAAACAAGGATACCGACCGAATTAGGAAGCTGGGCACCTAGCGACGCTACACCAACTGAAAATGGGAAGTGGCTCCCAGGGTAGATGAAAAAGGGCCAACCTATATAGCAAGCCGGCGGAGTATATAGTTCCTTAAAGCTGCCTATGACCCAAGAGGTACGGGCACTGGAGTGTGGTTGGCCGGCTGGATTCGGCCAGAAAAAACGGACAATTGGAGGAAGGTATAGAGTAGTTAGGTACCCTACTGTATATGTAAGACCTTTGAAATAATGAATTAATAAAAGAGCGCCAACAGCGCCCTTGGGTATACTACCAAAGAAATTTAAAAAAAAAAAATTATCAATTTTTTTTATAAATATGTTCTACAAATATACAAATATTATAATATTTGTTTAATTATTTATTAATATATAAAAATTTAGATTATAAGATTTAATTTTAAGTGTATTATATCTGTGTATCAGAAGTAATAAGACTACTAATATGTTCTTTTCAAGAAAAATTAATTTCATATGTTTTAAACTCATTTTTCATTAAACTTAAGTAATAGTTCTAGATCTATCTTCTTTACTATCTATTTATTGTCTTTAATAAATTTTCTAATTCCTTATAATTTGTATTTCTTTTAAAGCTAACTATATATTTTATTTATAAAATAGTAAAATAGAAAGTAAAGATACAATAAAATAAGGTAATAAATAATTCTTCTAAAAAGGTTCCAACTAAATTATTTGGTTTTTCACTACATTATGGCCAAGTAGTAGTTATTTTTTTACTTGAATTATATAAATATATATATATAAAATAATTGTATTAGGGCAGTGTCATTAATCACCTGATTATTTTTTATTAGAGGCCTACCCCCTCCCTCTTTCTTAATATATATATAGTCAGGTTCTTATATATAATTTCAACTTTTTTTACCCCCTCCCCTCCTAAAAAATCACCTGATATTTGTTACTCCCCTTACTGTATATGTTCAAAAATAAGCTACTATCTAAAATAAGCAAAAATCTTAAAAATTTGATATCAGTTGCTACATATAAAAGTCTAAATGTTACTAAGTAAACTTCAAAAAGTCAATTAAGTAAAGTTGTTTAGGGCATCAAAATACACACATAATAAAAATTTTGGTGTCATTTAGACAACTTTTTATTAGTACATTTTTAATTTTTTCAAAAAACTCAATATTTTAAAAATAAGTGTGTAATTTTTTGGCCAAAAAAGGTAGCTTAATTTCAAACACATATAGTATTCAAATATTTAGCTTTTTTATATTTAACTAGAACACATTGAGACTGATAAGAAGAACAAAATTCTAGTAAACAAAGGTGACAAAGATATAAATTTATTTTAATAATTGTTTTATATATAGTTTATAAAAACAATATAATTTGTTTAAATATATATTATATTGGCTATATAACATGTATACTGCACAGAACTAGTATGATCACATGTGAAGTTTTTTGGTTCAGGAATAGAAATTTTGAAAGTAATTTTAAGATAGATAATATGTTTGCCACAAATGAATATTTATAAAAATTTTTTGTTTTTTTTCTGTATACATTTGATTATATACATAAGTAATTGGTCTTTGATTGTGATAGCTATATGTTTGCAATTTCAAATAGTAAAATATTTGATTTCAAAAAACTAGTATGATAAGTAGTGCATTTGTGCTACTTATCTTATTCAGCATTTTTAATTATATTAACTACTACAAAAATTCTTGATTAAGGCAATATTAGCTAATATTACAATTATAGTTTTCTAATATGAATATTGTAAAAATTCTGTTGCAAACTAAGTTGAAAATATGGTGTATACAATAGTAAGATTTTATTATAATTGATATGATCTAATTATTAGTTACTATATCAAATTCTGTTACAGGAGAACTCATTTGCTATTTTGATTATTACAGTATATAATTAAAATAGAGTTAGCTTATATTGGAATAATTATAATTTCTACTATATAAGAAATTAGTTACAAAACTTATTTATTATTCCCAAAAACAATAAACATGTTTATGTTAAATTAGTTGTATTTGAAATTATTGTAATTTTAATAATAAAATACTTTAAAAATCTATTATAAAATTTACTATTCTGGCAACTAAAGTGTATAGTTGAATTGGTTTGTATTGTGATTTCTATTGTGATTATTACTATGAATTTGTAAAAATTCTAATACTAAACTTGCTATTAAATATTGCTAAAAAATAAGCTACCTTCCAAAAAGCTACTTCTAATTTTTTTTAAAAATCTTAAAAAATCTGTTAGCTATTACTATATAAAAGTTTAAATTTTACTAAGTAAATCTTAAAAGTGCTATTAAATAAACTTGTTCAAGACATCAAAATACATTTATAATAAAAATTTCATATTATTGATTAATTCGTGATTTGCCTAAGAACTAGTGAAATAACATAGTAAATCGTGGGAAATTTACTATTGTTTTTTGCCTTTTCTGGAATCTGGAGTTTTCCAAAGGACAAACCAATTTTCTACTAAGTAAACATCTCTTTAAATTAAATAAAAATTGTAGAGGAGAAAATTTTAGTCATAATAGCAGTTAAATCATTAAAATTGGCCCAGTAAGGATCACGAAATATGAGCATTTTTGTCTTTGCGACTATATGGTGTAAACAAAAAAGTAAACATATTATTGCGAAGACAAAAATGCTCATATCTTGTGACCCACTAGACTGATTTTAATGATTTAACTGCCATTATGACCAAAATTTGCTCCTCTACAACTTTTACTTAATGTAAAAGAGATGTTTGCTTAGTAGAAAATCAGTTTGTCTTTTGGGAAACTTCAGATTTCAAAAAAGACAAAAAATACATAGTAAACATATCTCCACTATTTACTATGTCTTTTCACTAGTTCTTAGATGGATCATGAATTAAGTTTTTATTAGTATAATTTTTAATGTTTTATAAAAATTCAACAATTTGAAATTAAGTATCTCCATGTTTTTGTATAAATTTTGCCCAAAAAAAGTGGCTTATTTTTGGCAATATATGGGCATTTATAAATAATGTTATATACCCCAGGACCCCAAATAATCTATATAAGATCATATTTGAAAAATTGCTAATAGAGACCCTTTTTTAAAAAAAAGGTTATATTTGAAAAGTAGGTATTGGATAAAAAGATTATATTTGAAAATAGCTAAATAGCAAACAAGGTAGATTTAAAAGAATGCTAATAGGGGTAATTTTTATAAAACTTATATTTGAAATGTACTAATAAAAAAAATCTAGGCTATAATAGTAACTTAGCAGGTAATAAATACAAAAATTAAAAAAATACAAAAATTGAAAAAATGTAAAAATTAAAAAAATAGTGTAAATGTTTTTTTTTGTTTTTTTGTTTTTTAAATTTTTTTTATATTTTGTACTATATCTGATTTTTTTTTTTTTTTTAAAGAACATTATATTTTAAAAAAAGTTAAACTTGAGTAAATATATTGTGTGATTTTAAAATATAGTTTATATATACCAATATAAAAGTACTAACCAAAAAAAAATTTACTATGATACTTAAATATAAGCTCACATAGATTTATTTGGGGTCCTTATACTCTTATATAGTAGCTCTTGACTCCTAAACTATAAAAAAAAATTTAAAATCCATATATTTATATATAAAATTTTACAAAAACTTGAATATCTTGTAATATAGTAATCCAATTTAAATAATTTTGGTACCAATTGGTTCATCTCAGTAAAAGAAATTGAATAGTACCAATTTCATTATATTTGGATTACTAGATCAACAGATATTTGCAAAAAATTATTGGTTTTATAGTAATTTTATAAAAAAAAATAGAACCAGTAGTATTTTACCAATAACTTCTAATCCAGTAATCTAAATAAAATAAATTTGGTACCATTTGATTTTTCTCACTGAGATGAATCAAATAGTACCAAAATCATTCAATTTGAACCTCTGGATCAAATTTAGACAAAATTTTCTAAAAAAATTATGTTATATTTTTTTGACTCTTTCTACTTATTAAAAAAATGTTATATTTTGTTAGACCCCCTCCTCCTTCTTGTATAATATTTATGAATGCTTTTTATGTATAAAATTATGCTCTATACAATATTACTTAGTAAAAAAATATAGGTTAACTTGACAAAAAAGGTTAGCATATATTAAAGTTAAAAATTTTTGGTTTGTAATATAAAACTTCTTTTTTTGTTAAGATAACCTGCTTTGGGCTTCTAAGTAAACTAGTTTAGCAGGTAATTCTACTTGTATTAAAGTTAAAATACATTTTTTTGAACCTTTTACTAAGAAAAAAATAAGGGTAAAATTAAAAAAATTTTTTTCTAAAAAAAATTTTTTTAACTTTAACCCCTAGTAAAAGGTTCAAAAAAAAGTATTTTAACTTTAATACAAGTAGAATTACCTGCTGAACAAGTTTATTTAGAAGCCCAATTTGACAAAAAGAGATTTTATATTACAACCCAAAAATTTTTAACAATATATAGCTAATCTATTTTTTTGTTAAGATAATCTATATTTTGTTTTTAAGTAAAGTTGTTCAGAGTATAATTTTATATACAATTGCTAATTTAAAATTAATAAATATTTGTTTTTGACAAAGTTACATTTGAAATTTTACAAAATTAACAAAATTTTAATATGGTTTTTAGACTTAATTTTTCTTCTTTTCTTGTTCTATAAGGGCACTAATAATTATAGGGTAGGGGTCAAACAAAATCTTACTTTTTGTTAAATTTGATTGGCTAAAATTTTATATATAAAATTTGGGTAGGCCTCTATAGTAAATGGATATTAGATAATAAATGTCAGTGCCTTAACTATAATATTTAATTTTAGTTAATTAGTTAAGCTAAAAAGAACTTTAGTTCAAAGTTTATATATGGCTTTTTAAATTTTAATTATAGACAGTATTTTGATCTATTTTAAGAATATGTCTAATATAGAAAACAAATTTTTTTAAATTTTGTTTCTGATTTTAAAATTTTTAAATTTTGGTATTTAGCCCAAATTTTTTTAAATTTTGGTTCACAAATATCAAAATAATATTCAAATTTTGGTCAATTTTAGAATTTATATAATTTGTGAACCTATGTTTAACCAATTAAAGTGTGTATAATACTATATACAAAGCTATAAAAAAATATAGAAAAATTTAAATTTTGATACTTAACATTAACGCTAACTCAAATTTTAGCCAATTTTAAAATTTATGTAGTTTGGTCAATAAAAATTGTTTGTAATATCAAAAGATTTGACCAATAACATTTTGGCTTGTAATTAACCAATCAAACTGCAAGTTCAAATTTATTGTTATAATAGTAACTTCATTATTTGATTGATTGAAAATGCTTTTTTGTTTGAAAATAATCCAAATTTTTAAATTTTTTATTCAAATTTTACCTAAATATTTCTTGATACCAAATTAATTATTGAAATTTGATATTCAAATTTTTGACAGTTTCTGATTCCCACAGTTTACTACGTTTTTTCACTAGTTCTCAGGCAGATGACAAATTAAGCAACTTTTATATGCTATAAATATCTAAATAATTTTTTATATAATTTTATATATTAATAAATTTTATATATCATATATAGTAAATTTAGATTAAAATTTTATATAAGTATTATATATTGTAAAATTTAGTTAAAAATTTTATATAAATGATATATATTATTAATAAATTTTATATCTATAATTATATAACTTTTATATATTGGGTGTCAATAGAAACCAGGCAAATTGTTTCAAGTAAATTTTTTTTAAACTTTAGATTAAATTATCTTAGCAACTATTAAACCAATTTTGATAAATTTTTTTTTATTTTAATTCTATGTAGTTATAGAATTAAAATAAAAAAATTTTTATCAAGATTGGTTTAATAGTTGTTAAGATATTTTAATCTAAAGTTTAAAAAAAAATTACTAAAAATGATTTGCCTGGTTTCTATTGACACCCCCCATATTATAAATTTAAATAAATTTTTATATAAATTTAAAAAAAGAAATAGCCAATATTTCAAAATTTTACTAGAATAAACCCTGTTGTATTATTAATTAAAAAAATGTTTCTCTCGTAATTTTACCCTAACTTCAATTCTAATTCTAACACTAACCCTAATTATAACTTTTATTTTCATTCTAACATTTTACATATTTGGTTACTTAACACATTTTTTATATTTAATTTTAGATACGTAACTGTTAAATAAATAATATTCATAATTATATTTATGTATAGATTATATCTATGTATAATTTTTAAATATAATTTATGTAAAGTTTCTATATAGCTTTATGTAAAAATGTACTTCCTGATGTATTTAGAACAAAATTTATAATTTTTGCTGCAAAATGTAAACAAGATATAGCTCTACTTATATTTAATTAAAACCATGTTATATTGATATTCAATTTTTATTTGTAATTTCCAACAATTAAAAAAACCAATGTTATAATTATAAAAATGCAGTATATAGTGTATAAACTAGAGTAAAATAACATTATAGCAAATTTTATAAGTTATCTAGTTAAAATACTATAAACACGTATAATATAAATGTATGAAATTATAACAAAAAAAGTTTTTTTTATAATTAGAACAAATCAAAATTTTTATAGTCTTTTTAATATTTGTTCAATTTCTTGAGATAAACCAATATCCGAACTAAATATTTTTATGAATTCTTCCGATAGTCTCTTTGTTGATTTACCATTATCAAGCATAATATCAATACGCTCTTCGTCATTACCAACTGTATTGTTTGATATTTCTATTGCATTTGTGTTAGAATTAAGTGAATTATGTATATTATTTGCATTACATATATTGGTTTGATTAGTTTGAGAACCACCTATCAAAGGATCAGATGAAGTTGATGGATTTAAACAATTAGATGATAATTCTAATGAAGTAGATTGAAAATAAGCAGGTTCAGGAAGAACCAAATGAGTATTTTGATCAACATTTTGATTGTCAAGAAAATTTATATCCTGCTTTAAATCGTCCTTTATAAAAAGAACAGAAGAGGTATTGGACTTATTTACAGTAAAAGAATCAATCTGTGATAAAGGATGAAGAGAAATTAATTCAGGTGAAATTTTTGGAGGCGAAAAAAGTTTAATCAATAGTATATATCTTAACCATTCTAAAAGAGAAGGTTGTGAAACTAAATTATTATTATTGTAATTAATAACTTCATGATTATTTTGGCTATTAATAAAATTGTTATTAATAACATTATTATTATTAATATAGTTATTGGTAATATCATTATTAATATCGTCATTGAGAATATCATCATTGATAACATCATCATTAATAAAATCGCTTTTAATCATATCCGTCTTATTGCAATTTAGAACTTTCAAATCAACAAAATCATTGGATTTTCCTAGCATAGTATATTCATCGATAATGGCTTTGTTGTGAGATCGATGGGGATAGTTAGACTCATAAGAGTTAACATTAGAAATCCACAAATGTAATTTAACAGCCTGGAAAGCACGAATAACAGCAATGTCTTGAGAAAATACTAAAGCATTTAGTAATCCTAAATGCGACAGATTAGGAAACAAAATTCTTAATAATAAACAATCAAAGAATGATCAAATAATAAATAAATAAATATATATATATATATATATATACCTTGAAGTGATAAGCCAATGTAGCAAAGTAATAATAGAGGATAAAAAACCACACGATTAACATAAGCGTAGGTTTCAACGAAAGAGTTACAAAATTGAACTAACAATGGCACCACCGGATACCACACAACCTTTCTAACGACAGAAGAAATCACAGTCTTATTAATTAAAGTGGGATGACTAGATAACTGAGAAGTCGAAAAAGATCTGAGTTTTCTAATGACCATAATAATAACGATCGCACAATATAAGATGGATACATCTATCCAACCGAAAAAAGTAACCCATTGCCATATTATATTATATTCTTTACCCGAATCACGATACCAACAACTTCTGTAATAATATTAATAAATATGAATATAAGTAATAAAATATGAAATAAACATGAAATTAACAATGTACACACACATGCCTCAGATGTCGATCGACATTGGTTGGCCTAAATTATAGTCGAATCGGGTAGATTGAAGAAGAGTTAACCCAGTGATCATCAGAACATCGCATGACAAGCATTCGGCCTAAGTTAGGGTTATTTTTAGGCAAGTTTGTTTTAATTCTGGTAAACAAATGACGTCATTATTTGTTTATCGTGTGATTCTCGATCACTGGGTTAACACCTAACTCACTCTAACCTACCCTAACTTTGGCCGTCAACATCTGAGACAAACGTTAGTCTGAGGCACTACATATACACATATACGCATATATAATGACATATACATACTCTTCGGGAACATCATAACCGTACATATTACCAGCAATAGGAAGGAGAGAAAGGAAAAGGGCCAAAGAGAATGAAATTATAAAATAATATTTTTCAAAATTATAACGAATTGAATATTCGTTTATGAATATTATATGAAGATTCTAAAAAATAAAAAAAGATAAATATTATTTCCATTACGCGGGCAAAAAAAGTCGGTTCTTATTATAATTCTATACTATTTTTTCAAAGTAAGTTACGCATTACATAAAATTTAGCTTCACTACAGTCGTAAGACTTCTACTTTTTCCCTTTTTACTTTGCAACTTTTACTTTCGTTAGTAACTCAAATAGCTTATAAAATTCGTATATCATAAATAAATAAATAAATATATATATATATACCGTATATTTCCGAAATTAAGCACTTTCCCGGGGCCAAAAGTCTCGTGATCGATCTGCATAATTTTTGATAAGTTGGTTCGAATGGTACCAAAATTATGCAGTTCGATCACGAGAATTTTGGCTATAAAAATTGCTCTGAGTGGGGGTGCTTAATTTCGGAAGTATACAGTAATTAAAAAAGAGACAAAATCTAAAAATTCGAATCTGTAATTCAGGAAATACAGTCATAAGTGTACACCCTTCCTAAACGTTGCTCGAGACTTAGAACTAGGTGTCTGGCACGGCAAAAAAAATTTGGCATGCCACAAGGCATGTCTTTTGTCAAAATTTGTGCCATGACATGCCTTTGACATGCCACAATATTATTTTAGGCCAGACCAATTTAATTCGTGGTTTTACGTCACATCCTTCTCACAAAAGGAGGGGTGATGAGAGGAAGTTTATTATAAAAACTTTTCCGAAATGATCCGTGATATTATAAAAAGTTTTCCGAACTTTTCCGCATCTATAGTCGTAAACCACCGAATTAAATTGGTCTGGCCTTATTTCATAACACTGTATATATAGTACGTATCTATATTATAAATATAATTTTTTATACTATATCCAGTGGCATGCCAAATTTGTTTTAGGCATGCCACCATTGGCATTGTCATTATGCCAGACACCCTACTTAGAGCCAAATGCACACTCTCTACTCTGTACGTGCATAAGTTTTTGAGACCCATATATATGTATACTCTCCATAAATGCATACACGTGATAATTAAGCGCATCTACTTTCAATTTTAAGAACATGCAATTAGAGAGGGTTGAATTAATCATACTCTGATTGTGTTGAATTTTCCATAATTTCATACCCTCTACAAACGCACATTTACCTCCTGTCATGGAGGCTGCGTTTAGAGAGGGTTGACTGTAAGTGTAAAAAATAGTATAGAAGTATATATAAGAACCTGGAAATAGAATTATAATACATACCAAAGCTATACAAACGATAAAGAATAGAGAAGAAAGACCAAAAAATACGTTTGCCCAAACCTTATATATAAAAAGATTCAAAGAAATTTAAGAAATTAAAAAGAATTCAAAAAAGAAACCATTAGGCATTGAAAAAAGAAAGCTAATGAATATTTTACCGCATATATACACAAAAACCCTGGAGTATTATCCCAAACTAAGCCAATTAAAAGATGACTAGAATAACCTATATCACAGAATAAAGCCGCAAAAGCTAAACGAAATGAAACTCGGTCGGCGAAATTAGGAAAGTATATTCGTATAAAGCCATATATCACACATGAAGCAACGGTAGAAATAAGAGAAATGATATTCAAAGGGACACATGAGTTAGCTATAGAGGCGAATTGATCCTTTGTTATTGGAATAATAGAAGCCATTAATAATAATGTTTTTATAGAGTAATAGATTAGAATAGATTATATTTCAATATACATATATAATCATTAAAAATCTAAAAAAAAAAAAAAAAAAAAGAAAGAAGGAAAAACAAAAAAGGGTATATATAGGAAGCAACAAATAATAATAACAAATATAAATAACGGATAATCTGCCTGTCCATTGATTTTATACGTATATCAATAATATTGAGACTTGTTTTGCTCATCTTTAAACCAATAATCATTCATTAATTTATAATTGTGTTTGAGAGTTAAAACCAGGGATATAAAATTTAACCAATCATAAAATCTTATTTCCTGATTTTCACTCTCAGGTACTCAATTGATCCATGGCTTAGCGGAGAATCTTTAGAGTTTATGCCAAGTGATACATAAAAGCTTTCTCAAATCATACCGTATCAAAAACGTAATTTGGAAATTGTTTATCAATCCGCCATGATTCCATATTGTCATCAGTAGTACGCACGTACGTACGTACCATAAAAAATTTTCTACCGTTACATGTGTCACATCGTAGATTTATTTCCACATAGCACAAG
Organism: Gigaspora rosea; assembly: GCA_003550325.1. Taxonomy (NCBI): domain Eukaryota; kingdom Fungi; phylum Glomeromycota; class Glomeromycetes; order Diversisporales; family Gigasporaceae; genus Gigaspora; species Gigaspora rosea. The sequence goes on from QKWP01000332.1 coordinate 188,043, forward strand.
ATGTTGAGATTGATTATAGTTGTCAACGAAAGGAAAATTAAGAAAAATCGTTGTCACACAATCATGTTGCACTATAACCGTTGACCGATCAATTTGCTATTTACGGATATGGTTGTTTACATGCGTTAGATTGAAGTTTAATCCGTGTAACTTTTTCATTTTTTGTTCACATTTAATAGATTTTAGACAGCAATGGATCTATTTCAATTGCAGTGATAATTATAATTACTATTCCTAAGTGTAAATACAAATATAAATCGCCATTGAGGTAATAAAAAGCCTTTTTATTAATCTCGAATACATTATCAATTCTTGCCACTTTTCTTTGTTTCCTTTGTTTTTTATTTTTTTGAATTTACTTTAATATATAAGGTGCGCTTATGAAGTACTGTATATACATTTATGATATTATATGTTATCGTTTTATATTTTTCTATAAATTTAAATTATAACTGACTATGAACATGTTTAAGTTTTGATTTTGTAATACGATGTTATTGATGTTATTTGATGTTATTGCATACATGCGTTCAAAGCACATGGACTAATAAACTTTCTATGTATGATATACATCATATCTCAATTTATGACAATTATTAATTGATGCAAGCCATTTTTCAATTTGAAAATTGTATACGTCTCGTTTTTCAATCGGTATAAATAAAAATTTTATTACAGCGCATTTAAAAATACTTAAATATTAAATTTATACACGCATATTGAATCAAACATGTAATTGCAGCGCATTTGAAAAAATATTTAAATATTAAACTTATACATGCATATTTAATCAAACTTATTCAATTATATGCAATGTTCAATGAATTAACTATTTTTACATTGCTTGCGTAAGACACACTCACATCTTCTTTGAGAACACTGAATTGTTCTTCGACAGGGGCATAATTGGCTGGGGTGTTCCATATCAGTCTAATTACAAGCATAGTGCAGGTGACATGATGATGATGATTACTAATCGAAGAATATATAGCAAATATGTAGTGTATAATTGATAAAGTATGTATAGTAGAAATTAAGATAGCATGTATATCGTAAAAAAAAATTCTTTTAAAAAATTTTATTTATAACCTATACCAACCCTAACATGAAAAAGGACAATATTAGCGCTTACCCTAACCCTAACTATTAAAAGGGGATTACTTATAAAAGATAAATTTTATAAGTATTGCTAACCATACATACTTTCGTAAATTTTTTTTCTTATATCTATACGTACATTACTTAGATACGGGTTTATACAACACATATTTCTTTAATACCCCTAATCGAATGGACTTTGCCATGCGTAATAAAATATGGGGTTGAGTCAATAGAAACAAAGCAAATATTTTTTAATATTTTTTTAAAAAATTTTAAACAAGGATAATTTAACAGAAACTTGGCCAAATTTGATAAAAATTTTTTTAAATTAACTATAAAAGTTTATAAAAATTATTTAAAAAAATTTTATCGAATTTTAATTAAGTTTCTGTTAAGTTATTCTTGTTCAAAGTTATAAAAAATCTTTATTATAAAAGATTTGCTTGATTTCTATTGACTAACCCCATATATTAAATAAGGTATTTATGCAATATATTCCTTAAAAACAACTATATTTTAAAAAATCTTACCGTTTCAACTACAAAATCTATTTATTGTACAATAGTTGTTCTTTTTATTAGAGATGGCAAACGCTAAAATAATTTAGATAAAGTTTCAAAACTAATAATGATGAGTATTAACAACTATCGGTAATAATTCTGTAAATAATGTTATTAACACATTTATGACAATATATTTACACTTGAAGATTCATTGCTATTATTTTGTACCAATGCCCGACTACGAAAATTTAAGAAATTTCAAATGTTGAACGAAAGCAAAAATAGTTTGTGAAAATTTAGATATAAATTATATTCTTAATATAAAATAACATTAAAATATTCTAAATAAGGGTTTTATGAATCTTGAAAAAAGCAAAGGACAAATTGGTGTAGTTATTTTGTACACCACCAGGTAAGAAAGCAGTTAAGAATTTCATATGCTTTTTCTTCTCTAGAAGTATCACCGCTATCTAATTATTAGTAGTATCAGAATCATACCAGTGTTATTATCGGTTTGGAGAGCGTCGGATAAGGGGCCGAATTAGTCAGCAATGGTGAACTAAAGAAGTATGCAAGATCGGATTATGGAACGTCACAACTGCAGAAAGACGGGGGGAGGGGATTATTTAAATATTTGGTAAAATAAAGAATCACGGAATTTGATGATGGCGAATTAGGGGATACAGTAAATTAAAATGATGGATCAATTGATTAATTGATATGCGAGATCTATCAGCTGATTGATCTAAGTCGTGGTGCAGTATGATGGAATTAAAGAAGATCGATATGTTTAAGAGAGATTTAAGGGAGAATATAGCAATTCGTAAAGATGTATTTACAAGGTAGTAAAATAATAATAAGATCATAGGATCAAGTTTTTTTAGAAAATAATTATATTAAAAAAAATTAAGATTGTGAATATGTATTCGCAATAGGTTCACAATATAAGCATGATATAGTGAGAACTTCAATATTAAAACTTTAGAGTATAATTATGTCTTTTTATTTAAGTAATCAAAGTCTGAGATGAGAAAACTTTCTAGAAAGGTGAAAAGTGAGCCCTTAAATACATAAAAGTTGATATATAATAAATTAGATTAATCTATTCAAAACATATAAAGGCTAACAAAGATGTATCATTCCCAACACCAAATTGAATTTGCAAACACTTTCTCTAAATCCTTTTCCCATATCCAACCCTTATATTTTTTTCTTATCATCCCTTTTAAAAATAATCAAATGCTTTATATTTGTTATCTAAATAGACAAATAAAGAACTTAATTTCTGAAAAAGACTTCAAGAAGACTTGAAATTTGGGTGCTCAGAATTATTTAATTCCTTAATTGGTCATTTTCAGAGAATCATATTATATAACTATTGTGCTAGAACTTCTTTACAATAGAAGCTTTGTCTGAATATGCTCTTTAATTTTACAAGTAGAGAAATACAAGAGCCAGAAGCTAAAGATAGACATTATATTATAATCAAATGATTTTGAATAGTCCCTTTTGGTGCTATATCTAGGTCTTGTATACATATTAGTATCAAACAAAAAAATTACTTCAATACCAAATATGGGAGATGGCTAAAGCCAGGTGCGCTTATATGTTTTTGATTATTTAATTAAATTTAGGGTAAGGGTTAGTTAGGGGTTAGGGTTAGGCTTATAAGTAAAATTGTCTTCTTGACATTTTTTATTAATGATTCTAGACAGATTTAGATATTCGTTCTTTTATTTTCAGTGTTTTCACTTTTTTTCTTTGTTTTTGTCTCGTTGGGCTGATCTGTAATGATCAAATGTTACGATTTGATTGGCTTTCTATCACGTGAACGCACCTGGCTTTAGACGATGGAAATAAGACATATTAACAATTTAAAAAACAAGAAAATTATATTGGTTCATAATTCTAAAACAATAGCTATATACTGTAAATACAGAATAGTATTATAAATATATGTAGGTTAAAAAAAATAAATATAAAATATACAAAAATAGAATAATAGAATAGATAATAATAAATAAGAAAATAAAAAAAATAAATATAATTGATATAAAAAAAAATAGAAATACAGTATATAGGATTATTACTTACTTCTAAAAAAAATTATTTCTATAATATTTTTAATACTGGATATTTTGTAATATATCTTAAAAAATTTTTTAAAATTTACTATTAAAGCCAAAAAATTGAATATTTGATTCTTGTAATTGCAGAATTGGGCACATATATTCGATTGAGCTTTTATATTATAATGATTATATAAACCTTTTGGTTGTTGTTGATATACTATAATGTTCTATATACAAAATTTAATAAATTTATATATAAAGGAACTTTACTATTTTGGTAGTATTAGAGTCTGCAAATGCTTCAAACTTTCAAAAAGTTATATTGTATTGATACTTCTAATAGTCTAAATGTAACTAAATATCTATTGAATAAATATTCTTTCAAAAGTTTAATATAAGAAATTTTTTTAAAGTAGAAACCTTTAAAAATTTTGTTTAAAAAATATATTTAAAAAATATAATGCTAATTTATTTTTTTATCTAATTGAAAACATATAAGGACTATAATATATATTATCTAATATCTATTTATTATGAGACTATGCCTCTTTCTCTTACTTAAAACTAATTAAAATATTTAATTTTGCTATACAAAAAAGTATATTTATCTTATATTATATAATAATTGTGGTTATAATGAAATCCAGATTAAAATGAAATTATAGTATAAAATCTCGAAAACTAAATTTTTTTGGAGTGCATTTTTTAGGGTTAGGGGTTTAGAGTTAGGGTTAGTTTTAAAAAGAATTATTATAAACAAGTATTAGTGGGTTTTAGAAGGCTAGCAGGTTAAGTAAAAAATGTAAATTTCATTTTAAATTATGATCTGTAATAATAATTATGTTTAGATAATTTTGATTTTGATTAGCTATTATTCTAGATTGTGTAATCTAAGATTTAAGCTAACTTTCACCCCAAAAATATTATCTGACATTGTCTAAAACTAATTAACACTATATTTATTATATAATGACTTTTAGAAATATTCAAAACTACAATATAATTTATATTTAGTATTGAATATTAATAAATCACACCATTGGTGTTTAATATCTTATGGTTATTCAAAATTATAAAAAAAAATTATCTATATCAAAATTTTGTTAAAAAACTATTTTTATATTCTAACAAAAAAAAAATTTCTTGCAAAATTTTGGTATATACTAATATCTTATTAGACCTTAACATGAACTCTAATCCTAACCCTAATAGCAAAAAAATTTTTGCATATTATTTGTATTTAATGGTATTGAGCACCATAATGTAATATATATATATATTGTTAGTATTAGCTATTTTATCTTCAAATAGTTTATAAATATTTGGGGGTGAGTCAGTAAAAAAGGAACAAATTTTTTCTAAGTAAAGTTTTCTTGACTTTAAGCTTAAATGTTTTAACAACTATCTTAATAAATTTAATAAAATTTTTTTTATTTTAATTCAAAATTAAAATAAAAATTTTTTAGCAAATTTGATTTAATAGGTGTCAAGATATTTTAGTTTAAAAATTAAAAAAATTTTACTAAAAATGGTTTGTCCCTTTTCTACTGACTCACCCCATTTTTTAGTCTTTATGAAGTTTTTGATTTTTGCTCATTTGCTCTGGGGTGATTTTATCTTATTATATATAGAACCAATCAGATTGTAGAATCTTGTATAACAAAACTAAAAAAAAATAAAAAAATCTTTAAATAACAAAAATTTATTATAAAACTAGCTTTACATTTTTAAATAAAAGTATTAAGTATCTAAATTTGTATACAATATGCCTTTTATCTTAATACAGTACTGGATATACATGAGAACAAAATTATTTCGAGTTCTAAAACCTGAAATTAAGATTTGAAGATGAAATTGTTTTTGATCTATTTTACTTGAAAGACGAAATTATTTGATACTTTTTTTGAACAGATGAAATTATAAGGAGCATATCTATATAAATTTTATTTGCTCTTCCATATGAAAAATTTTAATTTTCTCTAATGAAAACGAAATAGGCCTTTTTCAAAAATCAATTTTGGTGACATCACTAGTACTGGACGGTAAAAGATATCTACTTGTTATTAGTAAATCTTTAAATTGTTATAACTTTTTTAAAAAAAATTAAACCAAAAATACTGTATTTATTCAATATTAATCTTTATTGAAATTAATAAAACAACAAATAAATTATACAACAAAATTTTTATAGTAACTCGTAGAATCATAATTACAGTATCTTCAAAGTAAATCAACTCAACCTTGATCACTAAATGACACATTATAAAATAATCATACAGTATATAAAATTTTTTAGTAACCTGAATAAAATTAAAACTACTATTTTGACATAAATAAATCGCATATTACATCATAAATACTAAATAGTGAACAAGCTCTATACTAAAATTTTTACAGCTAATCATAAGAGAATTATAATAAACCAATATGAACTAACGTAACTTTATTTATGTACTACCTAGGTGTTAGTAAAACTATAAGAGACCAACTCATATGATATATATAGCTAATAAAATTGTCTTGTATTATTTTGTGTAACAATCAAATAGATTGATAATAAAAAATCTGAGATACTATACTAACAAGTCTTTTAGCAATAATAACCAAGCACTGATTTAACATATGTTATTGCTATATTCTATTGTCGCTAGTTGGTAGGTTTATATAGAGATTGCATATATATTGGTATTCACAAAGACAAAATTCACTTCTTTAAAAATAATTAAAATTGTTAAATACAATCTATTACTAACTCTATATATACTTAACAAACTATACTTTGTAAATTAGTTAAAGAGACGCTTCAATATATATATAATATTAAAATAAAATATCATTAGCAAATTTATAGTAGTAAAATTTTTCGAAAGATCTTGCAAACCTATAAAATCTTTTGGTAAACTGCAATATAATTCAAAATATTTCACAAAAAATATTTTTTGAAATATTTTATTTCGAAATAATTCGAAATATTTTCAAATATTTTAGATCTGGGAAACCAAGCTGGATTAGTATATCTGTAACCTGTGTCATATCAAGTGCATATTAAAATTTTGTATAATGTTACAAAAATTAGATTAGATCTTTATAAATTAGATATTTTTTGTTTTGTTTTTTTGTTTTTATTTTTCTTCATTTATTTATTTATTTTTTAATTTTTTTTACTCTTTACAAAATACTAGTCTTTTGCAAAAAAACCAACAACTATTCAACACTTTGTAAAAACACCAATTTGATTTTGTACACCAACTCAGACTTCTGATACTTTGCAAGAACACGCAACTGATTTTTCCAGCAATTTCTAAATTTTTATGAATGCTTTTTTAAAGAGATGATTTAGTTTGGTACAAGTTTTTGCAAGTTTATGCAAAGTTTCGCTTTATTTATTTTTTTGTTTGACATTTTTTGTTTTTTTGTTTTTTTTTAAACTTTTTTTATTAATTTATTTTATTCTGGCACTTTGTGAGAACACTAACTTTTCTAGCACTTTGCAAAAACTTACTAGCTATCTCTAGCCTATTTTTTAGAAGTGTTTAGAAAAAAAAGAGAAACAAAAGTGATAGTCAAAACAAAAGAAATAGTTAAAACAAAAATAATAGTTAAAACAAAGAAGCGAAGATAATAGCTAACTGTGGGATGTGTGAAAATAAGTGTATAGAGTTAGTTTTTTAAAAATAATACTGTAAAGAATAAAATATAATATAGTTGATCTTCCCAGAACCAGTATGCATGGTGGATGGGTTTTGTATCGGTTATGGCAGGTTATCAGATTTGAAAAATATTATGTGACAGGTCAGCCCATATTAGCCAATTAAATTGCAAAGTTGAATATATCAAAAATTCTCAACTACTACAAGAGTTCAATCTATGCAACATATAATCATACAGTCTAATTTTATATAATTGCTAATTATTGTTGAATAAACAAGTTTCTAGTAATAATATTTTTCTAGTAGATTGGGAAAATAACAAGCATTACTAGAAACTTGTTTTTTTTTCACTATCACAACATCATGCAAAGTGTCATTATTTCCTAACTGAGGATTTAAGTACATACTTACAATTGCATATTTGTGCATGCATATCTTTTTCTCATGCTTCTTATCAATATTGCAACCATTTTGATTAGTGATATGTACATTCTAAAAATAATTTAAAGCAGTCATAGTTAAATAAATAAATTAAAATAAAAAAATAAAATAAAAATGAAACATATTTAAATAAAAATAAAAAAAAACTAAAGAAAACATAAATAAATCAAATTATTACAAAAAAAAATAAATAAGTTAAAAAGAAATAAATTATTACTAAAAAAATTAGTTAATTAATTAAAAAAATTATGATAATTAAGCAATTGCTTTAAAATAATAAATTAAAAAGAAGTTTGCTATTTATTACCACTGGTGATTATTACCGGTGTTTAATTTACCAATTAAAATTCAGGATCAGGTGTAACATGTAGATCAATTTTTGTATAACAAAAACAAAGAATTTTTTAAAAAATTGCTAAAATTGCTTCTAACCTAAAATTTTCCTATGAAACTACTTTTTTTTATGCAAAAAAAAATTTCTTGCTAAATTTTACTATATACAATGCCCTATCCTAATCTTAGACCTTTACCCTTATTCTAATATTAAAAAGATTTAATTTTTCTTTAGTTTGTTTTGTTTATTTTGTTTTATGCATTGTAGATCACCGGTGATAATCATCAGTAGTAATTCGTAGTAATTTTCAATTAAAAAAAATAAATTAAATTAAATTAAAATCCAAAAAAATAAAAATAAATAAAAATTGTTTTGTTTATTTTGTTTTATGCATTGTAGATCACCGGTGATAATCATCAGTAGTAATTCGTAGTAATTTTCAATTAAAAAAAATAAATTAAATTAAATTAAAATCCAAAAAAATAAAAATAAATAAAAATAAATAAAAATAAAATAAATTGAAAAAAATAAATTAAACAATAAAAAAAAAGTTTAAAATAAAAAAAGTTAAAAAAAGAAACATTTAAAATAAAAAATAAATAAATAAAAAAGTTAAAAAAAAACTGTTTAAAATAAAAAAAATGTTAAAAAAAAAATGGAAAATAAATAAATAAAAAAGTTAAAAAAAAGAACCATTTAAAATAAAAAAAAAAGTTAAAAAAAAGAAATAAAAAAGAAATAAATAATAAAGTTAAAAAAAAAGAACTGTTTAAAATAAAATAAAAAAAAATTTTAAAAGATGGAAGTACAAAAAAAATTAAAAAAAAAGCAAAATAAGTAAAAAAAACCCCAAAATAAAGGGAATTTCTAGGCATTTCTGGCTTATTAACCAATAAAAATAAAGAAATGTCACGTGAGTCATTTTCGTGTGATCACGTGATCATGTGATCCGTCCCAGCTGGTCGGATAAGTTTGTGTAATCTGGCCCTTCGACCTTCCTTAACAGATTCACGCAAAACATTATTAGATCACCAAAAAAATTTCACTATATTGATGCTTGTTATACTTGGAGTAAATTTAAAATTTTATTTATTTAAAAAAATAAATTACACGATACATATATACACATAATACAATGTTATCCCACAGAACTAATCCCAACACCGTCTTACTATTAATTACATCATAATGACTAAATTATAACCTCATATATGGGTGACGCCAAGGAAAACCAGACTTCGATCATATATGATCGAAGTCTGGTTTTCCCTTAACGTCACCTATATACATACGTCGTCGTAATCTAGAAAATGTTAAATCCAAAATCCAAAACTACCAAAAGTGAAAACAAAAAAGTTAGATCCGAAAAAAAAAAGATAGAAAATAAATTGAAACTGGTACTTATCATATAATGAGCTAGCTCCCAGTCTCAAACCCAAATTCCGTTCCGGTAAAACTACAAAAAAAAAAAATAAAATAAAATAAAATTAGTATCAGAAAAGAAAAGAGCGAATGGAAACCGATACTTATAGTGTATTAGTTCCCGGTCTCAAATTCGAATCCTGTCTGGTACTAAATTCAAGACCTACAAAAAAGAGAAGAAAGTTAGTACCAGAAAAGAAAAAAATCAAGCAAGCAAATAAAAACCAATACTTATAGTGTATCTGTTCCCATCTCAAGTTCAAATTCTCCATTCTGGTGCTAAAAACAAAACCTACAAAAAAAAAATATTAATACCAGAAAAAGAAAAAAAATAAAAAAACAAATAGAAACTGATACTAAACCTTATAGCGTACCAGTTTCCAATCTCAAGTCCAAATCCCATTCTGATGCTGAATATAAAAAGAAAATAAAGTTAGTACCAGGAAAAAAAAAATTTTCAAGAAAACAAATGAAAGTTCATACTTACAGTGCACCAACTCCCAGTCTCAAGTCCAAATTCTGGTCCCGATGCTAAATATAAGTCTACAAATAAAAAAAAATTAGTACTAGAAAAAAAAAAATTGAAAATTAATACTAATCTTACAGCATACTCTCAAGCCCAAATCTCATTGTACAAGACCTATCGTTCTAATGCATCAAGAATTGAACTGTAACTTTTGTCTTTCGATCTTTCTTCATTATGTAAATTATACATTTCTTTAATAATTCATCAAAAAAATCCTGAAACTTATTTTCCAAACTTCACTAAATATTTTAGTAACATCAAATAAAAAAAAAAGCCAGTACAAAAAGAGTCAAAAAAAGCGAATGGAAAGTTCATACTTACAATATACTAACTCCTAGACTCAAGTCCAAATTCCCTGTCCCGGTGCTAAATATAAGACCTATGGAAAAAAAAGAAAACTAGTATTAGAAAGAAAAAAAAACCAAAAAAAAAAAAAAAAAAAAA
>QKWP01000332.1:198810-210561 GCA_003550325.1 Gigaspora rosea
TAAAAAAAAAACCATACAGAAAAGAATCAAAGAAAGCGAACGGAAAGTTCATACTTACAATGCACCAACTCTTAGTCTCAAGTTCAAATTCCCGTCCCGGTTGCTAAATAACCCTACAAAAAAAAAAAAAAAGTTAGTACCAAGAGAAAAAAAAAAAAAAAAAGAAAAACAAAGAAAGCGAATGGAAACTAATACATATCACCATATACAAGATCCTCCAAAATAGACCTACCACGAATTAGACCCAGGAACGAACGTAGACTACCATAAAATGTGCATGCTTTTATGATTATATAAACTCTTAGCTATATACTAGACCCAGGTCCTTCATAAATTTTAAAATCGGTGACTTACCAAACGCAGATCTGAGGTTGTTAATGGAGCACTCCGTTAACTCAGAGTATTACTATTAAAATGGAGTTAACGAAGTGTTCTATTAACAACCTTACCCTGATCTCAATTTACAGCAGCAATTTTCTTAAGCTCAAATTTTCATTCTGACACTGAATACAAGCCCTACGAAAAGTAAAAAAAAGTTAACACCAGTATAAAAAAAAAAAAAGAAAAGAAAATATTTATCCTGCAATGTGTTAGTTCCTAAAGCTTCGAACTGAAAAAAAACAAATCACGTACAGCATGTACAGTGCATGTACATATCAGATATATACGTACATCATGCGATTACTGAATCGAGTAGTCGATCACATTCGGCCTGGCATCAACGAACACATGAATTTTAATCATGTGATTTTCTTGTCATTTGATTGGTTAGAAAGCCAGAGATATATAAGCTATATATCTCTGGCCAGAGATGTCTAGAAATTCCCAAAATAAAAGCGAATTAAATATCAGTATATGATAAATCATGTGAAAGTAAATTTTATGCGATTTGATTGGATATTAATCATGTGATACTATCAAAAACTTAGATATAAAGACTATCAGTTATTGGAAATCGCAGGTTATCAGATATTAATTATGGAACAGATATGGTGGATTAATTTTTAACTGATTATAGCAGGTTATCAGTTTTGGCAGGATCAGTTTTGAGAGGGTCGACTGTATATAATAAAATATATAATATTTATTAATATATATATTAAATTTAAAAATATAATATATATAATGTATAATAATAATAATAAAATATAAAGTTTTATATTAAATTGTGAAAATTTTAAAAAATTTTGTAATTTTGCGAATTATTGCAAATTTACATGATAATATATAAAATATTACCTCTTGTGATCCCTAAAGGGGATAATTAAATAAAGGTTTGCATTTTTTATTTGGTCTATTTCACAATATTTTACAATATAATTTGACCCTTTAGGGGTCACAAGAGGTAATATTTTATATATTATCATATAAATCTGCAATATTTTGCAATATTTCGCAATAATTCGCAAAATTTTAAAATTTTTTAAAATTTTCGCAATTTAATATAAATTTTAAATTTTTTATTATTATCATTATACAATATATATATTATATTTTTAAATTAAATATATATTTTAATAAATATTACAGTTGCCTCTTTCTAATCTGAACCTTTCTAAACTAAACACTATTAAACTCTCTCTAAATTAAACAAAATTACTAGAACATTTGTAAATTTTATTATAAAGTTTGGATAAGCTATATATAAGGGAAGTACCAGAAATCAGCTGATTTTTTAGGAGTGGAGGGGGTCTTTGGCCAAGTCAGATTACTATATGGGTGGTCAAAAGTAGAAACCAAGGAAATTGTTTTTAGTAAATTTTTTAAAACTTTAAATTAAAATATCTTGACAACTATTAAACCAAATCTAATTTTTTTTTATTTTAATTCTAACTATATAAAATTAAAATAAAAAAATTTTATCAAGTTTGTTTTAATAATTGTTGAGATATTTTAATTTAAAGTTTAGAAAAAATTTACTTAAAAACAATTTTCATGGTTTCTACTTTTGACCACCCATATATCCTTTATTATAATTGGCTAATACAAATATTATTTATATAATATATATATATATATATAAATTTTATTAGTTAATAACTTTTGATTCACATCTGGACCAACTTTTTCAAGACAACCGAACTGTAGAAAACTTAGATAATATGCAACCTCTTACTACAAAACTTCTTTGGAGTATTCAGGAACAAGAGTTCCACTCGGGCAACTGAAAAAGAGCTAAAAAAGAAGTCTTGGGATAGGTCTTCTTGGAGTAAAACACAAAAACTATTAAATAGTAGTTGGTTACTAAGTAACCAGAAGTTTTGTTATTAAGTTCAAATAGTTTGGATTTTACAGAAGCTGCATATTTTTCTTTAAACTACAAAACTTACATGGTTTTAAACCCACAAAACAAGTTGGACTACTCTTTAACTTCTTTACTCCTTTTGATCTTTCGAAATTTTAACAAAGGTGGCATTTCGGCTTACCCCTCCATAAGATCGGCATTGTTTACCTCTCCCAATTGGAAAATATGGCTACCATATTGGAACGGAGTCACGAATGGATTTCGATTTTTTGAAATAATCAATAAGCGACACATGTTTTTGGTTTGGAGGAAACCTTGTAACGAAATTTCTTTCTAGAATGTTCTTTTAGCTGTAGTTTTTTTAACACACCTATTTCTACAGTTTTCTAGGTTAGAGACTATTTTTTCTAGTAATAGTTTTTTGCCTATATATGATAATTTGAGTCTAGTTAGAGTAGAGACTACTTTCTTAGTATCATGTAATTTTTAAAATAGTCCACTTGGTGCCAGGTCTTAATTGATCTGAGGCCTTGCTTTTCTTTTTTTTTCTTTTTTCTATCATTTGTTTTCTCATTTTTTTTTTGTTTTCTCTTTTTCTTTTTTACCCCTTTTTTTATATTTTGCCCTTTAGTAGTTTAGTTTTTTCCTCCCACTTCCAAGAATATTTCCTTTGGGGAATGCCCTTGTATAGTAGAGCGAGACTGATGGACTAGTTAGTGTCTCCTGAGATACCATGCGGCGATTCGCATTTGGTTTAGTTATTTAAATCGGATGATGCCAGTATTGTTTATTCTTTGTCTTTTGGGTATTTGTACTTTTTTAAAATATAATAAATAAAAAGGTTGTATTTGGCGAGTCTCATCTAAGAGAAAAAAAACTTTTGATTCACTGGTCCAATTTGGATGATTTAACTACAAAAATGATCCTCTTAAAAAGAGACAAGAATCTAATTACAAGATCATAAGATTGATATAAATTTGTATATTATAGTAGCCTACCATATTATTGTGAATACTTTTTAAAAATTTATAAATCAGGTTTGGGTAAGTAAATATAGCACGAAATTTATATCACTTGCTAAACAGATCTCAAAATATAATATATTAAATTTTTGTGTAATTTTATTAGGTTGCACAGAAGTTATGCAAAAAAGCCATAAACATGGTTTTTTCATTTAACCTAAAATCAAAATTTGAATTTTTTTTTTATTTAAATTTTTTTTTTTACAAAAACAAAAAACTAATTATGGTTTAATGCTTTATAGGTTCCCCTCTTGCATTAATACAAGTAACAACCCGATCAGGCATGCTTGTAATAAGCCTATGATAGTACTCAGGTAGTACATCAATCCATGCCGTTTTGACAAGGGCATCCAGCTCTTTCAGATTATTCAGATTTGGCTTGTGGCGCAGAGACCTTTTAACCATGGACCACATGTTTTCTATTGGGTTAAGGTCGGGGCTCTGAGGGGGCCAATCTATCCATCTAATTCGATTTTTTGCTATAAATGCCTTTGCAATGTCTGCAGTATGAGGTCTGGTATTGTCTTGCTAAAAGATAGGACGACTACAATCATTACTTGATGGAAATTTTTTTAAGCCAGAAAGAACATACCCATGGAGAATTTTAATGTAAGAATCACCAGTAACTGTGAATTTAAGTGCAACAATAGGCCCAAGCTCATACCAGAAGAAGCAGCCCCAATATATACTACCTTTGCTATGATCTACGGTTCCATTTAAGCAATCCAAATCCTATTTTTCATGAGACTCATGCCAAACAAGACCATGAAAGCCCTGAAAGAGATGACACATGGTTTTGTCTGACTACAATATACATTTGAAGTGCTGAGCAGTTCAATTTTTATATGCATATGCTCAGTCAAGCCTTTTTTGTCTGTTTTCTTCAAAAATCAACGGTTTCTGAGTGGCAACACATGATTTCAATTTTTTATCATGCAAAGCACGATGCATGGTACTCCTAGAAATTTTTTGCTTATTTTGGTAGTTAAAAAGATTAGTAATTTGGGTAAGATTGAGATGCCAATTGCTATTAGTTACTAAGTTTTTTAGGTTTCTATAGTCAGTAAGTGAAAGAAGCCTAGAAAGTTCAGGTCTTTTTTTCGCCTCTGCTCCTATCTGATGATACTCTTGAATAATATTTTGTACAATAGATTTGCTGCACCTGACAGCTACTACAATAGTATGAACCGAATCACCTTGTTGGTGGCCATAAATTATTGCGCCCTTTGGTCTTCTATTAAGTCTTTATTTTACGACTACCTATTGTTTTGTGAGAAAAAAAAGGATACGTATTATTTATACCAATTTGTCATACAAACCTAGCCTTTTTATATAGCACAATATTGGAATGATGTCATACTACATATGGGCGAAATTTTAAGTTAATCCAAAACGAGTACGATCTTCAGTGAATTTTTTAGTAAAAGCAAAAAAATCCAGAAAAATCCAAAAATCGATTTTCAGTCAAATTCAAAAATAGAAGTTCATTGAATTTCCTGCATAACTTCTGCATGACCTAATGAAATTGTGTGAAATTTTAGTATGTTGCACCTTAAGAACTGCTTAAACTGTAATATAAATTTTGCGCTATGTTTCTTACCCGAACCCGACTTATAAATTTTTAAAAAGTGTCCACAATAATATAGTAGGCCACTGTATTACTATATATATAGTATTTATTAATATATATAGTAATACAGTCGCACCCCTAAGTGCACACTCCCTAAGTGCATGGTATATAAAAAAACCTCTTTAAGTGCATGCCCCTTTTGGTTCCAAACAATAACAATTATAAATTTTAACCCCTCTAAGTGCACATTTTGTCTTTTTTTACTATGGTCCCGAGAATATGCACTTAGGGAGGTGTGACTGTAATGCACAAATCTATATCGATCTTATGATCCTGTAATTATATTCTTGTAATTTTGGGCTTGTTAGAATCCTCTCTTTGAGAGGATCATTTTGGTAGTTAAATCATCCAAATTGGACCAGTGGTTCAAAAATTATTTATTATATTCTATATAATATTTAATAGTAAATAACTTTTGGTATACTGGTCCAATTTAGATGATTTAACTACCAAAATGATCCTCTCAAAAGAGAGGATTCTAACAAGCCCAAAGTCACAAAAATCTAATTACAGAATCATAAGATCGATATAGATTTGCATATTGTTACTATATAGTATTTATTTAATAAATACTATATAGTAACAATATGCAAATCTATATCGATCTTATGATCCTGTGATTAGATTTTTGAGGTTTTGGGCTTGTTAGAATCCTTTTTTTGAGAGGATCATTTTTGGTAGTTAAATCATCCAAATTGGACCAGTAGATTAGAAGTTATTAGCTATTAAAGTTTATAAACATTTTTAATAATAATTTAATATATGCAAAATTTGATAGGCTATTAAACCAGTCAGGTAGGAGGAGGAGGGTAGGGGGTATAGTAAATGGAAAACAGGTGATTTCTGGCACTCCTCTAACTTTTTGAAAACTGAACTTTTTCAAATTTTTATATAGTAAAAAATACAGACCTGGTAGTTCAGATTAGAGATTATCTTCACTTCTTTGTTTTAACTATTGTTTTCGTTTTAGCTATTTCTTTTTTTTGACTATCACCTTCGTTTCTCTCTTTTTTCTAACATTTTCTAAAAATAGTAGAGAAGTACTGTAAAAAAAATAAAATAAATTATTTCTCAGAAATAAGTGTTGGTGTTCTTACAAATTGCTAGAAAAACTAGTATATTCTTGCAAAGTAGAGAAGTTAGTATTCTTACAAAAAGCCAAAATAAAATAAATTAATAAAAAAAGTTTTAAAAAAAAAAACCAAAAACCAAAAAATGAAAAACAAAAACATAAATAAAGTGAAACTTTGCAAAAACTTGCAAAAACTTGTGACAAACTTAATTATTTCTTTAAAAAAGTGTTTTTGGAAATTTAGAAATTGCTAGAAAAATTAGTTGTATATTTTTGCAAAAGTCTGAGTTGGTGTACAAAGTCAAATTGGTGTTCTTGCAAAGTGCCAAATAGTTGTTGGTTTTCTTGCAAAAGACTAATTTTAGTATAGTATGAAAAATTAAAAAAATAAATAAATAAAAATGAAAGCAAGAAACAAAACAAAAAAAGATCTAATTTATAAAAAATCTAATTTGATCTTGTAACATAATACAAAATTTTGAGATATTTCAAAATATTTCAAAAATATAGTCCAATATGCCTTTGGTATGAACAGGTTACAGATATACTCATCTTGTCTGGTTTTCTAGGTCTAAAATTTTAAAAATATTTTGAATTATTTCGAACTAAAGTATTTTTGAAATCACTTCCAAAATTTTTTGAAACCTGCAGTTTGCAAGTTCTTTCAAAAAATTTCACAGGTTCGTAAGATCTTTCAAAAGATTTCACTACTATAAAAAAATAATACCTTATATTAACTCTAACTAGTTTGGCTTTTAAGTAATTAAAATAAAGATTCATAATTTTAGTTTGAAACAGTTTATAGACTTTGAGTTGTGTGTATAATCTCTTACTTTATTTTTTTTTTTACTAATATGAATATATGATTTAGTTTTTTTAACAATAAAAGAGCAGCTATAAAATTCTTTATGATTAATTATTTACCTTTGTCTATTTCGAGTTTTGAAAAAAAAAGAAATCCCAGTAGACAGGTTATTTCTAAAAAAATTAACAATCAAGACTTTGACCAATCAAATATGATATATATGAATTTATATGATTTTCATATAAAATGACAATTTTCACATTACTATTAAACTTATATAATATTGGAGTTGTTCTTTCATAGTTTTACTAACTCCTAGATACTACATATTCTCACAATAGCAAGTAAATTTTTTAAATAAATTTCTTACAACACATTACAATAGACATTAATGGCAATACCAATTCAAGTTATTACCAATCGAAAAATTATTCTACCAATCGAAAAATTATTCATAATTAGTTGAGATAAACTTCTATACTGCACAAATATTCATCTTGATTAATTCATCCAAATTTGTCCTTTCACTATGATTTAAATGAATAAAGAAACATACTACCTATTGCTAATATCACATTACAATCACATAATTACAGAATAAAAAATTGAATTATAAACAAAATAGACCAAATAAGACAAAAGCTTTGAAATTTACTTGCTAAAAATGCAGAAAATGTTCTAATTTTCACAATTACTAGCTATCTTATTCTGTTCACATAAATGCATAATAAAATTGAAACTTAATGCTTCTTTAAACCATTAAACAACATAGCAAAGATGATTGCTATACTATAACAAAATACAAAATTAGATTAAATAACAGGCAACACTAAAATTAAAAAGCTTCCAACATATGAGCATACACATGACTTGTTTTATTAAATAGTTGTCAAAAAATTTGATTCAAAGTTTGTAATATTTATACTATCTTTTAAAAAAAATAGCTATATAAAAATTTCTAAAATTTGAATAAAAATTTTTTAACAACTATCTGATAAACATTTTTTTAAATAATATCTATTAGATGATAAGATTCAAAAAAAAGATTTTCATCAAATTTTATTAAAAAAATTTTATTTAAAGTTTGAAAAATTTTTGTTATTTTTTAAGAAAGTAATAGAAATTGTTCTCAACTTTAAACAAAAACTTCTTGACAACTACTTGATAGAATTTATAAAATTTTTTTTAAATAAATTTAACTATTTAATAGAATTTATTTAAAAAATTTTTATTGAATTCTATCTGTAGTTGCTAAAAAATTTTTATTGGAAAATTTCTGTTGCAACTAGTGATGCCACTGAAATTGATTTTTGAAAAAGGCCTATTTCATCTTTATTAGAGAAAATTAAAATTTTTTATAAGGAAGAGCAAATAAAATTTATATAGATATGTTTCTTATAATTTCGTCTATTCAAAAAAAGTATCAAATAATTTTGTCTTTCAAGTAAATAGGTCAAAAACAATTTCATCTTCAAATTTAATTTCAGGTTTTAGAACTCGAAATAATTTCGTTCTCATGTATAGTTGCAACTATTTTCTTAAAAGCAGTAAAAATTTTTTCAAAATTTGAACAAATTATCTTAACAAATATTTGATAAAAAAATTTTTTTAAATGAATACTATTATGTTGAAAATAATATTTAAAAACAAAAATTCTATTGAATTCTATCAGTTAGTTGTAGAAATTTTTATTCAAAGTTTAGAAATTTTTTGTGCAGCTATGTTAATAGGAAATTTTTAAACTTTGAATTAAATTTTTTCAAGAATTATTAATAGAATTCAATAAAAATTTTTTTAAATTGGATTCAGTTAGTGTTTCAGGCGAAATTATATATTTCGCCCAGGCAAAATTTTCGAAATAGAGCGAAATAGGTTTTGCCCAAAGACCTCAAATCCGATAATTCCGAAACTGGCGAAACTGGCGAAATGTCCGAAACTTGGCGAAATGTCCGAAACCTGGCGAAATGTCCGAAAATTGGCAAAACCGAAACCTGGCGAAAGTTCTGAAATCTAATATTAGAAATTTTATTGGAAAAAATACCTAGAGTGTAGTGAAACGGAGTATGAGTTCAATTCGGGCGATGGTGTGAACAGATCCCACGAAATGTTCACTTATCCAAAATATCATATATCAGTATCATGTGAATAGCGATAATGATAAATATCATTTAAATAATTTTTAAATCCTAATGCTAATAACTTATCTAATATTTATTTAGTGATGGACCGGCGGAATTATGGTATTGGCTCCGAATTATCCCACGCATCACATGATGGATAACGCGCGGGATAACAGTATTGTGTAGTTATCTAATCAGGAAGATTTATTGATAGATCCTACAATGATTTTTCTTATAAGGCCACGCAAAGTTAATTTTCGTTTTGCATAACCTGGGGTTTCAAAATTCCAGTTAGTAGATTTTTTTTTAAAACAAATTAACTTTGCGTGGTCTAAATTCATTCATGTTCACATCTAAGGTAATGCGAAATTAATTCTTTGGTTTGCATAACATGGAATTAGAAAATTTTAATTTTTTTATTGGACCTATCGGGTAATCCCGAAAAAGTAAGGTCATCATCGGGTGACACCGGAGAAAAAATTAAATGCCAAAAATGGAATAATTGTCACTTAAAAAAAAATTTTTTTTTTGGAAAAATTGAGTCGGAGGGTCGGGTTATGCAAAACGAAAAATTAACTTCACGTGGTCTAAATTTTCTTATATAAAATTTTTTTAAAGACATGTCTCACAATTTGGTTCTTTAGGCTGTTTGAAGTTGATTCTTTGGTTAACATCACTTTTCCAGGACTCTCGGGAGGGGGGAGGGGGTAAAATGAAACGAACATATAAAAATGAACAAATATAGGCTAATTTCATTGGTTGATATAAATCAGGTGACTGGTGAGAGTCATCCAGCGTTTGATTGGCTGTTCGTTTTCGGGTGGAGGTGGGGGAGACTTCAGGGGGATGTTAACCAAAAAATTAACTTCAAACGGCCTTAATGTTGAAATAAATTGAGTTAAAGGATTAAAATACTGGAAATTTTAAATAAATGTTTTAAAAGTATATAAATTGTTATTTTACCTAGTATTATTTCTTCGTACTGTATGTATACTTCATATATTTCTATGTTTTTGCAAGCAAATTTGCTTATTATGCACTGTAAGTTATTAAGAGATAGAGAAAACCAAATGTAGTAATTACAAATTAAATTATGAATTTATAATTCTGCGTACAAGAAAAATAATAGAACAATAGATTTCCAAAAAAGTAAAAAAAAAATTGAAAAAGTTTTGGAGATTTCGCCATTTCAGTTTCGCAGGTTTCGGAGGTTTCGCCAGGTTTTGGAAGTTTCACCCATTTCGGAAATTTCAGAAATTTCAGAAATTTCAGATTTATTTCGCCTTTGGGAACATTTCGGTTTCGCCTTTCGGATTCTGAAAATAGATTTCGCCCGAAACACTAGATTCAGTTAGTTGGTTATCAAAAAATTGTGTTCAAAATTTAAGAAAAATTCTATTTTAAACTTACATATATCTGTATTATGTAATAATCAGTATATACAATATTATGTAATTTGATACATGCCCATAGACTGTCTATTTTAGACAACTCCCTATTTTGGTAGCAATCAACAATACTCAATTGTTCACTAGAGTTCTCTAATTTCAAATACAACTCAAATGCTTTTTTTTATTTTCAGAAGTACCTGTACTATAATTGTCAACTGTATTTTTGTTTTTATAAATTGAACAATATTTGTATCAATATTTTTATCTTTTATTTTGGTTTAAATTTTTACCAAATGCAACCAATTCAGCAATTCAATATAATGCTCATGATACAATTATTGTATAAATTAATGTTCTATAAATTTGAAACTACAAGCTTTGCATAATTTTGGATAAAGAATCTAATGCTATGTATAAAACTTTTTTTTGCAGTCTGCCTTTTGGCATTGTCACTAGTAAATAATTTTTCTATTTTGGGTTTTGAAATTTAATATTTAGACCTTGAAAGCTAAAGCTTTGTTGAACACAAATATGAAATATCTAACCATAATATCCTGAAAAAAAAGCCTGAAGAGTTTGGAAGGTTTGGAAGCTTCATGTTTTTTAACCAATCAATGAAAGTTTTTAGCAGCTAATTATTGTGATTCACATATAAATAGTATTTTAAAAAAATTTGACCAAACAATAGATTTTTATACATGCTGCTATGTCTAGAGTACTATTCTTGACTGCTTTAAAAGTAGAGTCCAATATAGATCAATTTTCATATGATATTGATATACAATAAAAGTTACACATAAATTACAAAAATAAGCTACTATTAAAACTTTTTAAATTTACTATCTATTTATAATACAGTAGTAAAATTTAAAACTTATGTGGCTTGAAGAAAGCACACTTATATATTGGTCAAATTCTCTGTAGTAAGCTCAAATTTTCTGTTGTTACACAAAATTAACAATTCTGATTGGTTTATATCATATGATTTTTGTAAACAATTTGTAATACCCAATCTTTAAACACATCTTCTCAGTGAGGATTCTAACCAATTTTAATGATTTTACTACTGTTAGAATAGGACCCCAAACAATCTATGTGAGGTCATATTTGAAAAATTGCTAATGGAGACCCGTTTTTTAAAAAAGGTTATATTTAAAAAGTAAGTATTGGAGAAAAAGTTATATTTGAAAACAGCTAAATGGCAAAAAAGGTATATTTAAAAGAATGCTAATAGGGGTAATTTTTATAAATCTTATATTTGAAATGTGGTAATGAAAATCTGGGCTATAATTGCAAAAATCAAAAAAAAGCAAAAATTATAAAAATGTAAAATTAAATAAAATTTGAATATAACAAGGGGGGTTTTTTTTTAAGTTTTTTTTTCATATTTTGTGGTATATATATTTATAATCCATAGTAGCTTATGGATTAAATGGGCTTAAGAAATTTTGAACACTGTTTTTTTT
>QKWP01000332.1:210641-264896 GCA_003550325.1 Gigaspora rosea
TTTTTTTTTGAAGAATGTTTGTTTTTTTTTTGTTTTAGAAAAAGATCTGTTTTTTTTTTTGAGACATTATATTTCAAAAAAAGTTAAAAATGGGTAAAAGTTCGATCTAATGTTTGAAATATAGCTTATATATACCAAACCAAAAGTGCTAACCAAACAAATTTTTACTATAATGCTCAAATATAACCTCACATAGATTATTCGGGGTCCTGTTAGAATCAGAAAATCTATTCTACTACTTTTTTTTAGAAATTAAAAGTAGTTAATATAATTTTTTTAATTTTAAAAAGAAAAAATTTTACCATTCATATTATATATAATTTGCAAATAATGTACTCTACCCTTAAGTATTTAATTGTCTAGATCCAGAATATTCAATCTAACCTAATAGAATCGATTAATTTTTCAAATCATTGATTGTTTTATTTAGGGAAGTGTCAGATATCAGCTGATATCGTAGGGTAGGGGACTGGTAGGGGGGAGGTAGACAAAATCTCAGGTTTAGATATACACATATAACCAATCAGAATAACTAAATTTCTCGGGAGGGGGGTGGACTCTATAGTAAACTGATCTCAGCTAATATCTGACACGTCCCATTAACGTTCGTAAATTACACAAATCTAAGAATTTTACACATTATAATTCTAAATTGAAAAATTTATAACTAAATCTCGTTCGTAATCTGATTTTTTAGTGATAACGTTACTTGCTCCAACACTAGCGTATTCCTTACCATTTTCAATCACCGCCCTTGATCCATTCAATTCTGATAAAATATTTTCGTCTTCTTGCCATTTCTTAAAGGTTTCACAAAGTTTTATTGCTGATGGTCGCTTATCTGGAATTTTATCCCAACATTCTTTCATAAATTCACAAAACATCGTGGCGCTTCTTCGTTAACAGGTGGTCGTAAATTATTAAGTAATATTTGAAAATGAAGATTGTCTGACTTACAATCATAGGATACAGATTTGCCATATAATACTTCCCACATTATCATGCCAAACGAATAAATATCTGATGCTATAGTATATTGACCTTCATTTAAAACCTCTGGAGCGATATAAGGCAAAATCCCATAAACTTCATCATTTTGACTCAAATATTGGATCGAAAGACCCAGATCCGCGATATACGCACTATATAAATTATCCTGCAGAATGTTACCGCTATGCAAATCTCGGTGAATAATGCCTTGGGAATGAAGCGCTTTAAGATCATAAGCTACGCTGTGTAACAAGCTTAACTTGTATTTCCACTCCATCTGTGCTATGGATTCAAGATTTTCACGTAAATAACCACTGTCAGCGCATTTTAAAATAAGAATATATTTTCCTTCGTTGTTTCTTGATATACCGTAACATTTTAAAAATGGAATATTTTTATATCCGATTTCACAATATGCTTTTAACTTTTGAAAATGTGTTAATAAAAAGAAATATGAATCAAACAAAATTATAAATAAAATACCTCATTTAAATATTCATTATTATTAAATTCTTTAAGTGCAAAAGGCAAACCTATGATTCCTTCGATTTTAGAAAATTTTGTCCACCATCTTGCTCGATATATTGTTGCAAAACCACCTCTCCCTATTTCTTCGATATTTTGAAATCCATTATAAGGAACCCATGCCAGTTGGTATTTGTCATCATTCAATAATAATTTTATGCTATTATCAATTTCAGGATCTTGATATTCTGACTTGATGATTTCATATATCTTATTTCTTTCCATGCGAAAAAAATGATCAGCTTTTTGCATGTCTATTTGCGTTCCAATACCATTTCTAAAACAATATGCAATTTTATTCATCGCATAATCATCTCCCATGTCAGCAGATTTTTGATAATAATCGAATGCCTTACGTTCGTCTTTTTCAACTACAATTCCATGTTCATAAAATTGGCCAACAATAAAAGTCCCGCGGGTATGACCTAATTTAGACGCTTTTTGATAATATTCGAAAGCCTTAGGTTCGTCTTTTAAAATTCCGGTTCCTTCATGATAACATCCACCAACATTAAATATTGCATGACGATGGCCCATATCGGCCGCCTTCTTAAAGTATTCGAAGGCTTTACGTTCGTTTTTTTCCACTCCCATTCCAAAACGATAAAGCAAAGCCACATTATACATTCCTTCATCATTACCTAGTTCAGCAGCTTTATAGAAATATTCAAAAGCTTTTTGTTCATTTTCTTCAACTCCGATTCCATTCATATAACAATATGCAATAGAAGAAATCCCAGTGATATTATTCATATCTGCAGCCTTTTGGAAGTATTCAAAAGCTTTGTTTTCATCCGTTTTGACTCCAATGCCTTCAAGATAATAAAGCCCTACCTTACTTATTCCATCATCGCACTCCATATTTGCAGATTTTTGATAATATATGAATGCCTTTTTATCATCTTTTTTAACCCCGAATCCTCCTTCGTAACATCCACCAACATTAAATAATGCATAACCATGTCCCATATTAGCTGCTTTCATGAAGTATTCGACGGCTTTGTATTCGTCTTTTTCTACTCCGAATCCTTCATTATAGCAACATCCAACATTAAATGTTCCTAAAACATCTCCAATTTTTGCAGAATCTTGGTAATATTCAAAGGCTTTTTTTTCATCTTTCACTACTCCGATTCCTTCTCGATAACAATTTCCAATTTCATATATTCCGAGATTGCAACCCATTCCCGCCGAATTTTGATAATAAATAAATGCTTTATTTTCATCCTTTTCAACTCCAATTCCGTTTCTATAACAATTACCGACATTTAATGCTCCTATAGCATTGCCCATGTCTGCAGCTCTTTGATAGTAACTAAATGCTTTGCGCTCATCCTTTTTGACTCCGACGCCGTCGTGGTAACAAGCACCAACTGAACATATTGCATTAACATGGCCTAGGTCGGCGCTTTCTTATAGTATTCGAAGGACTTCTGCTCGCATTTCTCGACACCGCACCCCTCACGATAGCAAATGCCAATATTAAATAATCCTTCAGCGTTTCCCACATCCGCAGCCTTTTTAAAGTATTCGAAAGCTTTGTGTTCGTCCTTCTCGACTCCGACTCCTCTTTCATAACAAAGTCCGGCACCATTCATTCCATCAGCACAGCCTAGGTCGGCAAGTTTCGTATAGTACTCGAAGGCCTTACGCTCATCCTTCTTGACTCCAATTCCTTCACGATAACTAATGCAAAGATTATTTATTGTTAAAAAGTTACCCGTATCTGCGGCTCTCTTGAAGTACTCAAAGGCTTTATGGTCGTCTTTTTCAACACCGTTTCCTAGGAAATAATTCATTCCAATTTGAAAAATTCTGTCAGACTCATCCATATCGAAAGCCTTAAAAATTCTGTAATCTTTTTGATAGCATCGTCCAACATTAAAAGGTCCTCTAACTTCGTATGAAGCTGCTCGTTGAAAATAAGGAAATGCACTACGCTCTTCCTTGACAACTCCAATTCCATATAGATAACAATGTCCAACCATATATATTCCTTCAGCAAGGCCCATATTTGAAGCTTTCCGATAATATTCAAAAGCTTTTTGTTCATCTTTTTCGATTCCGATTCCATAATGATAAAAATAACCAACTTGGAATGTCCCAAGCAGGTGACCTTTGTTAGCCGCTTTCTGATAGCAAAAGAAAGCCTTCTTTTCATTTTTGCTAATATCAATTCCGTGTTGATAATTATACCCAAGATTATATTCTTTAGATGAAATTTCTTGAAGTATTTCCATCCTTAAGATTCTGCTAATACCGTTTTACTCGTAGCTATAAAATTTTTAAAGTTTCATATTTTAAATTCAGTTGCAATTGTTCAATCCGTTCTAAATATACAGATAGCCGCGAATCGTCGATCATACTAAATATGCACGGTGCTGGTAATTTAGAGATGTTAAAAGTCCCATGAGTCGAATTTTAAGCTCGACTCGGTCCCGAGTCAGGCTTGGGACCGAGTTCATCTAATATTTCATGTGACTACTATGAGACGATTGGGACTCGGTCCCAAGCCTAGCCTGACTCGGGACCGAGTCGAGCTTAAAATTCGACTCATGGAGTCGGACCGGACCGGACCGGGTTTTTAACTCCCTACTGGTAATAAATTAGTACACAATGACAATAAATTTCATAAATTAGGATCCCAACAAGGTAATTATTCTAGACTTCTCAACCGAAACAATAATATATCCTTAATAGAAATTATCCTATGCATAGGCCGAAACTTAAAATAAGCTACTGCTAAATTTAGTTTATCACAAAGTTTTAGTTATATAAAGTGTTTTTAGATTTCCAGTGCCGTTAAATTCCGAATTACTAATACAACATTAATATGCATTATTTGTTAGCAGAAATGTACGTATAGCAATACACATAAAATCATTGACACCAGAATATTTGTCCAATGCTAATCATATCGGCATATTTGTTTTGATCTACCAAAATCAATAAATCATTATTGAAGGTGACAATTATGCAAATGTGAAAATAAGTATTGAAAATAAATTATTAACCATGTCAAAAGATTCTTGCAGTTTTTATATTTTTCATTTCATTAAAGAACATTCCAAAATCGTACTCCTATTAGAAAAAATGTAACAAAGAATATTTCTATCAGAAAAAGTGTAACAAGAATTTTCCGATTTTTTCTGTAAGTTGCGGATCAAAAATTTCTAGATCATGTTTACTTTGAATTATTTTATTAAAAACTTTCGTCTTCATATCAGCATTAACTTTTAAAAAATAGGATTTTTTTTGACCAAATGGTATTTGTCCAAGTGGCAATATACATATTATTTGCTTGAAATAAAATTTAGGTCCTATGTAATTTCAGCAATTTTGGAAAATATTTCTATAGAAAATACTTTAGATAATCCAGGCAAAATTCCGTGAAGCAAAAAATCATTGTCCCTGATATGGGTGTTAATTTATTTAAAAATATTTATTAATAGACCTGGATCTTTTATATGAGTAAATGGTTTTTTTCACTCCTTCAGATTGCTTAAACAATTATAAACAGGTGTTACTTTTCGTTACTTTTATAACTGATAGCTAAATTTAAATCAATGTATACTTGAACACTTTCTTACAGTACCACATAATAACTCCATAACACTAACCTAGAATTTTACAATTAAAATCATTAAGGTAAAATTATTATCAAATTAAATTTTATTGTAAATAGAAAAATTGATTGATATTTATTAATGATCTAATAAAAATCAATTAAAACTAATAAAAAACATTTGTAGTCTTTTTTTTTTCATTTGAATTTAATACATTAAAAAAAATTAAAATCGTCCCAATTATGGTAAATTAAATATTTCTGCTAAAATTATGAATTGATAAATGGAAAAAATTTACAAAAAAAAAGAAAAAAGTGACAATAATATAAATAGTTAAATGTTTAGTTTTAGAGTAGAAGGGTAATTTTACTTTTCATCAACATTGACATACATGTAAGAACTTATTTAACAGTTAACGATTATGAAATGACATAGAAAATTTAATTAAACTACTTTCACTAAGCAATAAAGAATTTCACTGTATTACTATTATCATTTGAAAGTTGAATTTTATTAATAAATAAAAAGTTAATGTGATGAGTTAAATGAAATTTGATAAAATTAGATATAATTCCAGTCAATTTAAATATAAATTTAATACAATTTCAAGTTTAATTCTGAGCAAATTACCGTAATTTTTACATAAATTTGTGAAATCTAATTTTTACCATCGGACGAAATATTCATAGAGCTGCATGCAAATAAACATAAAATTGTTTCGAACGTAATTAGGGAGGTATCATTTATCATCTGATATTTTTAGCAGGGAGTTGGGTGCCAAAATATCATGCTTATAGTTACATACATATACTTATAAAATTGCAATCATTTGAAGGAGAGGGAATTTTACTATTTATAAAAAATCAGCTGATAAATGACACTTCCCTTGATAATACTGGTCGAGCATTCATAATTTTGGAGCGAAAATACGTGACAGGTAAATTTCAATATGTAAATTGAAATCTTTTTGTATCTACATAATTAATAAGTTATATTCCGGCTCTTATTACCGTTGAGATTTGTTTTATTAAAAAATTTAAAATATAAATTTTTGTGCGTCCATGATGTTTCCGACTGTTATTTTAAATAATATGGCTTATACTGCATCTGTGTCTATATTTCTCTCCCGTTTTCCTACCAATCAAACTTTTCCAAAATAGAGTTTCCTCAGTTATTTTGCAATCAAAATTTTTTACATAGTGAATTTTAAATTCTAGTCCACAAATTCAAAGCTGATTTAAGTATTTGTTTTATTCACGTTAATTTATCATGTAAGTATAGATAAAATTTATTAAGCAAAGTATTTAAAATAAATGATATTTAATTTTATTATATCCGTATCAGAGCATATGTGTATAAAGAATATGTACTGTATTAAATATTTAAAATAGTCTATTCGACTTCATGAATATTTGCTATCCGTAATCTCAAGATTGTAAGTATAAAGAACAAAAGAACAATTATTGAATATTAAAATAAGTCATTAAATTTATCGTTGTTTTTCGTTGTTTTACGTTATTCGAGATAGTGTAGTCTATGAATAGAACATTTATTAATCAAAAGATTTAAAATAAGCTATTTAATTTCGTGAATCTTAAATACTATTTATTCTCGATAAGCATAAAATTTATTTACATTTAGCACATAAAGTGAAAATGACTAATATAGGAACTATATAATAAAGAATTAAAATTACATAAAGTGTATAACATGTATCATAATGCGATCTTCGTTACAATGTAGTCCAGTTCTAAATTTTTGAAATGAATTTATTATATAAATTATAATTTTTTTTTAAATTTTTTATAAAAAATATATATTTATTATTAAATTGTTATGATCTTTACTACTGCTATATATTATCACAATAGTTATTAATAACACAATTTAATATAGTAAATTACTATAATTACTATGCTATGCAAATTATAATAAATTTTTTAAAGCTAATATAACTCTATATAAAGAACTGCAATATATAAAAATTACAATAAGCAAATAAATTTTTTTTATATAAAAGCCTACTTTTATATAATTCTATAAATATCAAATATGCAGCACAAAACTGCCTATTTCTTGATTATCTAAAAATATAATAATAAATAAATTTAATATATAAACAAATATAAAATTTTCTTTTAACTTAAAAGTTTTATTTAATTATTATCATAACTATTATGAATTTTAACGATATATTTGTTTAATATTTACTGCTCTAATATAATTAATTTATGTAGAATTAATTAGACAAGTTTTGACCATCATAAAATTTCAATATATAAATTAAACTCACCATTACTATAATGTTTACCATCCATCGTTACTGTATTCTCCACCGTTACCGTATTTTCTACCACCATTACCGTATTTATTGTTATTGTATTGGTTACCATTGTTACCTTGGTTACCTTGGTTACCTTGGTTACCTTGGTTACCTTGGTTACCTTGGTTACCATTGATAGCGTTATTACTGTATGATTTGAGAAAGTCTTATTTAATTATACTTATATCATTATAAATTTCAATTATAGGTTTGTTTAATACTCACGGCTAATATAAACCAATTTAATATAATTAATTAATTAAGTTTTTTTTTAACTTTAACTATTATAAAATTTTAATATATAATTTTATACTCACGTTTATTGGTAATGCATTTGCTGATACTGGTTAATGATTTGAGAAAGTTCATTTAATTATATATTATTATATATTTCATTTATAAATTTATCATATAAAGCTTCAATCTAAAATTGTATCCATTTAGTGTGTCATTAATACTCACCCGCTAAAATATATTTGACAAACTTTTAAGTTATAATAAAATAAAGAAATTACAAACTTTTAATCTATAATTTGATTTTATACTCACCATTAGCTAATAATTATATAGAAAAGATTCATTTAGTTACTATTTAAAAATTGTTATAAATTTTTTAATTTAAAATTGATTTATACGCACCAGCTGATAATTTAATTCATATATAATTAATTAGAAAGGTTTCATTTAATTACAGATTATTGTAATTTCAATTTATTAAATAAATTTATACTCACGGTCACCATTAGCTAATAATTTATTTGTATTAAGAGTTACCATATAATTGTTACAAAATTACACTTTAAAATTGATTTTATACTCACGGACTAATAATTTAATTCAAATACAGTAATTAATTAGAAAGGTTTCATTTAATTGCAGGTTATTTTAAAATTTTCAATTTATTAAATCAATTTAATACTTACGTTCTAATAATCATTCATATATAATAAAATTAGACAATTTAAAAAATTTTTTACTCGATAATTTGATTTTATACTTACTATCAGCTAATAATTTAATATATGTAGAAAAGATTCATTTAGTTACTATATAAATTGGTGTGAAATTTAATTTAATTTGATTTATACTCACTCGCTAATAATTTAATTCATATATAATTAATCAGAAAGGTTTCATTTAATTACAGATTATTGTAATTTCAATTTATTAAATAAATATATACTCACGGTCACCGCCATCTAATAGTTTAATTTTGTATAAGAGTTACCATATAATTGTTACAAAATTTCATTTAAAATTGATTTTATACTCACTGACTAATAATTTAATTCAATTATAATTAATTAGAAAGGTTTCATTTAATTATAGATTATTTTAAATTTTCAATTTATTAAATCAACTTTATACTCACTTCCTAATAAATAATTCATATATAAAATATTAGACAAGTTAAAAATTTTTACTCTATAATTTGTTTTCATACTCACGATCCTCTAATAATTTAATTTAGGTAGGAAAGTTTCATTTAGTTACTATATAAATTGTTGTTAAATTTTAATTTAAAAATTGATTTATACTCACTCGCTAAAATTTAATTTATATATAATTAATTGAAAAGGTTTTATTTAATACAGTTTATTGTAAAATTTAAATTCACTAAATCAAACTTTATACTCACGGTCACCACCAGCTAATAATTTAATTTATGTAACAGATAAGAAATTTTCATTTAGTTACTATATAAATTGTTATAAACTTTCAATTTAAATTGATTTGGCTGTATACTCACGGACTAATAATTTAATTCATATATATAATTAATTAGAAAGATTTCGTTTAATTACAGATTATTTTAAATTTTCAATTTATAAAATCAATTTTATACTTACGAGCTAATAATCATTCATATATAATAAATTAGAGAAGTTCCAAAATTTTAACATATATTCTGATATACTTACTATCGACTAATATTTTAATTTATATAAGAAAGTTCTTTAAGTTATTATATAAGTTGTTATAAAATCTCAATTTATAAAATTGATTTATACTCACGGGCTAATAATTTAACATATATATATTCAATTAAAGGTTTTTGCAAATTATTGTGAAATTTTATTATTAAATCAATTTTATACTCACCGTCTAATAATAATTCATATATAATAAATTAGTGAAGTTACAAATGTTTTTAATATATAATTAGATTTATATTCAAATTTATACTTACTTGCTAATAATTAATTTTAATTATGATTGATTAAAATCCTCATTTAACTATAAATTATTATATAATATATTACAAGTTTAGAAACCAAATTTATACTTACGAGCTAGTAGTTTTATAAATTCATATATTAATTAGAAAGATTTCATTTAATAAAACCACATTTAATTATAAATTATCGTATACAGTATTTCCATTTTATAAAAAATTAATTTTATACTTACGTGCTAATAAATTCATATATATAATTGCACGCATTAGATAAGTTTTATTTGACCGTTTCATTTTTATTATAGATTGTTATACTCACGAGCTATAAATTTGATAAAATATTTCATTTAATTATAGATTAGATTGATTAAAATCCTCAGTTAACTATGTAATAGATATTACACGGGCTGTTGTGAATATCATGAGCTAGCACGGCGAAGCCGTGGTAACACATGATGTTCATGGCGCACGTGTAATATCTGATATATTTCACGGGTTCCTATGCCCGTAACGTTTCTGATTAAAATTTTTAATGATGATGTCATACCGTGTAAAAATTTTTGATATCTTCACGGTATTACATCATCATAAAAATATTATCAGAAATGTTCACGGGAGAACATTAGGGACCGTGGAATATAAATTATTATATAATGTATTACAAGTTTAGAAACCAAATTTATACTCACGAGCTAGTAGTTTATAAATTCATATATTAATTAGAAAGATTTCATTTGATAAAACCATATTTAATAATAAATTATCGTATACAGTATTTCCATTTATAAAAAATTAATTTTATACTTACGGGCTAATAAATTCATATATATAATTGCACGCATTAGATAAGTTTTATTTGATCGTTTCATTTTTATTATAGATTGTTATACTCACGAGCTATAAATTTGATAAAATATTTCATTTAATTATAAATTAGATTTTCAAAATTTTGATTTATAAAAATTAATTTTATACTTACTTTCTAATAATTCATATATATAATTGCACGCATTAGATAAATTTTATTTGATCGTTTCATTTTATTATAGATTGTTATACTCACGAGCTATAAATTTGATAAAGATATTTCATTTAATTATAAATTAGATTTTCAAAATTTCGATTTATAAAAATTAATTTTATACTTACTTTCTAATAATTCATATAATTAATTAGAAATATTTTATTTAATAAAACCACAATTATAAATTGTCATTTACTATGTTTCAATTTTAAAGAACCAAATTTATACTCACGATCTAGTAATTTAATTTATATATAAACGCACGCATTAGATAAGTTTTGATTAATCATTTCACCTTATTATAGATTGCTTTTTATAAAATTCAATCTATAATTCACGATAATTTCATACTCACGGGGCTTTCCATAATCTAATAAATTAATTTATATATAATTGCACGTATTAGATAAGTTTTATTTAATTACCTTATTTAGTTGTGATAATTTCATACTCACTTCCGTTATTGTTATTATACCTATTGCCTTGGCGGTAGTTATTATACTTATTGCCTTGGCCGTGTCTATTTTCACTGCCGTGACCGTATCTATTTTCACTGCCGTGACCGTATCTATTTTCACTGCCGTGACCGTGTTTATACTCACGGCCTTGACCGTCTTCGTCTTCGTCTTCATACTCACGGCCTTGACCGTGTTTATTGTGTTTATTTCTTTTATCTAATAAATTAATTATAATAATTGCACATATTAAATAAATTTTAATTATATGACTTATAAATTAACTTTATACTCACCGAGTAAACCTTCTAATAAATAATTTATATATAATTGATTAAGTTTTATTTTTATAGGTTCAATATATGCAAAAGAATTTCATTGTCCATAAAATTCAATTTATAAACTCACCAGCTAATAATTTAATTTATATATAATTGATAGGTTTTATTAGATGAAGTTAATGAAGTTTCGGTAAAAAAATGCATTTCATTTTGAAATGTCTCTTATCGATAAATAAATCATTCTGATTAAGGCCATTTTTAGTTGATTTTTAGGTTAGGTTAACGTCAATATTTATGAAGGGGGGCTAAGCATATTTGATCAAATCTCATTGGTCAAAATTAATCACATGATTAACGAAGTTTATACTGCGTTGTGATTGACTTGTTTAATTTTCGGGGGAGCAGTTAAGAGCGAGGGGGATGAAGTCAACCTAATAATCAACTAATAACGGCCTAAAGCTAAAATTATTGATGCTGAAATTTGGGATTCAAAAAAATTTTAAAAATTCATATGTATAAAAGTTCAGCATCAGCCATTTTAGCATCAGATATCGATCAAAGACGCAAGAAATTTTGAATAAAATGACAAAATTATAGAATTATACCATCACGTTTATTCAGAGACAAAGCAAATACAGGGCTAAGAGCTATCATAACTAAAGCAATAGTGAAGAGCAAATGAATTTTCAACATTTTGAAGTTGATTTTTTCGGAAATTAGGAAATTAGGAGAGGTATTAAGTAGGATTGCGTTTGAAATGAAAGGAATATTAAATTTTGATATTATTAAAAGGACAAAAAAAAACGAGAAAAAAATGTGTGTGTGAATTAGAGGCAATTTATACATTCCTCGAAATGCGTAATTAATACTGTTGTATACAATGACAAAATAGTTAGTAGGACAAAAAAATAATAATTGTTCGCTCTCTCTCTATATGCCATTAAATTTAATTTTCTTTCCCAAATTTTGTAATGCAGTAATGTTTGCACTAAAGAATAAATACAAACTGCCAAGAACATCCCCTAAATTATTTGTAATTTTATGTATCAATGTGTTGCAAATGCGAAATGCATTTCAAGGCTGCTGTATTTATTACAGTCAGTCCTTCCTAATTGCACGCTTGACTAAAGTTTTACATATGGTCCCGTTACAATGCATTTAGAGAGGTCTTGGCAAGGAGACTTGCGTAGCATACAGTATCTCCAAGCAAAACATATGATAGACGTGGACAGTGAAATTAGCAGATATAGCCTGTATTAGCTGTGTTGAATTACTTAATAAGAATAAAAGAAGTGTATGAATATATTTTTTTTAAAAAAAAAAAAAAGACTAAAAGAGTTTTCAAGCACTAAACAATAGATCGGATGCAGATTTTTAATTGGTCGAAATTGGAATTAATTTATTTCGATGAAAAAGGAAAGGCAATATTTGCTAAAATTTTTCATAAGCTATTTAATTTTCACCTGCATCTTAATGCAACTCAACTTTATTATTATTTTTTTTAGTGCATTATTTACAATTATAAAATTAGATTTCATCCTATAAGATTTGCATGCAATAAACCATCACTTATGCATGCAATAAAAATAAGTACAACAAAATAAATTGCATGCAATAAACCATCACTTATGCAATAAAAATAAGTTATACGCGTACAACAAAATAAATTATGCATATAAGTTTTTTAATTATGTATATCTTGCACATAAAATGCTCAGAACTTAGTATGAAAGCTATCTTTTGGTGTATTTTTCTCGGCCTTGCTCGTAATTTGCGTTGATTGATTTTTTATTTGGAGATTTTCGGAACAGTCTTAGAGCATTAGTGCGATACGTAGTTTAACGAAAAATTCATATTTTTCTTGTATGACATTTTCTTTGTATTTAATTGATATATTTTTCCAGAACAATACAATCAGACCTCTCTAAATGCACGTCGTCGGGACCAGCTCTAGCGGGTGCATTTAGGGAGGGCTGCAATTAGAGAACACCAATAAAATCACAATGTGACTTTATCATGTGATAAATATGGTTCAGTAGCCTAGAAATAATGAATTTATTAGCTAATAATCAAATGGAGGTATTTATGAAGGGTGTTTTTACAAGTTGGGCCGGACAATTGGCGTGCACTTACATAATAAAGAATATGCATTGTAAGTCCCAGGGCTTATGTCATGCATTTAAGGATTTAATTTTTACCTCAAATCAAACTCTGGTGTTTACTATTATCGGATTTAATTTAAGGAGGTGCATTTAGGGTAGTATTTTCCCTTTTTCGGTAAGATCTGGTTTGGAACCGCAGATCTCCATAGATCTTGGTCTGAGACCACAGATTTCAAGCCACGATCGTTTGAAATGTAAAAATATGACGGCTAAATTAATAAAAAGAAATAATCTGTCATGTTGCATAATAAATAAAGTAATAACGTATTTTGACCTTTCTTACCAACTAATCTACATTCCTTAATAACCCACTATCATTAATTCCGAATCCTTTATAAACACCCATCCCGCATTGTAACCCTTGACCTCATGTTTGCCAAGTCTCTCCCCTAGTTACAACAGTTGCAACATATTTTTATTGGGTGTCTAATGCATCAGATGTATAGTGAAAATTATTACAATAACGTTAGTCAAATTTTATGATTAGAGGTGGCGTAAATAGTAAAAACATATAAAATTTAGATTGCAATAACTCTTGAACAAACAAACATACATAAATAAAATTATATTGGTCGGGTTCATTTTAATGTGCTTCTTAAATAATACCGCCTTTTTTAAATTTATTTTTATTGTTTGAAGCGTAGTGGAGGGCCCAAATTTTCATGCAAAATGATGTTTTGATGATTTTTTAATAAAAATATCAAAAGCGTAACTTTGTCGATCACTATTTCGTAATACAATACGAGTAGATAAAAAATTAAAAGTTATGTTTTTGATTTTTTATTAAGGGTAGGGTCATTTCTAATAGTAATCACGTTGTAATCATATGAAATCATGTGATTGACCAATCAGGATTGTAAACAACGTGATCTGACCAATCAGTATTAGCAATTTTTTGTGCTACCTAAGTAAATTTAGGCCTACCTAAGTTTTTTTATCAATATATGAAGGTGGATTTTTTCAAATATATGAGTTCTAGAATTTCACGATTATGAAAATAAGGGCTCATTCTAGTGATTGTACCCAGGTAGAACTTGCAATTGTGTGAAATAGTAATTATCCGGATATCCGGTAATTTAATAGTAACCGGGTAGAGGTTTTCCCAACAGGTACAATCTCTAGCTCATTCTACGTGATACCAAATTTTTGATAAAATTGGTTACATTTCTAAAAAGTTTTATAAGGGGCATGTGCTTAATTTCTATATAAAATCTTATAGTACCATGTAGATCAAATGAAAATTGATCTACGTTCACCCTACCCTTAAAAAAAACATCAAAATGACCATTTTGTATGAAAATTAAGACTCTGCTATGCTTCAAACAATAAAAATAAAAAAGCGGTATTACTTTACTGTAAGGAGTACACTAAAATGCGCCCGACAAATAGAATTTTATTTGTGTATTTGCTTGTTCAAAAGTTATTGCAATCTAAATTTATTGTTTTTTACTACAATATTTTCGCGTAATAACGTTACCTGTGCGTTATTTTGAGTACCTGTGCATTATTTCGGTATGCACATGTGCGATATTTCTGATCAATATTGCCAATATTTACAGTAATAGACATGTACACTATACTTATATTTATCATGCAAACTCTTAGGGAGGTGCATTATTTGGGATGCACATGGGCGTTATTTTGAGTCAAATAGGTGATTTTTAAAAAGCGGCAATTTTGAAATAATGTACATGTGCATTATTACATGCAAATATGGTGTTACTATCAAATATGGGAGAGCGTCAGATAACCGCCAATATAGCTCAGGATAGTAAGCTAGGTTTCGGTCACGTGAGGGCATAAGAATTAAAATAGAGAATCCAAAGGACGGCGGGGTACTTTGGCATAAAAGGAATTGAATAAAAAAGATTATTTATATGAGGTGGATCGATAATTATGTGATTGAGAGTAAGGTATACGGTTGATTAGGGAGGTGTTGAATTATAAATTAAAGTGATGTATCAATGTAAGGCTTGAATATATCAGTGACTCAGAAAATTAGTGCAGCGATCAAATTGAGTATTCAAGTAAATATATCAAACAATAAGATCAGTAATTTAATTAAACACTGTATTAAAATAATGTACGGGCGACAATGTATCAAATTAGAAGTTTAATAAACAATACAACAAGCATAGTTTAATGCTAACAAGCAGTGTGAGAGTTCGACAATACAAAAATAAAGATTATAAGTTGCCTTCGGCTTTGAAATGCCTACTAACTTATAATTAGAGTTTATTAATCAGAGTGAAGTCTGAAGAATCTTTATTGAAGTGAAAATGTCAGCCTTTAAATACTTAATCGATATGCATAAATATTTTAAATTAGACTATTGTCGGAATATCTTCATTCCATTATCTTAACTTTTAATACAATTATAATTTTATACAACAATATTTCTTGAATCAGTCGTTAGATGCCAATGAATACTTCAAGTTCATTCATCTCTCCTTTAAATTTTAATCCTACAATCCCTTTGTACAAGGGGCGAGACAGTAATATTTAAATGCTTCAGATTCATTTGTCCTTGAAGGAAGCAGTAAAGAACTATTCTATATATTATGATAGAAAGACTTAAAAGATGATTCATATGTAAAGCTGGGGTTCGCGTTATCCATCTATGCGGTATGATTAAACAAATAAGGAAAATAGATATAATATATTGGAGTTACAATAAAGAAGATAATCAGAAAAGAAACGTAGTACAGAGGTGCGGTTAAAAGATTAGGCAAAAAAGTTTAACAGGTGTAACAACAGTACTTACACTAGTTGCTAATTATAAAAAAATTGATTAATGATCATTACGATTTGAGTAATCATCCTTAGACTATTTGTAATTGAAAAGTAATTTTATATATCGATGTATTGCAAATGTGAAATGTATCTCAAGACTATTGTATTTATTACAGTTAGACCTTTATAAATTCATGCTTGATTAAAGGTTTACAAATGATCCCATCGCAATGCATTAGAGAGATCTAACTGTATATTAACTTGGTTGGCAAGAAGACTGGCGTAGCATACAGTATCGCCAAGTAAAATATATTAAGTTATATTCAAAAACACAAAATAATATTAAATAATTTCTAAATAATGTACTGTAGACCTACAAAAAAGTGATCTTATCAATACTTTCCATATTTAATTTCCAATAACCTGTTATCTTCTGAAACAAATAAGCATGTTCCAGGTATATTTGAACCAACTTGGAATCAAAGATCCAATTCTGGATCATTTGAATCAACTCGTGTTCAAAATGATACCATTTCTGGTTTATTTGAGCCCTCAACCCATTCAAATAATATCATTTCGAGTTTCAAATTGGGATTAAAATGATCCAATCCAGGATCAAACAATCCAATTTGTGGTTCAAATGCACCTATTTCTTCAGGTTCATTTGAACTTAACCCGGTTTCAAATAATTACATTCCTAGTACATTTGAAATCATCATGACTTTGAATGATAACTTTTGAATAATATTACCAAAATTTGCTAAATATAAATATATTTCAAATATTTCAAAATATTTTGAAAATATTTAAAATAAAATTCAATTAGACAAATAAGACAAAAAGCGTAAAAATTTTAATAATAAAACTTTATTTAATTAATAATCTCCTTAATTTTCAATTATTATATTAGTATATATATTGTATTGGCTCGATTACATAAAATATAAATTAAAAATCAGGAATACATTTACTAAAAAGAATAATGTACAATATGCATTTACTATAATGTTCATTTTGTTTTCGATTTATTAAAATATTCACTAATCTCTAAATATAGTATAAATAATATTTAATTTAAAAATAGAGCTAAAATTTTTAAAGCAATTGTCGTGAGCAGTTTTATTAATCGAAAACAATTTCAAAAGTATTAAAAATCTAAATATAAATGTAATTCAAATAAATTAAAAATAATTTTTTAATAATGATAAAATTATCAAATATTTCAAATATATTCGAACTAATTAAAATATTAATTAATATATGTATATATTTTGACTGATTATACGGATTCAAATGATTACATTTCCAGTTTATTTGGACATGAGTTAAAAAGATAAATTTTGAATAATGTTAATAAAATTTCCAAATTTAATATATTTCAATATTAGCACAAAATTTTGAAATATTTTGAAATCATTTAAAAATAAAATTCAATTAAACGAATAATAAATGAGATAAAAAGTAATAATAAATCCTTTTTATTATATTAGCATGTGTATTGTTAATTGAAAAAACTCAATTACATAAAAATATAAATAAAAAATCAGAAATGCATTTATTAAACAAAGGAACAATATACAATATGCATTTACTATAAATGATCATTTGTTTTCAAAGCGGATTAATTTTTATTAAAATATTCTCTAATTTCTAAATATGTATAAATATTATTAAATTTAAAAATGAAGCTAAAACTTCTAAAGCAATTGTCGTGAACAGTTTTATCAATCGAAAACAATTTCAAAGTATTTAAATCTAAATTTAAATGTAATTCAAGTAAATTTAAAATAATTTAATTTTTTAATAACAATAAAATTATCAAATATTTTGAATATATTTGAATTAATTAAAATATATCAGAAAATAATTAATTAATATATGTATATATTTTGACTAATTACACATATTCAAATGGTCACATTTCCGTTTTATTTGAAATCATCATGGGTTAAAATAATAAATTTTGAATAATGTTAACAAAATTTGCAAATTTAATATATTTTAGTATTTGCGCAATATTTCGAAATACTTCAAAACCATTTAAAAATAAAATTCAATTAGATGAAACAAAAGTATAAAAATTAAATAAAAACTTTTTTATTTACATCTAATAATTCCTTTAAATACATTAGCATGCGTATTGCTAATTGAAAAAACTCAATTACATAAAAATATAAATTAAAAATCAGGAATGTATTTACTAAACAAAAGAATAATGCACAATATGCATTTACTGTAAATGGTTATTTGTTTTTAAAGCAAATTAATTTTTAATTTAAAAATGGAGCTAAAACCTTTAAGCAATTGACCTGAACGGTTTTATTATCAAAAACTATTTCAAAAGTATTTAAAATCTAAAAATAAATGTTATTCTAGTAAATTTAAAATAATTTATTTTTTAATTAGAATATATTCGAATAAATTAAAATATATTTGAAAATTTTAATTGTATATTTTTTTGATTGATTACTTTAGACGAATGTTTTAAATAGTAAAAAATTTTTTTTAATAAATATGCAAAAGCAATTTGATTATATTAGAAATTTTTTGATATTAATCGAAAATATTTAAATACAGGCAATATTTTGTATTCCCTCTTTTCGTTGTCATTTCTATCCATTTTATAAATATCATCTAAAATATTTCATACTTCACTTATTCCATGCATTTATTTTTACTTTTAAAACTTTTCAAATATTTTGCATATTTTCGAATTAAACTTCTTATTTTTTAAAAAATTTAAACTAACCCGAATCTCTCTCTATCTTTCACTTTATCTCTCTCTTTCTTTATTTCTCTCTTTCTCTCTATCTCTCTCTTTCACTTTATCTTTTTCATCATCACATAAAATTTTCTCAATTCCTATTATTTAAAAACTATTTATAATTATTTGCTTTATTCACATTAATTTTTTCTTTAATATAGTTATATTTTTTATTTTTATTATTTATTTTGGGAACCGCTATTTACGGCATGGTTTTTGCTATTTGCACTATGGGTTTCATGTAACATTAGATCATCAATCAACCTTTTTTATTTACACCATGATAATATATGTTGCACCAATAAAAACTCACTTTTTTTTGTAGATTAACAGTTAATTTGCGCTGTTAATGTCATGTAACATTACACTAAATCTTGTTTTGGTAATATAGTAGGCCTGCTAACCTAATTTTATAATGCGGGCCAACTCTAACCCTAATTTCATAATTCGGGACCAACCCTTACCCTAATTTTTTAAGGCCTTAACATAATGTGGGCCAGATTTTCGCAAATTTGTATAACCTTACTATTTTCATGTTGCACCAATAAAAACTCATCTTTTTTTGTAGATTAACAGTTATTCGCGCCATTAATGTCGTGTAATATTACACAAGTCTTATTTTGATAACTAATCTAGTAGGCCTGCTAACCTAATTTTATAATACAGGCCAACCCTAACCCTAATTTTATAATGCGGCCCAACCCTTACCCTAATTTTTTAAGGCCTTAACATAATGCAGGCTAGATTTTTGCAATTTTTGTGTAACCTCAGACCATTTTAATGCTGCACCAATAAAAACTCAACTTTTTTGTAGATTAACAACATATAGGAGTACAAAATAAAAATTTTTAAATATTTGTGTAACTATACCATGGTGCAAATAAAAAAGGTTGATTGATGATTTAATAGTACATGAAATCCATGGTGCAAATAGCAAAAACCATAGTGTAAATAGCGGTTCCTTTTATTTTATTTCTAATTTGTATTTTTATTTTTTTATTTTTTTTTTTTTTTTTTTTTTTTTTTTTTTTTTTTTTTTTTTTTTTTTTTTTTTTTTTTTTTTTTTTTTTTTTTTTTTTATACAACGAGGTCTATCCTCTAACTCTTTATTAATCAATTAATAATTACATTTTATAGTTATAATTTTAATGAAAAAAAGGTGAGGTAGGGGTAAGAGCTACTTTACTCTCGACCTAAGTTGTACTAGACAGGACGGTCGTAGACCTCTAGCTTGCGCGTGGATATGTACATCCTTTACTAATATAGTTATCTATTTCTAATTGTATCAAAAATTTTTTTAGAGGGGTGGTGGGTATTCTATCTATTCTATTAAGTGGAGGGGAAGCAGGAATAACTAAATCATGAGTAATCTGACGAGAAGGTAGCCAGATCTCGTCGTAGATTATTTTAACTATAAGATGGTATAATAAGGGAGAGTATTTGATTCTATCACTTCGTTTATCAAAAGGGGCAAGCGTTGCTGTGGTTATAAACCCTAACGGTAGGCCACGGCTAATGTGAACATTCATAAACGCTGATATGAATTCCCTTGGATTAGTTACTTGTAGTTCTAGTTCTTCTGCAAGTACTGAAATTACGTCTTTAAGTTGTGATTCTAGAGTAGAGGAGTTGCGTATACATGTTATCAAATGGGCAATATCTTCTGGTGCAGCGTAACACCTTGGGCAGGTATAGTATGGGTGTTTCTGTAGATCACGGTCATAGAGAGTGAGGTGCGTAGGGAGATCGTCTGCGATTAGTTTGACCTTAAAGTTTTTTATCCTTGAGACAAAGGGATCAGTACGCAAGGATAGTGGTTTATCTTCTAAACTGAGGTACATTAGTGTCAGATTGATCTGAATATCATCAAATACATTGATCCAATGTTTTATGCAGTTTTGATTTGTCCATTTGAGGTGGTTTGTAATAGCTAGGATGTTTTTAGTTACTTTTTTTAGTTGGTATATGCAGGGAACAGACCTGATATATGGGATAGAGTGGTTAGCTAGAAGGTGCTGAGGTATTATATCAGTATTAAAAATCTCGTCAAGTTTGTTAAAGTGACAAAGGTCTTTATACAACCGTACAGTGAACTGCAGATTCATCGTTATAGCCTTGACTATTAGTAGTAAAGGTGAATAGTCCAGCTTATTAGCAATTGATCTAAGATTATACAGTAGTATTGTTATTGTTTTTTCCAGTAATTTGTGCAGTGTTGGATTGTTTACGGTTGCTTGGATCTTTGTACGTGGTAAACAAGTTGTTAATATAAATATTAATAACGTTAATTCTGCATATATTGTATCAGGCCATTTATTGGTAGCACATCCTATTGAGAAAGAGGAGCTATTAAAAGAACATATCGCCAAGGGAAGGTGTTGATTATATGTTGATCGTGGGGTAGTGGTTAGAAAAATAGATAACGTCTTTTTGTTGTTGATTTTAACTATATTCTCTCAACATTTCTGTGGTATCATCGTAAAAAATGTTGAGTGGCCTGCTCCTCTTTTCGTTAATAGTTAGTTTATGGTCATTCGTACTTGGTACGCCTCCCTTTGGTTCTATCCTATTTTTTATTGCATTTTTGATGTCTGACAGATCCGCGTGCAATACTTTTTTTGAATTGACTTTTATTGTATATACTCTTTCCTTGGAATGCTTGAAATAACAACTTTTTTGTTTGATTGTAGGATCCTTTAGGTCGCACCCTAAACATGCTGACAGTTTATTGTTATCCTCCATATAGTGTTTTATTTTCAGAACCTCTTCTGTGAGTTCACTAGCTTTCCCCAGTATAGTCGTGTTCATGATTACCCAAGGCCCATTATTTCGATCCCATTTCCTTAGAGTACAAGGATTAGGGTATATGAGTTCTGTTGAGGGGTTCGCGGTTGACCTGATTAAGTCTTGGATCTCTGTAAACCAGGCGGGAATG
Source organism: Gigaspora rosea (assembly GCA_003550325.1). NCBI lineage: Eukaryota > Fungi > Glomeromycota > Glomeromycetes > Diversisporales > Gigasporaceae > Gigaspora > Gigaspora rosea. The sequence continues at coordinate 232,579 of QKWP01000332.1, forward strand.
TGCCCAGTTGGGATCTTCCCAATATTGTAAAGAAACCCTCGCCAGTCTAAGAATTTTGAATTATTGTAATTCTGGAATTGTACGATATAAACTACTTCATGTAGATTTAATTTCTCCTTTAATATATGCGCTTTGGGGTGTTGTAGTAACATTTCGTTAATCGAAGTACCCCGATTGTTTTTTCTAAGAATCGGCCATTCATTGTGTTCATTGCGAAAAATTTGTATATCTAGTGAGTGTAGTGCTAAGACCATTTGGGCAGTATAAGTTTTAAGTTGTTTATGGGGGAAAAGAGGTAATGAGTAAAGGATTGACTGATCTGATCGAACTGAATCTTGGAGCTCTTGGAGGCGAATTTTAAGAAAGGATCTGTCGAAGGCAATATGATTGATATTTTTTACTATAGTCGACGATAGATGTGCTTGTTGTACTTGTGGTAAGTATTTTAAAGCGTATATATCTTGGTGATATAAGAAGGAATTTGGGATGTTCCTTGAGATCTTTGCTTTGTTTTTTGCCAGGCCAGTATATTCCCGTGTTAGCAGCTCCAGCTGTTTTTGTATAAGAAAAGCACTATAATCTGTATGATAGTCTAGGGATTATGACGCTATTTATTATATAAATTGCCTGTTTCTTTATGGTATATGCTTTGTGCATTTTTGCTATACCCTGCCTAGCTTCTCTCATAATTGTCTTTTGTACTTTCGACCGACCAGGGTTTATTGAAAACCATGCTCCTAAGTATTTGAATAGTTGCGTAGGTGTTATTGCTATTATTAGTTGCCTGTTAAAATTTATAGATTTGTCCACTGCAGCAGAATTTGTAACTAACAGCGATTTTGTCAGGTTGACCTGTATCCCGGTAAACTTATAAAATGAGTTTGCAACTGATATGATGTCCTCTAGCTCTCTTTTACTCTGAGCCACCCACAGAGAATCATCTATGTAGGCTATTATTGAGGTCTGTATTTCCTTCTAGTGAGGTATAGTAGGTATAGTACTGCTGAAGCCAGTGTGTTCACTGTGGATACGTTTTATTAAGGGGTCATAGTATATTCTCTATAATATTGGCGAGAAGGTCTCCTCCTGATCAATACCATTCTTTACGGAATAGGTATTGGTAGGCCCATAGTCTGTTAGAACCCGATTAGTATAGTTGGATAGGATAAAGTTTAATAGGTTGATGAAGGGAGTTGGAATTCTGATTCTTTTTAAGGCTTCTAATAAGGTTGGTATGTGTATTGAGTCGAAGGCCTTTGACATGTCTTGTAAGAGCAGCCAAAGTTCTCTTTTGTTTGCATAAGCGTGTTCTAGTATCGATATAAGTTGTGAGATCAGCATCAGAGTAGATTGGAAAGGAAGTGCAGCGTAGTTCATTGGTGAAAGGACCTCATTGCGGAAAAGAATCGTAGATAGGCGATTCGTAAGTAATTTGGTTAAAATTTTTCTTGTGTGTTCAATTAGAGTAATTGGTCTAGTGGTGGCGAGATCATATTCATATCGCTCTTTCTTAGGAATTGGCCAGATACTTGATTGCAGTTATCGTTTAGGGACTTTTCCCATCTTATACACACATTTATCAATTCCAAAAGGTGGTCCAACGCTACTTTTGGTAGATGTTGTAGCATTTCATTGGAGATACCTGTAGGTCCTGGTGCTTTATGTATTGGTGTTTCAGCAATTATGTTAAGGAGTTCCTCTAATTCAAAGGGCATCATTAATTGTTCATATATCCTACTATCGATATTTGTTAGGGGGCATAATATCTTTCTCATTCCTTTTTGTAGTTTAGGTCTAGTGGGTTTTCTTTGCTCTATTTACTAAAATGATTTCTAGTAGTCTCCTTAATTTCTTTTTGGTCTGTGATGACACTGTCTGGAAGTATTATTTTTTCAAAACTAATACGGTCATTGTTCCTTTTCAAAATACTATCAATCATCCTACTCATGTTATCTTTGAAATCATTATATCGCCTGTTGGTATAGAATTTTATACATTCTGCTTGTTGTTCATTTTTCTCCCAGTTCCTACTTTTCCATATCGTCGGTTTGAGTTCTTTTATATTTGTGACTGTGTTTTCATAGTGAGACTTGTTATTGGGTGCGACAATAGTTGTTAGAGCTAACGGGGTTATTGAATATTTTGGCATTTGTGCTGACGATAGCGCTTTGTGCAGGTTTTTGTTTATTTCTGAGAGCAAATATGAGACTGAACAAGGAGAGGAAGAGATGTTCACAAGTTTATAAAGGCTTTTGTTAATGTGCTTTAGGGCTGTGTATAACCTGGATGCTTTCATCGACAAGGCGTAGAAAGTTCTAGGTTTTTTGTAGGTAGTCGGAATGTGTGCATCGGCTGCACGTTTAACCGCTGATGACCAAACATGCCAATGCTTGTCCAACTGGTCCGGTTGGATGATTTTCATATTCGGCAACTCACTGTTCAGTATTTGTTGGGTCTTGCTTGAAAAGTCTTCCCATTCTTGTTGTGAGATTTTTTCATATAAGTAGATTTTCCGTTTCTTCTTTTTGTTTCGTGGTACAGTAGGCATAAATCTAGTATACCAGCTGGTTGACAGAATCACGTGATCACTATCCGAAATACCAGTAGCATTAATTAGATCTGGGGTATCCACCTCCAACAAAATGTCGGAGGAGACCCAAATATTATCTATCTGTGACCGTAGTCCTCTGCCTTGCCATGTAGGATCAGATATTTTATGGAAGTCAAGTAGGCTACTAAGACCATTTACATTTAGATCTGAAAATATTTGTAGTTGTTTTTTCTTAGAGACTGCTTGGTTGGCGTTGAAATCTACCAATACTATGCTGTGCCAATTCCTAAGTTTTGCTTCTGCAACCCATATACTTATTTGTTTTTGTGTGCGGTCTGATAAATCTGGATTGTTAGAGAGCAGATATACTGCTATTATCCTAGTTCTGTTCCCTGGAAAGAGAAAGTCTATTTGTAAGGCCATACCCGGGAAGGTATTAATATTGTGTATATAAGGTTGGACTGAGTTGTGTACCATTATAGCGGTGCCGAGACTCGCCTCTCTACTTTGCGTTGACTGAGGAATGAAGTGGGATGTAAATATGCTATAGTGTTCATTTGTTAGTGATATTGCACTGCTATTCTTTAATTTGGTCTCAGATAAGGCTGCAATATGTATGTGCTCCTGTATGCAAAATTCGATCCACGTTTGTAGTTTAGTACTATTATTAAGACCCCTTATGTTATGAGTTGTAATGTTCAATCTTTCTTTAATATTTGGAAAGTCTTTTCTATTGTCAATGGTATGTTCGGGAGTGCCCGCATTTAGTGTTATTTGATTCTCAACACTCATTGATTGATTCTTCTCCAGGGTCTGGCTTTTGTGTGTTGATGGTTGGTTGGGTTGGTTCGTTCCCTTGCATAGGTGTGTCAATATCAATTTCGGCTTCCTCAAAAAGTTCCCAACTTGGCAATGGGAGGGATGTAAGCTGGAAGGCAAAGTCAGGAATTGCTTCTAATTCTAGATTCTGTTTCAGGAAATCTATAGCCGATGGAACCTCTTCCTGGTTTGTTATTGGGAAGTTTAGTGTGGTTTGTAAATTCCTCTGTTCTATCTGTTGTTTGAGTTCTTCAACCGTGTTTGGTAGTTTGTCACCTGTCTCTTTTACATCTTTTTTGGGAATTTGAATCCAATCCTCCGGGAGTGATTAGAAGAAGTAGTGCTCTCATAGGGCTCTCGCTACTATTGTCAGCTCGCGAGGAGTCATAATAGGTAATACTAAGTTTACTTTTTCTACTAGCTTTGGATCTGTTGGGAGTCCCGGCTTGTCAGTGTAGTTAAAATTAATATATTCCTTTGGAAGAGGGTTGGGTATTGCATAGTATCTTGGTATTGCATATAGAAAGTTTGCAAGAGCTTCCTCATTGTCAATAGGGAAGGAGAAGGTGCCTGCTAGCGGCAGACTCTGTAGATCTTTTAGAAGGCGTTTTTTGCTAATGATATAATCATTTGTAGAGTCTTAAATGCGTAAACTGCTCTTAACTTCTTAATGTGCTCCTTAAAATGCTCTGCATCCTGTGGATAAAATGGAAAGATCTCTTTAAGTCGTGGGGTAAGTTCTTGTGGCATTGGTGGGAGTGGCATTTTCTTTGGTGGTAATTTAAAGTATGACTCTGGAAGATCCTTGAAGATATAGAACTTTCGCAATTTCTTCTTATATCTCCAAACTTTTTTAAGATCTGCTCGAACAGTAATTGGAAACATCTTCTGGGTTGTTTCATTAAGCCATCCAGGGTGCTCTGGGAGTAGAGTTCTGTCGTCTGCAAAGTATGTATCAGGTAACCTGTCAAAGGCAAAAACCTGTTTAAAAGCTATTACCGCTGCTCTTACTCGTCTACGATCTGTCAAGGGCAACTCAAATGGTAGAAGGTTCTTAACTTGATCTTCAATTTCTCGTGGATGGTCTGGTAGTGCAATGAGCTTTTCCATTTTAGCTTCCTCGATTGCTCCTTTAATGGTATTAAAGTCCATTTTAATTTCTATCTTGGCGAAGCCAACCAGGTACATAGTGTACCTAGCGATTTCGACCGAGTCTAGCCTAGTGAACTCCCCATTTGTCCAGAAATCTATAGCTAATTTCTTCCTAAGCATATCAGTAAGTTGGTCTCTGTTCTCTCTATTAATCATATGGGCATTATGCATTTGTTTATATTTGCGTGTTGCTTCTTCTATAAGATCCATGAATTCTTGCTGATGTTGTGGCTGGGTATTGTGTCTCCTAGTGAATGTGCGAAAGAAGGCTCGGTCCCTATATTTGAGTTTTAGTCCAATTGCTTGTGGAATTTTTATTTGTGTTGGTTTGGTTCGTAGCTTGTGTTGTATTAATGCTTTAAATTTGGTTGGATCTAAAAAAGCTGCTAATATCTTGTCTCGGTTCTATGCATTTTTATCGAATGCTGTTTCTTTTGCATTTGATAATGCGGATCTCACACATGCTATCCATTCCTTGATTAATTTAATTAGATCTGGGTGTTGATTCTGGTTAGGTTTTCTTGGTCCAGTTACTGCGTGACTGTATAATTTCTGGTTGCTTCCTGCATTGTCTCCCCCGTCTGATATCGTATCTATTGAAGCTTCTCTATGATTTGAATTTAGATCCATACCATCAATAGTATCAGCTGGTGCACGTGATTGTTGAATAGGTTCTTGGTGCTGGGGCACCTGTTGTACTATGTGGATTAGGTTCGGCTCTGATTGGTACCTAATTGATATTCAATTTCTGTCAAAGTGTAGGTTTCTTCTATTTTTGGTAATGCACCAGGTGCTTTGCTCAGGCCCTGTTCAAAAGTAGTTTGTTTTGATTCTATGTTTATCGATGATGTTATTTCTGCATTTTGAGGGGGTGAACTGACTTCACCACTTTTTTTATTTTTTTCATTTGAGTCTTGGGAAATGGCCGGGGTTCTTTTAATATCATTTATAGTGGGGTCTGGGAGGAACTTTTGCTTACAGATTTTCTTTGTAACATGTTGCTCATTGTCATACTGTTCATCTGGCAGATCAGTCTCCATGTGGCTCATAGATAGCCTAGTTGGCTCACTCATGTCTGTGCTTTCATCATACCGTGTTGCTGATCTAGTCGGCAACAAAGGGTTGAATATAGCAGGTGTGCCGAGTACTATTGACCTTTTCCTTTTCCCTATATTATCTAGTGTCCGAGAGAGTCGTAGGGTACGACCTAGGTCCTTCACTTAGTTATCTGTGTTTGTTATATGCCTTTCACTTTCCTGCTGTGCGCTGTTTTTTGTTTACTTAGGGATTTACAGATGTATGGGGACTATTTTTTTATTTTCTTATTTTTTATTATTATTATTTTCTATTATATTTATTATTTTATAAACTACTTTTACTTATTTTTTAATTTTGAAAAATGCTGAAAATTGCCAAAAAACTTGCAAGAAATCCAATTATTTTCGCACGAATGCTTGCAGGAAATAAAAGAAAAGATTCAGAGGTATCAACTAAGCATTCTGTTACCTCTGAAGGTATTACCTCTGAAGGTGGACCATCATCACCAGCTACTCAAATTACTTCAAGACATCATGAAGGTATTAAATATTCTATGCATTTTAATTTTTTTTTTTACTTAATCATAAAATTATGATTAACTTTTTTTTTAATTTTTAAAATATTTTAGGAACTTTAAATAAAATTTTAAATAAACTTGACGATCTATTTAAAAAAATTAATCAGATGGATCGAAGTTTGGCAGAAGTTGAAGAAAGAATATCAGAAATCTTTGACCTAGCTCATGAAAACAGTTTTATTTAGGTAAATTTTTAATTTTTTTAATTATTTTAAAATATTTAAGAATACTTATCTTTTATCTTTTTGAAATAGCAAACGGTTAAAGCTATAGCGAAAATATTAATTGAAACTGCAATATACTCTTTTGAAGAAGAATATAAGAAAGCTGCAGAAGAATATCAGTTGGAGAATCAGAGTGAATATTATGAAAGCCTTTCAGACAAAAGATGAGCCATTTATTAAAAGCAGAACATTGCCGGACTTGTAAGTTTTTTAATTTTTTGTTAAGTTAAATTTCTAAATATTTTTAAACATTTTAAATTATTTCGAAACATTTCAAATTATTTTGAAATATGTTAAAAATAATCGTTTTCGAATATATTGAAATATTTAAAAATATAATTTTAATTTTTGTATAATATAATTTTTTCCAAATATTTAGATATATTCAAAATATTTTGAAATTATTTAATTGCTAATCCAGATAAGATTTGCAAAATTTTTATATTAGAATTTTGGGGAATTTATCATGTTTTTTATTATATGCTGAAATCTTACAACCACCTTGTTTACATGGAATTTATATAGTCATCTGATCATTTTTTTTAGTGATATCTCAGTGTACACTAGGCCAATTTGAATGATCTAACTACCATTAGATGCGTCTCAGTAAGCTCTACAACTTTCAATTAATTGTCTTGAGCTATTAGCTTAATAAAAAATTACTTATCATAGTGGTAGTTGTAAGATTCCAGCATATAATAAAAGTTTATATTGTACTTATCCCCAAAATTTACTATTGTCCCAATATAATAATTCTGCAAATCTTATTTGGATCACCAATTAACTTTATAATAATTATATTAAAGTTTTAGCTATTAAAGCAAAATCAATCATTATGAAGTACTTTGACTATGCAAATCAAACAAGCATTATTTTTAGTATTTGGCGAAACAATTTGGATTTAATAAATACAAATGTGGCCCATCAAAAATTATAAAGTAGAAAGCTTCTGACAAAACAAAGTCTTGCTATAAAAAATTTTCACTCCGATATTCTTTGACCCAATTGACACATAAAGCATGGTCTAAGGATCCTGGACATCTCTTATATAGGTTATAACTGATCTGCATGAATTTATATGTTTTTGCTACCCCTAAAATCAAATAAATTTGCTAAAAGTTGGATTATTACATATAAATTTTATAGTAATTTGCTAAAAATTTAATTATAACATTTAGTATCAGGTAAATAAATATAGAGCAAATTTTTTAAAACTGTAATAGCTGGTAAAACCGTTTTATTTGAATTTTATGGATCCATAGAATTTAAATAAAAAAATTTTTATCAAATTTGATCAAGTGGTTGCAGAAATATCTTTGATCAACGTTTTAGAGAATTTCAAAATGCATATCACATGACAGATATGTTTAAATTTGTTAACAAAACTTTGATCAAGGATATCTCTGCAACCACCTGATCAAATTTGATGAAAATTTTTTTTTTTACTTATTCTACGGATCCATAAAATTTAAATAAAAAAATTTTCATCAAATTTGATCAAGTGGTTGCAAAGATATCCTTGATCAAAGTTTTGTTAAAAATTTAACATATTTGTTAAGTGATATGCATTTTGAAATTCTCTAAAACTTTGATCAAAGATATCTTTGCAACACCTAATCAAATTCGATGAAAATTTTTTATTTGAATTGTATGGATCCATAGAATTCAAATAAAAAAATTTTCATCAAATTTGATCAGGTGGTTGCAGAAATATCTTTGATCAAAGTTTTAGAGAATTTCAAAACATATATCACATAACAGATACATTTAAATTTTTAACAAAACTTTGATCAAGGATATTTCTGCAACTACTTGATCAAATTTGATGAAAATTTTTTTATTTAAATTTTATGGATCCGTAAAATAAGTAAAAAATTTATCAAATTTGATCAGGTGGTTGCAGAGATATCCTTGATCAAAGTTTTGTCAACAAATTTAAATGTATTTGTCATATGATACGCGTTTTAAAATTCTCTAAAACCTTGATCAAAGATATCTCTGCAACCACCTGATTAAATTCAATGAAAATTTTTTATTTGAATTCTATGGATCTATACAATTTAAATAAAAAAATTTTCATCGAATTTGATTAGGTAGTTGCAGAGATATCTTTAATCAAAGTTTTAGAGAATTTCAAAATACATATCACATAACAGATACATTTAAATTTTTAACAAAACTTTGATCAAGAATATCTCTGCAACCACTTGATCAAATTTGATGAAAAATTTTTTACTTATTCTTCGGATCCATAAAATTTAAATAAAAAAAATTTTCATCAAATTTGATCAGGTGGTTGCAAAGATATTCTTGATCAAAGTTTTGTCAACAAATTTAAATGGATCTATCATATAATACGCGTTTTGAAATTCTCTAAAACTTTGATCAAAGATATCTTTGCAACTACTTGATCAAATTGATAAAAATTTTTTTATTTGAATTCTATGGGTCCATAAAATTCAAATAAAAAAATTTTCATCAAATTTAGTCAAGAACTTGTAGAAATATCTTTGATGAAAGATTCTTCTATTTTTATAAAGTATATTATAAAAAAGCTGTGCCAAATAAAAAAAAACTATTATAGAATAAATATTTAACCAAATAACTTAAAATTTTAGAAAACAAAATTTTAGCCTATTCTCTATTGATTATATTAGTGCGCAGTAACTTGTTTCATTTGAACTTGTAAAAATTTAGTCTGTGGTGATGATTTTTCTGTTTTCATCAAAATTGAAAATTTTAGAAAATCCCAAATCTGGAAGCAAATTGAAAAATTATCATAACTTTGTCAATATTAATCTGTTTTTGAGGAAATTTTAATTAAAGACTCTCGAATACCTATTCTATCAACTTACTAAGTTACGTTTTGGAGGTTTCATTTTGAGAAAGTGCTTCTGAAAGCATTTGAAGTTTAGGAGAAAACTTGCGAAAACGTATGTGTTCAAATTTACAAAAATATTAATATCTTTACGAGTTTTCAATATTTTTTTCATGAAATTTGAGATTCTATTAGTCACTGTTATGCACTACAAGTCTTGTTATAATTTTTTTTTAGTTAGCATAGTAAAATTTTTGTAAATCATCACCGAACTATAGATTATTTTGAAAAAGCAAAAAAACATATTACAAAGAAACTGCAATGAAATTGTTTATAGGAACTCTTATCAAAGATATCTCCATGAGTTCTTGACCAAATTTGATAAAAATTTTTTTATTTTAATTTTACAAATCCATAGAACTCAAATAAAAAAATTTTTAAAAATATTATAATTTTTAAAATTTTACAAATTGATTTTAACTTTGTACTCTAAAAAACTTATTTAGCATATTAAAATATATTATGCTAGTATATTTAATTTTATATTTCTTGAAAATTTCAGAAAAGATACTAACTACATAATAATTACTACAATTATTATATTAATTACTAACTAATTTGCTTAATAATAACTCCGCACAATTGCATTACATAACTAGGAAACAGGATCTGTTAAGAGTCCAAAGCATAACTACTAATTATATAACTTTTAAATATTTTTATAAAAATACAATTATGGTATTTATAATACTATAAGTTTATTATATTACAAATTTATTATAAAGAATCAAATGTAATTAAAATTTATTATATTTTTTAAATTAATATAAATTTTAAATTTTTTAAGCAAAAATAAGAACGGCAATGATTGCATTAAAGAATTTCAGTTTAAAACTATAAACTATGAAGATGTAATCAAAAGGAATCCTTTTGATAGATTATTTAACATTCAAAAGATCAGTAAAAAGGGGTTTGGATCAGTGTTTTCAGCAATATGGTTAGATGGTAAAAAGGTGTTTTCAAGTAAATATACAAAATTACATATATTATTATATATAGTTGTACTTAAAACATTATCTAGTTCACTGAAAAATTTTTTAAGAAGAGTAAGTTTAAATAATTTATTTATAACATAAATTATTAATATTATAAATTTTATTTGACAAGTTTAAAAATTATACAAAATTTAGTCGTATTTATCTAACCAGGTTACTAAAAATTAAAGCAACTTGTTGATATATTAAGAAATTTAATAGTACACAAATTAGATTATGTTTATAGAGATTTAAATAGCGGTAATATATTACATTAATTTATTAATAGAGAACTAATATCAATCTAAGTCTATTTAGAAAAATGATGAATTTATCCCTTAGTTTGTACTACTTCACAAGCAAATTTGCCTGTATAATTACTATAAATATATTTCTGATCTATTTTTATAATCATTTAAAATATTTAAATAAAATTTGGTATTATAATATTTAATAACAAGAATTATATTTTTGAATTATTTAAATTTATATTATAAGACAAAAAGTTTATGTTGCTTATAAGCTGAAAATATTAAATTTTAAAGAAATTTTTTAACCAAAAAAATATTTTACAATATCTTGGAGAAATATTTAAATATTGGTTTTAAAAATATAGTTTCTAATACAATATTGTAGTTTATATAAAGGATGACAACTTTCATTATTTACTTTATATGATTTACTTGTAAAAATTAAGATTTGTATTAGAAATGAAAATTTTTTTTATAGACGGGAACTTATAAAATTTGAGAAAACCTAAAAAAAAATTTTTATAGTAAAAGTTCCAAAGCAAAAACTTTAAACTTTTATTACACCAAAGTTTTTTAATAATTTTAAAAAAATTTTATAATAAAGTTGATATCCCTTAGATTGTAGTAGAACACAGGCAAATTTGCCTGCGTTTTTGCACTTTTTTAGCTCTGATTTACTTTTTTAAAATACTAAAATAATTAAATAAAACTTTGTACAATTATATTTGAAAATAAGGATTACTTTTTTGCAAAATTAGTTTTTATATTATAAGAAAATAAATTATAGTTACATATAAGCTGAAAATAGATAATTTTAAAAAAAATTTTTTTAAAAAATTTTATTACAATTTTTCTGCGATCTTATTTAGTTTTAGTTTTAGAACTATAGTTCTTAAGACAATATTGTAGTTTATATAAAGGATGACAACTTTCATTATTGCAACTTTAATGATTTACTTGTAAAAATTAAGACTTGTATTAGAAGTAAAGATTTTTTTATAGACGGGAACATATAAAATTTGAAAAAATCTAAAGAAAAATTTTAATAGTAAAAATGCCAATACAAGAACTTTAAACATTTATTATATTAAAGTTTTCTAATGATTTTAAAAAAAATTTATAACAAAGTTACTAAAACAAAACTTAAAAAATATTTTTTACTTAGAAAAGATATGGCTAAATCAATATTTAAAATTTTATTAAAAATTTTAAAATACGCAGGCAAATTTGCCTGTGTTACAATCTAAGGGATAACAGAACTAATATTATATTTTTTACTTAGAAAGTATATAGCAAAATTAATATTTAAGGTTTATTTAAAAAATTTAAAATTTAAAATTTTTGCAGGCAAATATGCCTGCATAACAAATTAAAGGATATGTATGTTTTTGTTTTTTTAATATTTTTTTATTTAAATAAAAAATATTTTTTTTACAAATCATAATAAACTTCATTATCTTTTTACATCATTAAAAAATGAGACCAATTTCAAATTATTGTAGGCTCAAATTTCTTTATAACTATGGTGTTCAAAAATTTTATTAGTAGAATTTATACAGTATATTAATTAAAGAAGCTACACATAATAAAATAATATAAATTTACTTCTTTTAAAATATTTATAATTAAATCAATGTGCGTGACCATATATGTTCTTTCTTCTTGCATATGTATATTATTGTTTATGGTTATCTAATGAGGACTAAAAATTTAACACTAATCTTTTAAATATTATCTAATTTATTGAAAAGAATCCATTCATTCGATAATATCTTCATATTTTGTAGCTTTAAGTTGAAATTCATTGGTACAATCATCAACATCCTTATTTTTACTTAACTGTCTTTGTGTTTTTTTTAAGGATCATATATTTGACATCAAGCTGGAGACAAGTTATGTTAATTGCAATTTGCATATTTCATATATCCATCTTCTAGAACTTCCAAATCTTTCAATCGTTGAGTTACCATATGAATAGTTACAGAATATTTTGAATAGAATTAAACCAATTAGTATAATTTAGAAGAATAGAAATTTTCATATAAACATCATTATATTGGTTCTTCCACATCTGTCATTATTACAACTTTTCAATTAACTAAACGTAACCACTTTGAGGTATACTTATTAGTGTTCTATACATGCGAGATTTGTCATAATTCAAGAGCTTATTCTTTAGTAGAAATAGTAGTAGGTTTTTTCTTTTACTCAAAAAAAAAGATCGATAATGTTAAAATTAGATCGATATAATTATTAAAATAATAAAAATGTGTTGCATGAATTGTTACATAGTACCCACAGGATAAAAAGTATTTACAGTGTTTTACTTATGTTGCACCAGAAGTGTTAAAGCAGACATCTATAATCTTGTTATTATTATGACTAAAATATTACAGGAAGGCCATTTCATTATGATATTGCGTATGATAAAGCATTGGCTATTCAAATATGTAAAACATTAGTATTAAAAAGTAAAATTAAAGAATCGCTAATACATATAATCTATTTACCAAATTTATTAAAAGTATGAAAAGCCGCAGGTCATTTTTGTGAATTAGAATCCATGCATTGTTTTGGCTAATTCAATGTAGTAATCAGGAATTCAAGATGCAAATTTTGGTCGTAGTTCTTCGAAAAGTAATATTTAAAAAAAAATTTTAACCGATCAGTGAATTACCAATAAAAAATAAAATATGAAATTTGTATTCGACCAATAGTAACTTGGGGGAAAAATTAGTAAATCCAGAAATCTCCAGATGTGTCATTTTATAGTGTACCAATTTTTATTGGGCAGTTACGCAGCGTGACAGTTGTCGTCATGTGACAAAAAAAGATCTCAGGTGTCTAGAAATATAATGTTCTTGCTATGCTTTGGACAATTATTTGTTTATCGATATACAATCACGATTAAGATCGTAATACATATACAAGTTGCTATTGATACTAAAGCCTAATTACATGCTAGAACTACTTTTACTTATTTTCAATTATAATTGATTATAATTTTGCTCTGTATAGCCATTAATAACTTGTTAGATCTGGATCAATCATCATAGCATGATTTAACTTGTTATGACTGTATAATAATTCTTGCAAAATGTGGGTAAATTGCTAAAAATAAAATATAACATGTGTAAAATCTTAGAAATTTGCCAAAATATTCAGTTATGACCCTTTTAAAATTAACTTCAATTTGCTAAAATCAAAATTTGGCCTTAAATCAAATTTGAATCAATTTGCTAAAAAAACAATATGACATATATTAGAGATGTCCGGGATCAAATGGTCTACTACAATACTATTGGACATAAAATAGCATATGCCATTACAGTATACCAAGTAATGCTAAGCCAATATTATTAAAAATTCACAATAAAGGAAGACATTGTGAAAGATAGACTTATAAAAAATTTAGTAAGTAAAATAAACTAAATATTTGCGAAATATTTTAAGATTAAAAAATAATAAAATTTAATTAAATGAAAATTAAAAATTTCAAAAAAAAGTGCACGTTGCAAAAAGGTGAAAAGTTTCTCCCTCTAGCCTCAGATAAAGAAACAAGCGTTGAAGAAGTTGTTGAAGAAGTAAAAAAAAACAGAAAAAAATAAAAAAAGTCACAACCATCCAAAATGGTAAAAATAAAGATTATATTCTAATAAAGCTGTGCACCATATTTTTTTAATTTTAATATTACAAATAATATTTAGACTAAGAGAAGCAAACAAGATCATGCTTTCTCTACAAGTCCTGCATAATCCTCTGAATCAACTACTACTCCTCAAGAAATTGCAGATGTTCTAAAGAAATTCATCACAATGATCCTTAATACGATGATCTGCAAAACCATCATGATGATCCTCAACAAGAAATTTCATCTGCTGGTGCAAGTTTTCAAAAAGGTACTGGTCACCAAGAGTCTCAATAATTTTGGTTTAAAATTATTTTATTGTTTTTATTATTTATTTTTTTTTAATCTTTTTTTTTTATTTTAACGCTTTTCTTACAATTATTTTTTTATATTTATTTTTTACTGTTTTTGTTTAAAAGTTTTTTTTGATTTTTTTTTATTATATATTTTTATTTTTTTTATTTATTATATTATAAGATTTTTTATCTTTTATATTATTAATTTTGATTTATAAATAAATATAATATTTTAAATTTTTAAATACTCTAAAATCTTGCGAATACTTTCAAATTTTTGTTATATAATTTAATTTCTGTCTTTCTACTTTGTTTAATATTTTGTTACATTTAAGATAATGTTTATATTGTGCAAAATATTTTGAATTTTTCAGATTGCTTTTATAATAAAATACCTAATTTTGTTTTATTAATAATTTAATTATTCAAGTTTTTAAATATATTCGAAATGCTTTTTTTATTTTTAGATATTTTAGTTTATTTAAATAATTGTGATAATTAATAGTTTCAAAAACTTTTAAATAAATTTAATTATGTTTAAGATTTTTTATTAAAAAATATATTTGCTTACTAAATATTCATTTGTTTTGTCAAAGCAGGGAATTATATGAAGTTGATTTCTAATTGCTTCAATATCAATTACATTAAATAATTCAGTTAATTTAAGCCTAGGACATCCATAATAATATGGATTCCTGTCAGATTTAAAATCATACCACTGAATTAATGCTAGATTATATGTTAAAGATTTCTTATTATATTCAAGCTTCACTAATAAATATATCTAAAAATTATATATTAAAAATTTATGTTAATACTGTATTTTAAAAAATTAAAAATTAAACCATGAAAAATACCTGTCCATAACAGATTTCTTGATCTGATATATATTCAAATAGTTCTTCAGAATTTACAGCAACTGCTATATTGTATACCAGGCTTTTCTATAAAAATTATCAGTTGCTCTAATTATAGCCCTATTTTTTAAAGTTATTGAGCTATATATTTTAACTATATAATTACCTAAATTAATATTTGTTGAAATAAAATATATAGTTAAATATTTTAAAAAATTTTCAAGCCCAAAATATATTTTAAAACTTGAATCATAGTCTTTTAATTGTTGGTTAATAAATTTCTGAGAATTATTTAAACTAAAAGTTCAAATTAAATTTGTAAATTTATAAGGGCTTATAGTTTTAAAATTTTTTGGTTTGCCTGATAATAATTTTGTTACATTAGCCTGCTTCTGAATCTATTTAATTTAAAATAAATTAGTAACGTTTTATAAAAATACTAAATATTATTAAAAAAATTTAAATAATTACCAATTTCATTATTTGAATTTTTATATTTTGTTTAGGGTGGTGACAGATATTACGTAATATTTTAGGGGGGGAGGGGGGTCTCTAAAATCTTACGTTAAATATAGAATTTCATATTAGCCAATCAAATTTCTCTTATGTAGGGGGGAGGGGGTAGGGGTATAATAAAATTATATTACGTAATATATGTCACCACCCTTATTAGTTAAATAATAAGGCATTTTAACAAAATCTTTATAAAACTTTCATAGGTTTTAGTGAAGAACCCATTTAAAGTACTATACTTTCTAATTAAATCAATAGTATGGTATACTCACGAATGTAATTTTGGCAACTTTAATTCTGATAAAGTACTGTACTTGTTTAAAAAATATTAATAAACTGTTAAGCCCAATTTATTATTAAATTCTAGAAATAATTATATTAATATTAGTTATTAAAATTAGTTAATTAAAATATTAAAATATTGATAAATAAATTCGAATAAATTCGAAATATTGCAAATTACCTCAAAATCTTTCAAATTTTGGTCATCGAATTCTTCAGATTGACTCATAATATACATATTATTCCAAACTTCATAAAGATTCAACAACTTTTTATTTAATGCTGTACTGATATCTAAGTTATCCAGAACAAATATCATAACTTTTATAAGATTACGATATTCATTAGCTGTAATTCTAGAAAGTGATTAACAGTTAAATTCCATTTTTGAATATTTTAAGTTCCGGAAATCTAGAAATATTCGCTAATCTTTTATCCACTTTATCAAGTATTAAAGCTCCATATGCTTGTTTTAAAAGATTATATATAAAAATAATTTGATAGTAAATAATCCCAAATCTAAATGATACATTCTATCAATTACTGTAGCTTCGTAAATATTGATATTTCTAAAATAAAAAATTGATATTAAATTATAATATATATTATGAGTATTAGTTCATGGCGACCCATCACCATAGCAACCCCATGGCTAGCCAATCAAAAGTGATCACGTGTTAGCTTTTTTTATTTTTTTTTTCTAAGTTTAATTTATTTTTTTTTCTTTAATTTAAATTTTTTTTATTAATTTAAACTTTTTTTTTGAAGTTTTTTTATTAATTAATTTTTTTTTTAGTCGAATATATATGAAAAAAAAACAGAAAAAAAAAGATAAAAAAATGTGCTAAAAAACAGGAAAAAAAACGAAAAGAAAAATGGGATGAAGAAGGACGAAAACGAGATGAAAACAGTGATGAACAAATCAAAAAAAGGAAACTATACCAAGAAACCCCTACTAAAGACTGATGAAGAACCTACGAATTTACTAGAAGAACCTGCCAAAAAACGACCAGGAATTTACCGAATTTACTAAAGAACCTACTAAAATATGCCAAGAAAGATACCGAAAAACACAAAAAATTTACAGAAACCACCGCCTAGAAGAATTCATCGAAAACGACAAAGAACTATTGAAAACTCCACTGAAAACGATGAAAAACCACTTAAGAACTTCCAGAAGACCCACCGAAAATTGATGAAAAGACAAAGAATCTACTAAATGAACCCACTGAAAAATGACAAAATTATTCACCAAAAAACGACAAAGAAAAAAAAATAAAAAAAAACTACCAAAGAACTTACTAGAAGAATCCACCAAAAATAATGAAGAAGCACCAAAAATTGACGAAAAAACAAAAAACAAACCCACTACAAAACAACAAAATCATTTACCAAAAAATGACAAAGAAAAATGACAAAGAACACAAAAGAGCTTATAGAACCTATCAGAAATGACGAAGAACCACCAAAGAACTTACTGAAAAAACCATGAAGAGACAAAAAACAGCAAAATAACAATATTACCCACCAAAAAAACAATGAGAAAAATGATGAAAAACCACAAAAGAGCTTACAGAACCCTCCAAAAATGATGAAAAACCACCAAAGAACTCACCAGAAGAACTCACCAAAAATTGACAAGAAGAACCCACCGAAAAACTACAAATCTCTAGGAAGAACAACTGAAAAAGAGGCTCCAATGACAGCTCTAGCGACAACTCCAATGATGACTCCAGCGACAATTTTAGTAACAACAAGAAAAACGACTAAAAGAAAAAATATTCGCATTAAAAAAATTTTAAAAAAATTAATCATATTAAAAAAAAATTTAAAAAAACCAGATCATTTATATAATCACCAATCTTAAAAATAATTGGCTGATCATATGATCATATGTGGGTCGCCATGGCTATGAATAATTTTCTATATATTATATATTACGAATTTTAATCTTTTTTAAAATAATTTAAGTTATTTTAAAATATTTTGCAATGATTCAAAAGTTTTAAAATTATTTTAAAAATTGTTAAATTAATATTAAATATTTCGCAATGTTTCAAAATTTTAAAATTAATCTAAAAATCATTATAGTAAAATTAATTTTAAAACTTAAAATTATTCAAAATATTTTAAACATATTCGCATATTTAAGGAAAGGGTGTACAAATTTCCAATTTCATATAAAATCAATTGTAGATCAACTTTGTATAACCAATTTATATGATATCATATAATTTACATGTAAATATCATATGATCTGACCAATCAATTCTTTGTACAACCTACAAAATCATATAAAATCCTACAAAAATTTAATTATATGTAAAGTTGATTTTTTTTAAAGCAATGGATATTGCGCAACTTCATTATTATAAACAAACCATTTAAAACTACCTATAATATAAATTTTATACAAATTGGTCAAGGTCTTAAAAAAATTTATCAGAAGCATTTTTTATTTACTATATAAAATTCTAATATACTACATAGATTATATGAAAAATGATTTACGTTCACCCTACCCTTAATTAATTAGAATATTAAATTTACCTAAATTTCCAAAAAATATTTGGTACTAATTCAATGTTTACTGTTTGTTCTTCTTTTTTATTATAATAGTATTGCATGTTTTCATGATTTTTAAGTTCCATATCTTTTTAATGAGATTTGTATTTGTTAAATTATCTCTTTTTACTAAACAAAAATGGCAAGGATGTTTAAACTTTGTTGATTTATATATTAAGCAAAAGGTTGTAGCTTCTGGCAATCTGCAATTATTGTTAAAATTTTTGGATAGATCCAAATAAATTTGTTATTAATTAACAAATTAGTTCTGTTCTTTGAGAATGATTGAATTGGTTCTAAAATTATATCTAAATATTTATGAAATATTTGTCTTTTTATTTCTTTTCCTAAATTAGAAGATTTTATTATTGGCAAATAACCTAGTAATTGTTTTGTATCTGGTTTATTTCTGCACCATATAGGTATATTTTCAAGTGATAAATATATTGGGTAAAGCTAACTTTTACCCAATGAATCACAATTGGTAGTAACAGAATATAAAATAATAGATAAAATTTTTGCACCAGTTGGTAAAGTATTTTGAGTGGTTTTCCACTATTGTCCATTATTTTGCTCTTATAAATATTTTCTTTACCATTCTTTAAAAAAAAATTAATTAATAAAAACAAAATAAATATATATATAAAAATAATATTAATGTTAATATACCTTAATAGTTTTATATAATTCTTCATATTCAAGTACAAAAGTTTGAAATATATCAGGAATTTCTAATATATTTTGAATGCAACTCATTAATGGTATATGATATAAGAAATACTCAGTATTTTATGATTTAATACTTTAGTTTTCATATATGACAAATTAGATTTCATATTATTTATAAATAGTTTTTCTTGTTTAATATTTTTTGGTAATAGAAATTTGGAATGATTTGAATACTTATTAAAGAATGAAATAATCACATTTTCTGCTGCATTACTTAGTTTATATTTTGTAAACAAAACTATTAAATCAGCAAAAGCTTTGTTAGAAAATTTATCATATTCTTGATTTTCATCGTTAGATGAATTATTTCGCATATCTTCAAAATAATCTGCACTAACTGAAATATCATCAGATAATTCATGACAATCTTGCAAAGTATTTTCAACTTTATCAAGAACATTAGTATTAGGATCGACTTCAAAATTTTTTGAATATGTGTTATCCTCTAATTTAAAAAACATATCTGCTAAATTCTCAGACAAATTATCATTATTAAATAAATTTACAATATTACTTTCTAAATTAATATTTTGCACAGGATTACTAAAGTTAATATCTTTAAATAAAATTTTTTAGAGGTTTTAGAGGAATATCCAATATCTAATTAGTCTTCATTAATATCGTCCTAAGGCAATTCATCAAAAAGCAAAGACTTGCAAAAAGTCTTAGCACTTTTGACAAAAACTAAACATTTTTGACAGTACTAAGACACTTGGACATATATTTACTCAATCCATTTTGTGATGGAAAAGTACGATTGCAGAAAGAACATTTGAAACTAGACATTTTACAAGATTAGAATTATATTTGATATTTAAAGAGAAATAGTAGAATTTATATTCTAAGATTATAATTTCAATTTGATTTAGAATTATAAATATTTGAAAATAAAATTTTTTACGAAAAAAATAAAAAAGTTTTTAATCATATTTATATCTTTTTGTAAGTATAGAAATTCTGTTTATATTTTAAATTAAACTAATATATTTAATTTATTATGTTGGCATTTATTGAAAATTATGTTTCATAAAAATAGTTCAAAACAATACAAGATAATTTGAAATAATTAAGGATAGGGTGTACAAATTTCCAATTTCATATAAAATCGATTGTAGATCAACTTTGTGTAACCAATTTATATGATATCATATGATTTACATGTAAACATCATATGATTTGACCAATCAATTCTTTGTACAACCTACAAAAATCATATAGTGTCCTACAAAAATATACAGTTGCACTCCCATATAGTCACCTCCCTCATAGTCACATTTTCTATTTAATCACTTAAAAGTTTGGTCCCGATTATATTTATATTAAATTTCTTTCTATAACGTCACAATTACTATATAAGCACTATCACCAAATTTTACAAACAAATATAAATAATTTATTTCTATAAAAGCACAATTTTCTATAAAATCACAATTTTAAATTTTAAAACTTTTTAAATAATAACAATTGTCTATAATATCACATTTTTAATAGTGAATTTACT
The DNA here is from genome assembly GCA_003550325.1 of Gigaspora rosea. Lineage (NCBI taxonomy): Eukaryota > Fungi > Glomeromycota > Glomeromycetes > Diversisporales > Gigasporaceae > Gigaspora > Gigaspora rosea. The sequence continues at coordinate 253,414 of QKWP01000332.1, forward strand.
AACAATATAACAAAAAATTCGTAAGATTTAATCAAATTTCAACATCGATTTTCTCGATAACCAATAATTAAAATGGTCTCAAATTTTTACCATAGATATAATTTATATTCCTTTATATGATATTAAAATTTTAGCTTAATTGGATCAATAGTTCTTGAGAAATCGATTGTAAACGATAGTCTATTTTTTTAAAAAAATTAATTATCGTATACAAGCAATATCATAGGAACTAACAATCCAATTTGGCTGAAATTTTAGTATATTATAAAGGAATATAGCTATTGTCTATAGAAAAATTTTGAGCCTTTTTTAATTATAGGTTATCGAGAAAATTGATGCCAAAGTTTGATTAAGTCTTACGAATTTTTTATGTTCTAAAAAATTCGTAAGACTTAATCAAACTTTGGCATCAATTTTCTCGATAACCATTAATTCAAAAAGGCTAAAATTTATATCATAGATAATATCGATATTCCTCTATAATATATTAAAATTTCAGCTAAATTGGGTGGTTAGTTCTTGAAATATTGCTAGTATACGATAATCAATTTTTTTAAAAAAATTGACTATCGTATACAAGCGATTTCTCAAGAACTATTAATCCAATTCAGCTAAAATTTTAATATATTATAAATAAATATGGATACTATATGTAATAAAAATTTGAGCCTTTTATAATTATTGGTTATCGAGAAAATTGATGTTGAAGTTTGATTAAATCTTACGAATTTTATAATTCTATATATTCACTATAATTTATTTTTTATATAAAAGTGATTTTATAGAAAAAATTTATATTGTCACATCTCTACATAGTCACCAGATTTCTGAGTCCCGAGGGTGTGATTATATGGGAGTGCGACTGTAATTATATATAAAGTTAATTTTTTTTAAAGCAATGGATATTGCGAAACTTCATTATTACAAACAAACTATTTAAAACTACCTATCATATAAATTTTATACAAATTGGTCAAAACCTTAAAAAAATTTATCAGAAGCATTTTTTTATTTACTATATAAAAATCTTATATACCACGTAGATCATATGAAAAATGATCTACGTTCACCCTATCCTTAAATTTTATGTATAAGTTTAATAAATTTTTTTTTTTTTAACTAGCGGCCCTGCCTTTATTAATAAGAATTACATATACATGCACTAAGTTTACTTCTATATTACTATATACTTTAAACTTTTCTATATCTAATAAAAACTCACTCGACTTCAATGAAGCCCAGGTGCAACCTGCTATGACAGCTGTTTCCCTCTTTTTAAAGCCCTCATCTCACTGAGAGTTATTTAAACGTCACAGGCGAAGGCTGTTAGCCTTGTCAGAACCGATTAGCTATTCATATTTTTATTCTTCTTGTATACTAGTTTGATGAGAGACGACCAAGCCGGTTTACTGAAGCCAGAGATATAGTTTCTTATTGTTTCTTGCGCAATGCCTAAGATCTTTCTTCTCTTTTCTTTCTCTTTTTCTTTCTCATCATTCATTCCTAACTGACCATTCTCTTTATTTTCATCTATATGTATTTCTTTGCTTTTCCTTTTTTCCGGTTTCCTACTTTTCTCATCTTGCTTTCCCTTCTTTTGTCTTAGCGAGATTCCGTTTGCCTTTTCCCATTCATTGAAGACTTCGCATCTAAAGCACAAGATTCGTTTATAAAATGCTTTCCAGAAGCAGTGTACTAGCAGGCAGAGAATTTGTTTTTTCTTTTTTGGCTTTCACAAATAAATTGTTCGATTCTCTCATCAACTTCTTTTGGGATATACCCTCTAATTAACGCAGCTTGCCTCATTTCTTTTTCTTCATCGGTGCTTCCAAACAGGACTTCTTCCCATGTTGTTTCGTCCACTGTTTTAAGGTCTTCCTTTTTTTTCAACTTAGATATTACCATACTACAGACTTCTCGTCTTGTTCTTTTTCACAGAATTTTGTATACTTCGCAGGATGCTAGATGGTCTTGTGTCTCTTTTTTTCTTAGGCAACTGATGCATGTACTGATTCCGTATATCTCAGGTTTTCTTTTGTAGAGGGTGTCCTTTGTTGGGAGCTGTTGAACAACATATTTGATCTGGAAAACCCAGGCTCTACTTCTTTTTTCACTTGTGCATCTTGGCCCTTTATTTCTGCATATATTGTCCCATAATGCACTCCACCTACTTCTGCTACTATCATCGCCTGTATCCTTTTCTACTAACTCCCCTATAGAGCTAAGAGCTGCCCATTCAGCATCGTAGTGTGCAATCATCATAGTATTGACGAAGTTTCTCAAGGGTTGATCGATAATGTTGTTTTCCCAATAAGGGTAAGCAGATAGTGTCTTTGTGTGATCTGGTTTTCCTTTAAAGGCGTGCTGGCCCTTTGTGCCTTCCTTGGCCAGCCTGTCTGCCGCCTCGTTTAGCTCATTACCGCTATGACTTTTTACCTTGTGCATATGTAGCTTTAGCTTTTTCTTGTTCCAACACTTTATGATTGCTCACAAGACGCTCCCGTTCTTGGGCTTCAGATCCTTCCGTGTTCTTATGATTTTTTTTCCTTTCTTAATCGCGTTGATTGCACCTGCGCTATCGGTGTAAATATGCACTTCTGCCTCCTGTGGCACAACTAGTAAGGCTGTCCAAATCGCACCTAATTCTGCTCTCGTTAAAGCAGACTAGTCACTAAACTTACTACTAAATTCTATATTTTCTACTCTACTATCTATTCTACTAATAACCCAGCCAATTCCTAACTCTGTTTTTCCTATTCCTACACCTTCGTAATTCAGTGATCCATCTGAGTATACCTCAAATCAGCTTCCATCTCTGATCTTAAACCCTATTTCTTTTAGCCTTTTCTGTGCTTCTGTCCCCTCGATTTGGCCTTCTATTAACTCTTCTTTAGCTGGTTTCACTAATACAATTGGAGGTGGCTGTTCTTCTACTTCTTCGTCTCTCTCTACGCTCATTGTTGCGAATGGAACTAAGTGCTCCCAGTCACACTCTAGTTCGTACTGTTCTTCTTCACCTTCTTTGTTTCTCTCTATGAGTCTTTTGTCAATCACTCTTTTGTTGCTCCTGAATGCTTTAAAAAAGATGCACTCTCCCTTTTCTCCATCCTCTGCAAGTTCGCAGCCTTGGCACTTTCTAATTGTGCGTGATTTTTCCCTGGAGCCTTCTTCGCTTGCCCAATGCTGGAGGAGTAGTTTTTGGTTTATCTTCTTTTTGAGGATTTTCGCAATTTCATATTCTTTCTGTTGATTTTTCATGCCAAAAACGATCCACTCTTTTCTTCTTTTGTCGCACGAGATTTCTTCTAGATTGGTCTTACACACCATGTTATTTGTTTCTGCTGCTTTAAACCTTTTCTTGATTCTCCTAGTTTCTGTACTTTCTACTAGCAGCCCCTGCTCTAGTTTCATGAACCAGATTGCCTTTTTTCCACTGCACTTTTGTCCTCTTATTTTCTTGACTTGTTGCCAAGTATGCATCTTGGTTCTGCTTGGATTTAACAGCTGCCCTACCATATATAGGTGCAGCTTCTTCTAATTACAAAAACTCGTTAGACTACATCTATCTAGCAATCCTGCCAGCTCTAGATCGCTTGTAGCAAAATTTAGCACATTTGCCTTTGTGGTGTTCCTAATTTCTAGTCCGAATCTTTTAGCCAACTTGACTATATTGTATGACAGATTGTTCTTGATACGGTGATTTTCCAGTCTTGCACTGTTTACTTCTAATATGTTTTTTGTGCATTTACAACGTAGCTGACTTTGCATTACTCTGATCCAAGTGGTGTGTCCTACTGTGCCATCATCGTTAAGCCTTACTGCTAGCTCCGTAAAGTGGTGCGCAATCTGGTTCTGCCATAGAGTTTTAGCACCTATTAGATTTTTGTGTGTTACAACTGCCGTTGCCAGGGGCTTTGCTAGGTTTACCTTGTTTTTGATCATCATTAACATCAGGCGATGTAGTCTTGCGCACATATTTTCGGACAGCAGGCGGCATTGCAGGTGGTATTCTAACCTTGGTATCAGAACCCTATTGTTTATATAAACTAGTTGACCAAGCGTCATTCTTTTTTTCCAAATCGCCTTTATAACTTGCTGTACTTCTCTTTTGACAATCTCGGAACAGCATTCTTTTCACTTCCGCTCTGATAACTAGATTCCTAGGTACCTAACAGCTTTTTCTTTTTCTTTTGCTTGGACAGTAGCACCTCCCATTTGTATCTCGTCCTTTTCTTGTGGATTGGCCTTTTTGATGCTTGAATTGATAACAATAAGTTCAGACTTGTTACCGTTTATTTTTATGTTGTTGATTTCAAAAAATTCTTTGGATATTTTAATAATTTCCATCATTTCATCCTTGGACTTTGCCAACCACACTGTATCGTCCGCATATGCCAAGGTTGCCTGCCTCCATTTATTGTGTTAAGTTTTAGCTCGCAAATATCTGTAGGCCAATCCACCTGGATTTCGTATCCTAGGTCTTCTCTATTTTGTATTATTGTCAAAAGCGGGTCGTAAAATATTTGCTAGACCAAGGGAGAAATTACCTCCCCTTGGTCTATACTGTCCATAGCTTGAAATTTCGCCGTATTCTCTACTCCTGTAATTACTTCTATTTCCCGTTTATCAAATAGCTCTATTATGAAGGAGACTATGCACTCTGGGATTTTAATTCTATACATAGCTAGTCTTAACATTTTTAAACTGACAGAGTCGAATGCCTTCTTCATGTCCTGGAAAGCCATCCATAACTCTCTTTTCTGTTCTTTCGCATCTTCAACTATGTTGTTAATTATGTGAATTGGCATAGCTATGCCACCTCCTGGCAATCCAGCAAAGTTGTAGCCACGCAAAATGTCTCTTTCTTTTAATATTTTGCACAGCCTGACTGTTAGAATTCTCACTATACATTTTCTTACGACCTCAATAAGAGCTATTGGCCTTATGTTATTTAGATTGTAGTTCTAGTCTTCATGTTTTGGAATCGGATATAGCAATTCCAGCTTCCATTTTTTTGGTATTAGCCCCTTTCTTAATCATACTGATGCTAGTTCTGCCAATAGCTCTTTTGCTTTTTTCCCACTCGTTTTAATAGAGGGTACGTGATCCCAGATTGTCCTGGGCTGAATTGTTTTTTGTATTTCTTACGGCTTCATCCCACTCTTCTATTGTGATACTTTTTCAATTTCCTTATACCATTCAGCTTTGACGTTTTCGCGTGTATTGTAAACTGACTTCCAGCTTTCTGGCATATCATCCGCTTTGTGCCTTCTTTCTATATACTGGCCACTAAAGTGTGCATGTACTGCCTCTAACACTTCTTCTGGGTTGTTTATTAGCTGTGGTTCATCATCCTTATCCCGAACTATAACCTTGTTAAGCTTGATCTTTCTATACGGTTTGTTTAGCAAGCTCGTCAACATCTTTTTCTGGTCTTTAATGATCATGTCGTAACGAGTTTCAATGAAACCTCTTATTCTTTTTTCCTCTTTTTGTTTCAGTAAGAGGTTCAAATGCGCAATTAGTGTTTTTCAGAACCCTACAACCCTTTCTTCCAGCAGGAGGTCCTCAACCTGTATGTGCTCGAGCTTGCTAAGCTCTCTTCTTTCTATTATTTCTAGGCACATCTGCTTTTGCTCAGTTGTTAGGCTTTTTATTTCTCCTTTTTCTTGTTTTCTTAACTTTAGTTGTATTTTGCCCAATATTTTGATGTCTTTTCTGATATCTTTTTCTTCTTTATCCTTAGTTTCTAGGCTGCATGACTCAACTGAGGGTCGCTTTTTTTTTCTTGGCAAGTATTTCTTTACTGCCTTAACTAGCGATTTTTCGATTACCTCCCATAATTTGTCTGGGTTTTCTCTATCTATGTTCTTGTTTAAATCTTGTTCCCGTAGGTCTTTGTCTAACCCAGCTCAGAAATTTTCCCAATCTTCTTCCTCTACTATTTCTAGGTCCAGCTGTAACCTTTTTTCTTTTTTCCGCTTTTTTAGCTGTCGTCCTAGTCTTCTTTTTTCCTCTAAGTCAGTTGCTAGCCTTGCCAGGACTAGATCGTGGTCACTTCCTGTCACACAAGTCATGTCTTTTATTTTGCTATCCATAACTTGATCACTATATAAACTACTTGTCCATATATAGTCAATTCGAGATGCTTGCTCGTTTTTTTCCAAGTGTAGCTCACACTTTCCGGGTTTAGTTCCCTAAAAGTGTCTTTGAAATTGTGCGACACTAAAATGTCCAATAGTTTAGATTTCTTCTGTGGCATCTCCTTTCCTTTTCCTTTTTTGTCAAGCACATTCTCTGCTGTTTGATTAAAATCTCCAATAATTATTTAGTGGTTTGTGTGCTTTCCTTTGTTTTCAGAAAGCTTTCCTTTTAAGTACTTAACGGTCTTTTCTTTTAATTCGGATTCGTTCGGTGCTTGATATATCGTTATGACTTCAATACTAACTCACTTGAAGAACATTGTAACTGACAGGATATACGGACTGATCTTTTCCACCTTAGCGACGTGGTTTTCCCATTTGCTATTTATAATTATACCTACTCCGGACCCTTTCAATTTGTCCTCATCTGCAGATGACCAAAACCCATGATAACCTTGAACCTCTCTAAGCAATATCTTTCCTTCCTTTTCTGATACATTTGTTTCTACCAAACCTAGTATATCTATCTTTGTTTCCTCCATATATTCTATTATAAAATCCATTTTTCCCCTATTTGTCTTGATTCCATTAATGTTATGTGTTCTAACACTCAAAACTTCAAACTGCCTCCCTTTCTCCACATTACCTTCTTCTGTGCTACTTTTATACTGCAGCACTTCTGTGTTTTTAGAGACGCCTATGGCGCCTCTCAGGAGCGGTTGGGGGCCTCTTTTCTAAAATGTCTTTTCTCTATTGCTGAAAGCCTTTTTTGAATTTCTTCAAGGAGACTTGTTTGGTCAAGGTTCGCATCTACTAGCTTTCCTGCTTTCTTCGTATTAGGTTCCTTGTGACTTTCTCTTTTCTGTTCTCGTCCTCTTGTTTTACTTTCTCCTCTCTTTCTATTGCTGCCGTTCAGTCATTTTATCAGCTGCTTTTCTTTGAAGTTCCTTTTTTCAACTTTGGGACTGCTACTTTTTTCGCTTGTAAAGTTCTCTTCTGAATTATTACTACTTGAGTTGCATTCTGATTTCCAGAGTAGTTTTGTATTATAGTAGCTGATACCACACTTTGTAGCTTTAACTTTCTCCTCGGCTAATTTGAAGTATACCGTTGCCGAACTCTTTGGGTTACCATTACTATTGATTGGACTATGCACTGCCATACCTTCAAGTCTCTTGAGTTGACGGAGTAGGAGCACTTCCTGTGCATGATATGGCAGATTTTTAAGTGGCTTTAAATTTGGCTCTTTCTGTTAAAATTTCGAGACGATTTTCCCCTTTTGTTATTCTTGACACTTTTCCATTGGATGTAGGGATCACCCACATGCTTTCGAGCCGTTTTCTTTCTTCCTTGCTGTGAAACTGGATTGAGACTATTACTGTCTTGTTTTTTGCTTTAATATTCCATCCTTTTACTTTTATTTTTCCGTATTTTCTCAATACACCAGTCACTTCTTTTGTAGTGTAGCATGATGGAATGTCCCATAAAGTGTACTCTTGTATCGCCTCTGTCTGTTTACTGGGCAGCAAGTTTTTATTCACACTTGTATCATAGTCTTGTGTAGTATCACCTTTGCTTGTGTTCTGACCATCTTTTATAGATGCCTTCACTTCTTTTCCATATGAGTTCGCTACTAGCACCTTTTCTCCATGATATTGCATTGACTTAGTCTTATTTCTTTCACTAAGTTGATAAATTCCACTCTTTTCCGCTTCTATCAACGTTTCAATTATGTTTGCAATTTGTCTTTCTAAATCCTCTATGCCGTAGTCTGAATGACCTCCTTCTTGTATCATTAGCGCAATTTTTTTACTTATGGCACTTTTGAATTCAGGTATCTCTATTTTTTTTCTAGTCTTTCTGTTTTGGGCTCAACCGGTTGTTCTTCTTCTTGTGTAATTCCAAGTTGTTTCCATTCCATAATTTCGCAGACCCACCTAATAATATAAACTGTGCCTGGATATGTAATGCCAAGTAAGTTAGTGACTTGTTTATCTCTTTTCAGGACGAGTTTTTCTTGGCTCATAGTGATTTTGATTATTTCACTTTCTGGTCTTTTAAAAAAGATCCTTAAATTTATTCAGAAATTCCATGATGTTCTACTTATGTAGATTCTAATTATGCAGTTGATCCTGATTCGAACTTTCTGTTTTTGATGTTCTAATTCCTGCTAAGCGACACATGACTACTTTGTAATTATAGTAACCAGTTCGCGACTTGTTGTTTTGCTGTAGGTGCCCCAGACCTGATTAGTATACGTGTTTGTTTGTTTACTTGTTTACTTCTAGTTTTGGACCTAGTGATCAGCAGTACAGGGACTAGCCAAATTCCCCAGTTTTTCTTAGTTTTAGGCTGACTCATAAAGTCTTTAGAAAGTTTGTGTTTTCTAAGCTTCTTGACATGCCAGAGTATTTTTATATTAAGTAACCCTAGGTGGTTTTTTCCAACCTTACTTTTCCTTTAGTCACTTTTTGTGTGTTTCTTAAAGCCTATTTATGTAGTTTCTGCTGTTTTAATAAAATTTTTCCAGAAACGTTTGTGTACAGAGGATCAGCGGGAAGAGTTGTTTTTCTAAGTTTAATAAATATTTAATTTAAAAATTATTTAATTCGTTATAATATACTTTAATTAATTTCGAAATTATATGAAAAAATTAAAAATTTATTAAATACATTATTATTTAAATTATTCAATTCTTATGATAATCTTAAATACTTTGTAATTTCTCAAAAAATTGCAAAATAATTAAAATTTATCAAATTTCATTTATTTAATTTTCACAGCATATCTGCGAATATATATGCGATTATTAAACATTTATTAAGAAAAATTAATGTGATTAATTAATTCTACATAGTATTAACAAAGAAGTCATTGGCCACGTTATAGCATATGAAACAATGAGAGAAGAATACCAAGCTTAAGCATAGCCCACTGATCGAATGAACTTAACTAGCACAATTTTGGCATTTTGGAATAAAGATAAAACACTTAGTAATTTCTCGAAATAATTAAAAGTTATCAAATTTCATTTATCTAATTTTCATAGCATATTTGCAAATTTATGTACAATTATTAAACAATTATTAAAATTTTTTTAAGTAAAATTAATGCGATTAATTAATTTTACTCTATATAGTATTACTAGAAAAGTCGTTGGTCACGTTATAGCATATGAAACTACAAAAGAAGAATACCAAGATTAAGTGAATTGGGTATTACCTGAGTCAACTCAGGTAGGAGTGATATGGGTTAACTAGCATAGCAGAAGTTCGTTTTGATTGGCTAAAATTAAACTAAATGTGATTGGTGACGATCTTTTTTTTTATACAGTCAACTGTAATTTTTAAAGCACTTTTATAAGTAAAAATCGGCATGTCATATGAGAAATTTTTTTTTGTAATACACAATATAAAAATCAGCTTGAGTCATTAGTATTTTATCTTGAGTTTTACTGTTTTTTAACTTGGGATACAGTGGAATACAGAAGTTTCAAGATCTAGATGAGAAGCAAAGATTTTACAAGGTCAGAAAGTAGTTCGGCGACCTAAGCAATTGTGAGTAAAGTTGCAAGATTCTGTTTCTACTAGTTTTGCTTGCCCAATAAAAAAACTATTTCGAACTACATTCTAAACTGTACTTTACTTTTTTATTGTTATATTTATTTAGGTTATAAGTAGTGATGCTACCGAAATTGATTTTTGAAAAAGGCCTATTTCGTCTTCATTAGAGAAAATTAAAATTTTTTATAAGAAAGAGCAAATAAAATTTATATAGATATGTTCCTTTTAATTTCGTCTATTCAAAAAAAGTATCAAATAATTTTGTCTTTCAAGTAAAATAGGTCAAAAACAATTTTGTCTTCAAATTTTAATTTCGGGTTTTAGAACCCGAAATGCTTTCGTCCTCATGTATAGTCATAAGTATAGTTTATAAATACAATATTTATAGGTGGCAGTGGTTAAAAATGTTCGCGTATCTTGAATCTATGTTTAATAATGTATTACGAAACTTAATGGTTTATTGTAAATTAATGTACATTGTGAAATATGAATTAGAGTAGCTATTATGAATAAATTAATGTGTTGTAAGACTATAATACGCGTTTTCAGAAAGTACTAATTTTTTTAAAAAGTAATAATTCTCGTCCAGGTATGGCCGATACTTTATCTGGGTATGATCAACATTTTTCTGGGGAGTTTTAACAACCAATCAAAATGAACTTCCATTATGCTGGGTTGACTCGCTCCTTTTAAATACTCATTGATTACCCTATTGATCAAACAATTAAACTCCGTAATTTATATTGTTGTTTTATCTTAGATTGTTAAGTGACTTAACGATCTGAGTTATTTTTTTTAAACTGTGATCATGAACACAATTCAAGATCCGATTACTATTATTATCCAAAAATTATCTGGCATCGTTAAGTGACTTACTGATCAATTCTAATTTTATATAGCATACCTAATAGGTGACCTGTCAGGTGACCTGTTGAGTGACCTAGTGGTGTCTTTTTTTTAACTGCCCTGCCCATTTTACCTGGGTAGCAGGGTGAAGATTTTTTAGACAGGCAATTTACTAAGTACAGCCCACTGATCAAATAATCTTAGCTAGCGCAATTTTGGCATTCTGAAAAAGTTACAAATTTTATTTATTTAAATGTTCGCAGTATATTTGCAAATTTATATACAATTATTAAATATTTCGAAATTATCTGTATTAGACTAATATTAGACTATGTAGATGTTCACTAAACACGTATGTGAAACAATGAAATAGTATAAAAGGTATTATTGTCTTGCCAATTTTAAAATACAATCAATTTTTGAAAAAATCCTTATTAAAATTTTGCTATAAATAGTAAACAATAGATAGATAGTTTTTATATAAATCAAAAACTTTCATCAACTTTTAATTTATTACAATATACTTTAATTAATTTCAAACCATTTTAAAATTAGCGAAGTTATTAAAAATTATTAAATCAATTATCTTTTAAATTATTCAATTTATTACAATAATCTTTGTTTATTAAAGCTAAAAATTCGAATAAAATAATTGGTAGATATATACTTCTCATAATTGTTCTAATATTTTTTTATCTAAAGAACATAGGGATAAGTAGGGTTCCGCAATTTGATTTGATCTTCAAATATTTAAATCAAATATTTGATCAAATTCAAATTCAAATTTGACTATATTTGATTTGATCAAATTCAAATATGACCAAATTTGATTTGATTTGACAAATATTTGATTTGATTTGAAAATTACTATTAAAAATTCAAATTCAAATCAAATTCAAATTCAAATATTTGAATCAAATCAAATTCAAAT
>QKWP01000332.1:265673-303115 GCA_003550325.1 Gigaspora rosea
TACTAATTTACAATTTTGTAAGTTTTTATTGTACAAGTATATTGTTATATATATACTAAATATATAGTTAAAATTTTAGTTTAATTGAATTAGTAGTTGTTAAAATATAAATTTTTAAATATTTAATAATAATTACTATATATAAAATTACTATATATAGTTATATATAAAACTTTGTTAAAATAAATTAGTTTTTAATCTATATTTTAACAACCACTGATCCAATTAAATTAAAATTTTAACTGTATATTTAGCTTATGCAAGGCAATGCAGTTGCATAGTACAAGCTTATAAAGTTGCATATTGGTGGCGAAAAAATTTTTTTTTAAAAAACAAATTTTTGTTTTTTTTTTTTAAAAAAATATAATTTTTTAAAAAATTTATAATAAAATAAACTTATTATAAAATGATAATAAAAATTATATCAAAATGTAGCTTAGGTCTTTCTTTATTAGGTATAAAAAATTATAATTAAATAATTAAAACTGAAGAACTTTTATATGTAGACAAAATAACTTTTAGTTTTCGAGTATCTACATTTTCGCACTGGCCCATATACATTATATAATTTGTAATTTCTCGAAATAATTAAGGGTAGAGGGTACTATTTTAAAATTATATATAAACTTAATGGTAAATTTTTTTATATTTAAATTTTATGAAAAATTATAATAAGTCAACTAATTATATTTTAATCTAAGTTTGTAGAACAGGTTTTTCTAATTTTAATGATTGTAAAATCATTAAAATTGGTTAAAAACTCAGTAAGCTATAAAATTTTAAAGATTGGGTATTGAAATTTAGTAATAAAACTAACTTATAAATTTACACAAATTGACCAATCAGAATTAGAGTTTTTGTGCAACCCAGAAAATTTTTGGTCAACCCAGAAAAACTTTATGATATATACAAGTATATTTTTTTAAAATATAATAATAGTTCAAATTTTTACCATAATAGATAAATTGTTTATTTATATTTTGTAAAATTTTAATAAAAATTAGTTGTAATTTAAAAAAGTTTTATTAGTAGTAATGTCAATTTTATATAAAAATTTCAAAATACTATATAAAAACTATATAAAAATGATCTATGTACCCTCTACCTTTAAAATTTGTTTCGCATAAATATAAAATTAATATAACACAAAATCTAGTTTAAGTACCTTCTATATAATGAATTAAAAGAAAATTGTGCAATTATTAAACATTTATTAAATTTTTTTTTAAAAAATTATTAAACATTTATTAAATTTTTTTTTAAAAAATTATTAAACATTTATTAAATTTTTTTTAAAAAATTATTAAAAAATTATTAAATATTTATTAAGTTTTTTTAAAAAATTAGTGTAATTTTTACTCTACATAGTATTAGTAGTGAAGTTATTGGTCACGTTATAACATATGAAATCATAAGCCAAGATTAAGCACAGCTTGCTAACTTATCGCAAGTGATCATCACCATATAATTTTAAATTTTTAATAAAGATTTAGAGTTAGGGTCAGGTAGAGTTTGGGTTAAAAGGATTTGTTATATATAAAATTTACGCCTGAAGACTTGTTATTTTAGTAAAATATTTTGCTATTAAAGATTTTTTGAATTTTGACTTATTTGTTTTGATTACATGAAATCCTGCAATCCATTTGGCTGAACATATGAGTGGTGATGATCACTCGTAGTGATATCAAATTTTACTATAAAAGTAAGCAATAGATCATCAATCAACATTGTTTTCTTACAACTTTCAACAACTTTCATAACACTCCAATAAGCAAAAATACCGTTCCTGATGGATCGTCAGTACCTTTCCTGATGGGATAAAAAAAATCACCGATTTACATACTGTTCCTGATGTCATATGATAGATACGTTTTAAATTTTTGACAAAACTTTGATCAAAGATATCTCTGCAACCACCTAATCAAATTCAATGAAAATTTTTTTATTTGAATTATATGAATTCATATAGTTCAAATAAAAAAATTTTCATCGAATTTGATTAGGTGGTTGCAGAGATATCTTTGATCAAAGTTTTAGAGAATTTCAAAACGCGTATCATATGACAGATACGTTTTAAATTTTTGACAAAACTTTGATCAAAGATATCTCTGCAACCACCTAAACAAATTCGATGAAAATTTTTTTATTTGAATTATATGAATCCATATAATTCAAATAAAAAAAATTTCATCGAATTTGATTAGGTGGTTGCAGAGATATCTTTGATCAAAGTTTTGTCAAAAATTTAAAACGTATCTGTCATGTGATACGCGTTTTGAAATTCTCTAAAACTTTGATCAAAGATATCTCTGCAACTACCTAATCAAATTCGATGAAAATTTTTTTATTTGAACTATATGGATTCATATAATTCAAATAAAAAAATTTTCATCGAATTTGATCAGGTGGTTGCTAAGCTACCTTCGCTCAAAGTTTTGTCAAAAATTTTGGCGTAGCTACTATTCATATGACATCAGGAACAGTATGTAAATCGGTGATTTTTTTTATCCCATCAGGAAAGGTACCGACGATCCATCAGGAACGGTATTTTTGCCTCCAATAATCGCTAAGCTTTGAAAAAATTTTTTTTATTTATTATTACAAAAATTTCAAAAATTTGCACTTTTTTAACATTTAGCTACTTTATTTTTAATTATTTTTCAAATTTTATAAATACAACCAACTTTATATTAGTTTTTTAGTTTTTTTGTTTGACTAATTTTTTTTAAGTTTTTTTTTTATTTTTCAAATTATATTAGATAAATAATAATATATAATATACTGTATAACTTTTAATTATAAATTTCTTAATTAATATATATGTAGTTACTGATACTATGATAGCAAACTAGCAATTTGCTAGCATATATATTAATTGAATTTAAAATCCATATATAATTGTAGACAGTGTAAATATAAATAGTAAAACCTTTGGCAAGCTCTAGCTATACAAATGTGATGAATAATTATCTTCCTAAGTCTGCTGGCTTATATTTTTTATATAAGTCTTTATCTTCCAGCTCACTATGAAATAATTGATTTTAAATTCTTTATTTTTATTTTATTTTATATTTTATTTTTAATTATTTCTTAGCAATAATTATTAATAAAATTTTAAATATATACACATTTTGAAAGGATGTTTGAGCAAAAACTCACCAGTTACAAGAAGAACAAGACCACCAAAGGAAAAGCTAGACAAGATCCAATCGTGGAAATCATAAAGCAAGAAACTAGTGAAGCCGCAGATTCAAAAGGACTTGCACAAACTTTCGAAGGTTGTTAATTTAATTTAAAATTATATTTTTTAATTATTTTTTTATTTTTTAAATATTTTCATTGATTATAATTTAAATTTAAATAAAGTATCACAATGATAATTTCTAAGCTTTTAAAGAATCAGGTGAGGGTGAACTTCTTCACTATATGAAGCGAATAATTTTAAAAGTCGATTGGCTTGAAGACCAGATGAAAAAATTCGAAAACAATTTGGTTAAGAACTTTGACGCAATGAATAAAAAAGCTTTCCTGGAGGTAATTTTTTTAATTTTTTTTAATATTTATTTTAATTTTTTATATTTTATTTTAATTTTTTATATTTTATTTTAATTTTTTATATTTTATTCTAATAATTTTTTTATAATTAGCAAAGTGTCAAAGAAATCGCCAATGAGTTGTTAGACAACTCAATTTATCCAACTAATGCAGAATTTAAGAGAAAAGTAGAGGACTATTTTAGAGACCACAATTATAAATTCATGAGGAAATTGTCGACGAAAAATTGGAAAGCCTATTATACAAAAAAACTTCATGAACCTGTAAAATTAATTAATTTTTTTTTAAAATGAGAATTTCTATTTGCACACGGAGTGTATGTACACGGGTAATGTAAAAACAAACTGATATCTTAAAATTTTGATTATGAAACCACCTTTTATCTTCTAATAAAAAAAATTCCTTGAGAAATTTTGGTATAAATAACATAACCCTTGCCATAATCCCAAACCCACCCTTACCCTAACCATAAGCAAGGGTTTATTTTTCATTTGTAACCATTGTTTTGATTGATATGTTATACAATTTATAAATCAATAAATTATACTCGTGTATAAACACTACGTGTAAATTAATAAATTTTCTTTTTTAAAATTTTCAAATTTATTCGAAATATTTAACATTTTTCGAATAAATTCAAAAAATGGCTAAATATTTTCAATAAATTCAAAAAATGTTTGCAATTTTCGCATATATTCGAAAATATTAAATATGTTATTATTTTCTAATTTTAAAAATTTTTAGCTTTTAAAAAAAGTTAGGTTGTTGCAAAGCACTTTAACTACTAAAATTAAAAATTCTATGTTTTCTATTTTTGGCAATTTTTTAGACCCTTTTAACACCAAGGCAAAACCTAAAGAAGTTTTGAATTAAAAGAGATCAGAAAGGACGAAGAATTGTTTTAAGCTTCTTTTTGCAAGAGTTGCAAATAATTCTGATAAAAATGATACTTACATTGTTTGAATTTTAAATAGGATTTGGCAGTATGCCAATCTATTCTTAGCCCAAACTATGAAAAATTAACAATTTCTAAAGATATCATTAAAGAAGATCTTGAAAGATATTTAGTAAATTATTATTATTATTATTATTATTATTATTATTATTATTATTATTTACTAAAAATTTGTTTAATTTTTTGAAATAAAGTGAAAGTTAGATCATAGGAATTCTTTTTCAACACTAAATACTGAAGTAATAGAAGAAAGCAACAAAATAGAAGAATTAGAAGAATTTGAAGAAGTATTAGAAGAATTCGAACGAAATATTATTACATTTTTTTTATAATTATTTTAAATATTTAAAAAATTTATAGGATATGTCTAATTATCTCAAACAATCTTTGCAATCCTTCAAAAAATAAGTTTATATTTTAAAATACAAAATTTTTTTTTAAATTTTTAATTGAATTTTTATTTAAAAAAATATTTTTTAGACAAGAAAAAGGCTAAAAAAGGTGAGCATATTTAAGATTTCTTAAAAATTTGTGATTTTTTGCATTGTGTTCAAATAAAAAAATTGATGAAGAATCTACAACGACAAAAAATATAGATATATCCGATGAAAATCAAGAAGAACCAGATTATAATATGTAAAACTTTTTTTTGGTTTGTTTTGTTTTTTTATATACAAATAATGCTACTTTTTTTTTGTTTTTTTATTTTATTTTTTAATAAAAATACTATTATTATTTTGCTTTATATTTGCAATTTTTAAATTTTTGGACCAAAATTTTTCATAAATGCTGACCTACGAAAATTTTGTAGTTAGTATTTTTATACATAACAAAAACTTTATCTAGAAGCAGCTTGGATACAGGACTTCAGATTGCATATGAGATGACTGAAATAGAGCTGAAAAAGATTTCTCCTTGTGGGTTTGGTCTCCGGGTGGAAGACTTCGTTGCTATGGAAAATGTAGTAGAGCTAAAACTCTAGAGTTTTTTGTCAAAAGATGTGGAAGTTTAGACAGAAACATACTTTTGGTTATCAATACTATTCTACAAAACGTAAAACTTATACTCTTTACAAGTTTTGGTGCCTCGATATTTCTCCTTGGTTTTTTCAAAATTTTCGCCAAAAAGTGGCAAATCTAGCTTACCCCCTTCAAAAGATCGGCAATGTTTACTCCTTCCAATTTGGAAATGCGCCTACTGAATCGGAGCCCAGTCACGAGTAAGTTTCAATGGCTGCGAAATAAACAATGAATGACACGTGAGGATGATCTGGAGAAAATACTGGAAAAAATTTCTTTTCTTCTAGAAGTTTCTTTTAGGCGTAGTTTTTTTTTTTTTTTTTCTTTTTCTTTCTTTAATGTACATATTATACTTTGACGGATATGGTTTCGTGCAGTATTATATAATTTTTATCTACTTTTTCTTTTGCCCTGTGTGGCTTTTTATATTTTCTTTTGTTAGTTTACGTCATTAGCATAGAGTTTTTCTTCGTTTCTCTCATCTTTCATTT
The DNA here is from genome assembly GCA_003550325.1 of Gigaspora rosea. NCBI lineage: Eukaryota > Fungi > Glomeromycota > Glomeromycetes > Diversisporales > Gigasporaceae > Gigaspora > Gigaspora rosea. The sequence goes on from QKWP01000332.1 coordinate 271,694, forward strand.
TTATTATTTTTGCTAGTTTTGGTTTTTCGTCTAGGTTTTGTAGTTATTCCTCTTTTTTTATATCTCCTTTTGTTTCTCATTTTATTTGTTTTTCTTAAATGGTTGATTTATCCCTACCATTGATGCTAGGTGGGAGGGATTTGAAGGGAAATCCTCTGTCGCTCTTTGACGTGGGCTGGCAAAGTTTATATCTGCTTTATCCGTAAAGTGGTGCGACTGGTCGCATGTAGGTGCTCTCGAAGTAACCGCATGATATCAAATTTTAGTTTAAAGTATCATGTATTAACGGGCTATAAATAGTACTCAATACTGGTTTTAATAAAATATCGGCAAGACATGTCAAAGAGTAAAAAAAAAAAAAAAATTTTTTAAATTTTTTAAAAAAATAAAGTTATTAATAAATTATATATACATTTATTATAATAAAATATATAATATTGATTAAAAATATATATTTAATTTAAAAATGTAATATATATAATAATAAATCAAAAAATATAAAATTTTATATTCAATTGCGAAAATTTTAAAAAAAATTTGAAATTTTGTGAAGTATTGCAAAAAATTGCAGATTTAAATGATAATATACAAAATATTACCTCTTGCGACTCCTGAAGGGATAATTAGATAGAGGTTTGCATTTTTTATTTGGGCTACTTCGCAATATTTCACAATATATTTCGAAATATTTCGAAAGAAATGCATGCCGAAATTTTTCGAATGATTTCACGTCAATCGCAATTCTTTTGAAAGATTTCAGCATGCAATATCTTTTAAAAGATTTTGTATATTTATTTTGCTGATGTTATAGTAATTTTTTGCAGTTTTTTCTGCAGATTTTTTTATTTTTAGTAATTTTATAATTAATCTAATCTATCTATATATTTTGGAGTCCTATATAACTATAGAAAAAGAGACGAAAAAAAATAGAAACCCACTATATTCAATGCAAAATACACAAGACTATTACTAAGAAATACACAAAACCACTACTGAAGAAATATACAAGACCATCACTGAAAAAATGTACAAGACTATCATAAAAAAACATACAAGACTATTAATAAAGAAATGTACAAGGCTACTACTGAAAAAATATACAAGCCACCTATGTGAGACCATCCACCAAAAAGAAAATCTAATGGTAGCACCAATAATGATACATGTAATAATACCAACTATGATTTGCAAGACTACTATTAAAAAAATATGCAAAACTATGATTAAAAAAATATGCAAAACCATTTACCAAGAAGAAATCTAATAATAGCACTAATGACAATACCAGCAACAATACTTAAGGCAATACCTGTAATAACACCAATGATAATACCAACAATTATATCAATAATAACACTAGCAACAATAGTTAAAAAAGAAAAAAAATTAGTAAATGAAAACATAAAAAAAAATTAAACCAAAAAAAACAAATAAAAAAAATAGATAATCTTATCTGTTATTTATATGCATGCATATAAGGTGCATGGCCATGCAGGTGTATACAAAATATTTTTCTAAATTAATTAGGGAGCTGACATTTATTACGTAATATTTTAGGGGGTGGGGTTGGCCCTGTATTATAACAATATCTTACATTACACAAAGAAATAAAAAAAAATTTAAATTGAATTTAGTCAGATAGTTGTTAGGATATCTTCGCTCAAAGTTAGAGAAAAATCAAAACATCTATCAAAATAAAAGCTGTACAGTACTAAGTTTTTTTAAAATTTGAGCAAAGATATTTTGACAACTATCTAATCAAATTTGAAAAATTTTTTTATTTGAATTCTATAAATTTATAGAATTCAAATAAAAAAGTTTATCAAATTTGGTTAGACCATTGTCAAGATATCTTTGCTTAAATTTTAAAAAAACTTTTGGTATAGCTTTTCTTTTGATAGATATTTTAATTTTTTTTTAACTTTGAGCAAAAATATCTTGACAACCATCTGACCAAATTCAATAAGCTTTTTTTATTTGAATTCTATATATTCATAGAATTCAAATAAAAAAAATCATCAAATTTAGTCAAATGGTTGTCAAGACATTATTGCTCAAAGTTAGAGAAAAATCAAACTATCTATTAAAAGAAAAGCTGTACCAAAGTTTTTTTAAACCTTTGAGCAAAGATATTTTAACAATGTTCTAACCAAATTCAATGAAGTTTTTTTATTTGAATTCTATGTATTTATAGAATTCAAATAAAAAAAGTTTATTAGATATCTTTGCTCAAAGTTTTAAAAAACTTTGTACAGCTTTTATTTTAATAGACATATTGATTTTTCTCTAACTTTGAGTAAAAATATCCTGATAACCATCTGACTAAATTCAATAAACTTTTTTTTATTTGAATTTTATGAATTTATATAATTCAAATAAAAAAGTTTATCAAATTTAATTAGATAGTTGTCAAGATATCTTTGCTTAAAGTTTTAAAAAACTTTGGTACTGCTTTACTTATAAATGTTTTGATTTTTTCTAACTTTGAGCAAAGGTATCCTGACAACTATCTAACTAAATTTAACAAACTTTTTTTTATTTGAATTCTATGAATTTATAGAATACAAATAAAAAAGTTTATTGAATTTGTTAGATAGTTGTCAAGCTATCTTTGCTCAAGGTTTTAAAATTCTTGATTTTTAAGAAAGAGTATAAATATTATAAATAAGGGTATAAATATCAATTCCCTAAAAATTAATTTTAAAGGTAGAGGGTACGTAGATCATTTTTATATAGTTTTTATATGGTATTTTGAAATTTTTATATAAAATTGACATTGCTACTAATAAAACTTTTTTAAATTACAACTAATTTTTATTAAAATTTTACAAAATATAAATAAACAATTTATGGTAAAAATTTGAACTATTATTATATTTTAAAAAAATATACTTGTATATATCATAAAGTTTTTCTGGGTTGACCAAAAATTTTCTGGGTTGCACAAAAACTCTAATTCTGATTGGTCAATTTGTGTAAATTTATAAGTTAGTTTTATTACTAAATTTCAATACCCAATCTTTAAAATTTTATAGCTTACTAAGTTTTTAACCAATTTTAATGATTTTACTATCATTAAAATTAGAAAAACCTGCTCTACAAACTTAGATTAAAATATAATTAGTTGACTTATTATAATTTTTCATAAAATTTAAATATAAAAAAATTTACCATTATAATTTTAAAATAGTACCCTCTACCCTTAAATTTAAAAATAAATTTTTTGAAAAAAATTTTTTAAAATTTTTTATTTTGTTTATTTTTGCGAAATTATCTCTATTTTAATTATATAGTTTTTCTATAAAATTTATAAATTTATATACAAATTTATTATTTATTTTTTACAACTAATTTTTTTTTAAAAAAATAATTAAAATTTATTTAAAATAAAAAAAACTAAAAAATTACTATATTAATAATTTAATTAACTAAATATAGTAAATAAATTACTAAAATTAAAATAAACAAAAAGTAAAAAATATTTTAAATTATTATTAAAAAATTTATTTATATAAATTTTAATTATAGAAATAATTTATACATCACACGTGTGATGTTATCACACCTGCTACAGATCATCAAATCAGGTGTAATGTAAAATTAAAACAATTAAAATAAACTGTTTTTTTATTGGTTAGGGTTAGAATGAGATATAGATTGTGTGTATAGATAAGAAGGAGGGTTTATAGTAAAATTTTACAAGGAATTTTTTTTGTTAGAATCCTAAAAATAGTTTCATATACTTAATTTTAAGTTATAGACGATTTTTGACAAAACAAACATTTGGTTTGAATTTTTTGATCATGTAATATTACACCTGATTTTAAAATTTGATTGGGAGAGCAACATATAAGACATATTGCATAAGGTGATGAATAAATTTACTCTTATATATATAATATTATTTTTGTAAAATAAGTTTTTTTATTATATAAAAAATTTTAAGATTTTATAAGTTAATTTAGTTTTTAAATTAATTAAAAATTATTTATTTAATATCTAATTAATTAAAATTTTTTTAAATAAATTATAACTATTATATAATTTATATATAATTTTTAAGTATGCATCTGAAATTAGCTAACTAACTTATACCGATATATCAAGCCTGTTTAAGTAATACAAGTGGAATTGGGAGACACAAAAGATCAAAGGGTTTAAATAGACAACCCTATAGTTGGGCTACAAGTTTGGTAGCTAGTATAAAACTATTTACTTTTTTTAATATAACAAATATCGAAAGCTTTTAAAGGTACTTGTGATTCAATAGTTTAAATAAAAATACACTTTTCAAAAGCGGGCACTTTGAATTATATATATAATTTTTAAAGTTATAAATTTACAAATAATTAAAATAGCTATGTAATAGAACAAACCTTTTGAATTAACTTATATAATACAGTCAACTCACTTTAATCCAAACTGCCAGGACTACTTTTTTTATTATATAAAAATTTGAAAAAGTTCAGTTTTCAAAAAGTTATATATGGCTTATCTGAACTTTATAATAAAATTTACAAATGTTCTAGGAGATTTTGTTTAGTTTAAAGAGTGTTTAATAGTATTCGGTTTAGAGAGGTTCAGATTAGAGAGAGGCAACTGTATTTTTTTATATAGAATACTATAATATAATAAACTAGAAATCTCTTAATTCCTTTTGTTAAAAAAATTGAATAATAAATTTTATCCAGTTCTAATTATAAGCATTTATAAATAATATTATACAAGAAGAAGAGGTTATACAAAATATAAAATTTTTTTAATAAGTAGATGAAAATTAAAAAATATAATTTTTTTTATAAAAATTTGTCTAAATTTTGATCCAAAGACCCAGATTAAATAATTTTGCTACCATTTGATTCATTTCGATAAGAAGAATCAAATAGTACCAAAATTATTTTATTTGGATTACTATATTAAAAGCTATTAGCAAAATACTATTGGTTATATTTTTTTATAAAATTACTATAAAACAAATAGTTTTTTGTAAATATTTTTTAATATAGCAATCCAAATAAAAATAATTTTAGTATCATTGGATTCGTCTTATCAGGATGAATCAAATAATACAAACTCATCTAAATTAGATTACTGTATTACAAGATATCTAAGTTTTTGTAAATTTTATATAAATATATAAATTTTAAAAACTTTTTTTATATTGTTTAAATTTGCTTTTTTTAAATATTTTAAAACCAGTAATCAAAATTGAATAAAATTTTGGGTACTGCTATTTACACCATGGTTTTTGCTATTTGCACCATGGATTTTGTGTAACATTAGATTATCAATCAACCTTTTCTATTTGCACCATGGTATTGTTATACAAAAATTGAAATCTTATTTTGCACCACTACATGTTGTTAATCTACAAAAAAAGGTGAGTTTTTATTTGTCAACATGAAATAGTCCAAGATTACACAAAATTGCGAAAATCTGGCCCGCATTATGTTAAGGCCTTAAAAAATTAGAGTAAGATTTGGCCTGCATTATAAAATTAGGGTTAGGGTTGGCCTGCATTATAAAATTAGATTAGCAGGCCTACTAGATTAGGTTACCAAAATAACTGTTAATCTACAAAAAAAAGGCGAGTTTTTATTGGTGCAACATGAAAATAGCCCAAGGTTACACAAAATTTAAAAATCTGGCCCGCATTATGTTAAGGCCTTAAAAATTAGGGTAAGGGTTGGCCCGAATTATGAAATTAGAGTTAGGGTTGGCCCGCATTATAAAATTAGGTTAGCAGGCCTACTAGATTACCAAAACAAGATTTGTGTAATATTACACGACATTAATGGTGCAAATAACTGTTAATTTACAAAAAAAGACGAGTTTTTATTAGTGCAACATATATTAACATGGTGCAAATAGAAAAGGTTGATTGATGATCTAATGTTACACAAAATCCATGGTGCAAATAGCAAAAACGTGTAAATAGCAGTACCCAAAATTTTTTTATTAAATGTGTCTTACTAAGTACTTTTATTTTAAAAAAAGTTCATTCAAATTGAACTACTGGATATTAAAATAATTGCAAAAAAATTTTTTTGCTATATTTTACAAGGTTATAAAAGTATAAACTATATATTTAGAGTTCTGATTTACCAAGATATTAATAATAATTCAAAATATATAAATTGAGCTACTATTTCCACCATAGTATTTTGCTATTTCCACTATAGTTACACAAGATTTTCTATTTTTAGAATTCAAAATAATATATGCACTTATATTACACAAAGACCCGGTATATTGTTTTTGCAAAAATAATTTTTGCTAATGCCATGTACATCACACAAGTCTTATTTTGGTAACCTAAACCCTGGGTCGACTGGCATTAAGCTTAATGCTGGTGGGCATTATTATAATAATGCCCCTAATGGGATTAGACATAATTCCGGCCCACCCTAACCCCAAATCTAAAAATCCTAAAAACTAATTGTTCAAAGCAATATCCAATTAACATATGCATATATGTTACACAAAGACCCAGTGCATTGTTTTTGCAAAAATAATTTTTGCTACATGCTATAATGTTGTATAATGTTATATTTGATAACCTAAATCAATTTGGGTATTGAAAATAATTAAAATTATAATATACAATATTATATTAAAATCTAAAAATAGAAACTTTTGTATAACTATGGTGGAAATAGGCATTCCCTAAATATAATAAAAAACTATATTCTAAAAAATATTTAATAAATCTAAGATTTTTATTATTAAATATTTGATATTTTAAAATTTTATATATTTAAAAGCAGTATTTTTTTCTAAAAATATATATACCAAATATTAATTAGCTATTTAAAATATTTTACTATTTAATCTGTATTTAATAACTATTGTAGTTTTAAATTTAACCATTATTAATAAAATTTAATCTATTTTTTTTTTTAAATTTATATATTTATAAAATTCAAATAAAAAAAATTTATTAAATTTGATTTAATATTTAAAGATAAATTAGTAAAAATAGAACAAATTTATCTAGTAAATTTGTTATACTGTATTTCTATTAATTTTTCTATTTAAACTATATAATGCTTATTTTGTATAATTTATTTTTTCACGTGATCTAAATTTTAAAATTACACTATCACGTGATGATCGACGGCGCTTATCCAATAGCAAGTCTCGCCTTGATGTAACGTAACACGAGTAAGAAAACGATCGCTTTTTCAAAAATCGCTTATTTCTCATAAGAAACAATTTTACTACATATCGTGATAATACCAACCCTATAGGAAGTTTTTTGGCCATTGTCACGTGATACTGATCGGTCGTGTCCGATCACGTGACTATCATTGGCTATTAACGGATGATGCGATAATTTTCTGGCAAAATTAAATTCTCGCAAATTTCTCGACAAAAAATAAAATTATTTGCTCAAAATTTGATTTAAAAACTAATGTTCCGAAATTTTCCAACGACCATGTTCGTATTTGTGTTAATTAATTGTCTGTCCATCCGAAAGTCCAGTAAAACAATCAAATTTTAGTAATTATCCGTGCTAAAATCTAATTATATGCGTTATTCTGCATTTTGCAGAAAATCATTTGTCTCCGGATTTCCCTGGCGCTAGTTAAAAAATACGATTTATGCTGCATGTAGATCAAATATCAGATGGATAATTTATAGATTTTATTCATGCGATACATAAATATATTGCATCCCGGGAGTTGGATTTGGGATCTAGATTTTCCTATTTTTATACCTTAAGCTTGACATAATACAACGCTACTGAATACATATGGATAGCTGCGTTGATACCAGTTTCGGAAAGTCCTTCGTGTCAAGCAAGGATGCGTCGCCCTACGCCAAAAAAAAAAAAGCAAAAATAAATAAAAAGATTATTAGTAATCGAATTGATTTTCATTGAAGGATGTGACCCCCTGTGACCTCTGTGACCCCTGCAGATTACGAAAATTGAAGATCATGTATATTTAAGAATTTTACCGATTTTATATAAATAGACAAATCTAGGATTGATCTCAGAAATTTTCCCTGATCACAAAAATCATAGATCACATCTTTTGCGAAGCTCTATAAATTCTTACCATGACCCTCCAAGAATTACATTATGTTTGCCATCAAAAAAATCAGAAGAATATCCAGGATACAATTTACTTTTAGTGAACCCAGGGTATTCATCAAATTTGGTAGATGTCCATGCCCAGGCGTTGCCTATGCCATGAATGGAATTATCTAACGGGACATCGATTGGGTGCCAATGGGCGAATCCAATATTTGAATCCAAGTTCGGATTTTGAGGATAAGTATCATAAAAACATCTCAATTCTTCTTCAGTGGGCAATCGCATCTTTTTCCATTCGGCATAACTTTTTGCTTGTTCTTGGCTCAATAATACTGGCCAATTCATTGCCACGTCCATATCGACAGGCCCAAATATAGTCCGAACATTATATTCAAATGATGAATGATCTACAGGAATCCAAGATAACGGGTAATTCTGATATATGTTTATCTTCATATAATCCAAATATTCTTTATTAGTTACAGGACGTGAATGAATCTTAAAAGATTGTACGGTGACTTTTCGTGAAGGACGTTCATTATCCCAACCAAATGGTAAGTCTAACGGATCCGAATCATCAAGATCTTCATTGTCATCATGACCAATAGTAATGGTTTGTGTCGGTATCGTTAATAATTTTGCATCTTGAGCTTCATTAACGGCTGGACGAAACTTAGGGATGATAACGCCTTTTGGTGGTAAAATATAATCGATTTGCATCAACATATAAAAAAATGTTTCAAGGTGCATTGCTTCATGTTCAAATGTCATCCACAAGACACGACCTAGTGAACGTGGAATTGGTTTATCCTTATAGGCATCATAAACATTTAAAAGTCTTTTTCTAACTTTATTTTTAAATTCAAGGATTGAACTAAGGTTTGGCCATTGATCAGGAACAATCGAGTGAGGATTACACTTGGACGGATCATCTATGTCAGGATCAATTCCTCGTTCGAAGATGGAGGCAAAATGTTCTGGTTCAGTAAATTTTTCATGAAAATGTTTAGCTAAATTAATGTCGAGGAATGAAGGAATATGACCGATATAAAAAATAAAGGGGTGCCGAAGGTAAATAGGTTTTGAATGCATCTTATCTAATGGAATCATGCTCAAGGATACCGTATCCCAAGCTTTCCAAACCTCTTGCCATTCTTCGACGGTAGGCACAGATCCTTTTGATTCTTGAGTACGAGTAAAGAAGAAAGGAGGTTTATAAATCAAATGAAGACCATATTGGAATTCAGAATCAGACCAACTTTCCAAATTAGCTAAACGAGTTTCGTCAAAAAGCTTTATAGTTTCCGCTTTATTATATTTATAAGAATATTCAATTCGAATAAGTTCATCTTCCTTCAAGTTGATTTTGATTTTTGTTTTATTGATATCATTGGGGACTAAAAATTCTAACACTTGATCTTGCTTGGACCGATAATACGCTTCATGTCTACCCTCATCTTCATTATAGGTTGCAAAATAATCAAAGTTATTACGATTAATAAATTGTTGATCAAAAATAACATTTAGATGATCCAATCCATTCATTATAAACTCTGCAGTGATGCCTTGAGGATCGTTATAAGCGGTAGCAATTTTTTCAGGATTGTTTCTCCTATCGATTCCAATTAAAAACATATCACCAGGATTCATCGCTTTCTCTTGGATACGACGGATAAATCTTGCACCCTCTTCTCTATTTGAGTTTCCAATTGAGGAGCCCAACCACATAATAGTTTTTTGTTTATCGTTTGGTAAAGTTGCGAGAAAGTCTATTCCATCTTCATAGGTGCCGCATAGACCAACGAGTTTAATATTTGAGAAAGTTCCCAACGATGATAAAGATTTATTAAGCTCTTGTTCCATAAGATCAAGAGCATAATAAGTAATATTTTTCCTCTTTTTTTCCAAGCTATTGAGGATAATTTGAGTTTTGCGCAATGACCTGGCATATATATATTTTAAAATTAGTTAAAGTCACGGTTAGGGACCGCTGAAAAATTGTGCAACATTTCCATTTAAAATCCTTTAAGGAAACGTTGCGACAGTTTCTTGTGACAAATGTTAATTAATGGCAGTCCCTAAAATATACAGTCGTCTCCTCTAAATCGAACCAAAATAAATTGATCATTTTAAACCAAACATTAAATTTACAGTAAATTTCTAACGTGAATTTTGTTAAATCTATTTTCTTAATGAGAGTGGTAAAAAGGGAGTGTTGACTGTATGTAATAATTTTATTCTTACCCTGCACCTAATTCGATTATACAACTTCCGGAAGCAATATATTCAGTAAGTTGATCAACATGTTTATTCAAAATATCGATTTCGCAGTTGGTTAAATAATATTCGTCAATATAAGTTATTTGATCAAAAAGTTGTAAGCCTCTATCATCATAAAGTATTACTGTAGGAATTACTTTCTCGTCATTTTCTTTCGGCATGAGCCCACTTACAATGTCATTTATAAGGTTTTGCTTTGTGACTTTCGTTTTACAAATATTGATTACAGAAAAAGATTTAATTGCCATATTAACTTTTGATAATTTAAAGCGAAAAAATAAAGGTTATTAGATGTTTTGCTTTGTATGATGGCGTTTTTCAATTATTGAGTGAAGCAAATGTTAATTGACGTCAACCTTCGATAATTTAAAGTAGTAAAAAAAAAATAAAGGTTATTTATTTTTCTCGAATACAACAGGCTCCAAAAGTATGTATTGTTTCACAAAAAACAATTTTAACAACATGAGCGACGCCATAGGAAAAATAAAACTTCGGCGTTTTAAGTTTAAAACTTATCTATCCGGTAAATCAATTTTTTAGAAGCCCCGAGGTCTGGTTGCGTCAATAAAAAAAATTTTCGTTTTTTCCGTGTAACAATAATAAATATACTTTTGAGGCTATTGCACGAACTTAAGATTATTGTGCAGCAGCAGATAATCAATATTATATGTATAGTTTCAGTAAATTTGTTAAAAGTTACTATAATAAATCTTAATTTCAAATTATCATACATAAAAGTTACATAAAATTACGTAAAATTTTGGTAATTATTTTAACAATAAATAACTAATAATAGTCTTTTGTTATTTATCAATGTGATTAGAGCTCGAATAGGTTAGTAAGACCCGGTTCTACTGACCAGGCCCAATTAAACAGATGTAGGAAAATATTTTTTTAGGTTACTTTATCTTAACTGCTATTTAAAATTCTTAATCCTGACATATGAACCCGAACGCGAAGAGGCACTGAATATGTTTAACGCTAGTATTGGGATAGTTTGGGATATGTCAACATGTACATTAAGCTATAATTGGTATATGATATAATTAGTATATATATGATATAATTAGTATATGATATAATTACAATAGACTTGCAAAAAAGATCAATTAATATGAGTTCATTAAGCTAAATTATGCATACTGATAGGATATAATTAGTATACCATATATAATATATATTAGCGTTAGGGTTAGAATTATAGCTGATCAGGTATGGTATTTTCTCAGTATGGTATGGGTGAGCAGATCAGTATAGTACTGATCCGGTGTTATATATGCGTTAGGGTTTGATCAGAATGGTATAAGTTTTAAAAATCGGCTTGTACTATACTGATCTGTTATAATTTCTACAAAAAAAAAAGATCAGTTAATCCATTATACTAGTATTAGACCTGATTATTTGGAAGCACTACATTTAGGTATCCAAAATATGCTTATTATAGTGTGACCTAAAGCCACCATTCAGGTCATGGCTTTATTTATTTGTGTCGGTAATACAAACGGGGGATACTAAAGCTGTGTCATATGTTTTTGACTTTTTAATTCAAGCTAGAGTTAGTCTGGAATTAAGATTAGAGAATGATTGACCTCCCAACATTTTTTATTAATGACCCGAGACACTTGTTTATTTGTGTTTTTTTCACTCTTCGGGCTAATCCGTGTTGATCAAAATAAAAAATTTGATTGGGTATATGTCATGTGCTTGGACACGACTTTTAGATGAAAAATCCCCGGACATCAGGGTCTTTAGAAAATTTCGAAAGGATTAGAAAATGAATATTGCATTATAAGATAATTTTATCCTTTTTCATGCATTGAAGTTACATGATAGAATCCGCAAATTTAATTGGTTAACTATTTTTTCCACCAATCATGTTTGCACAAAAAAAAGCCAGGCACATCACGAGATTACCCGATATGTGTCCCGTATCCGTCCGAACAAAACGACAAAGACAGACACGAAAAATATAAAAAACGGCCATCTAAACCGGTCTTGGTCCACAAAATAAAAGCGTTGAAAAATGCGATTTTGCTATATATAAACTACTCTCTCTATCCTTCATCCAACCCTAACCATAGTATCAATCGATTTTAATTAAGAATCGGAAAAATCATGATATATCTGGCTTTCCATATTTCTGTATAAACTTTTAAACCTACAATTTTTTTTTAAAAAAAATGAATATTATAGTTGAAATAATCAAAAACTTGAAAGGGTTTATCTATAAACGTCAAAATAACTACCGTAAACTGTCGTATACATGGCCCCGAGATATCATATCCCCTACCGGTATGTATTAGACCCGAGTGTAAATCTCAAAATCTACAATAACCTATCTAGGCTATCAGTATGAATGAAAAATATGCATGCTTTTTAAATTTTTTCCTTCTAATGGTACAACTCTCCATACCATGTACTAGACCCGGGGTCTAATATTACGTTTTAATATTAGTGGGATGTAAGAGACACGGGTCTTTTATACAGCAGTTTACGGTAGTTTAAAAGATATTCAAAAGTTAAATGTAAGTATTAAGCTTAGATCTTAATGATAAAGAACTTGTATCTTGCGTATTAAATGTAAGTAAATCTTTTGAGTGCGACTCAGAGAATTACTTTTTAGGACTTCATCTATCGATCAATACGCAATAATCATGGGTTAATCAACAAAAACGATGCTAAATTTGATATCGCAATAAAAAATAATATTTGGTCGTTACCAAATCAATTTCTCCAAAACTTCTCTAAGTGCACCCTCCTAAATACACAATATAAAAACCTCTCTAGATATACAGCACGACTTGGTACCCAGTTATAAGGGTTCTATATATAAATGCACATCTTCTATAAACGTGCATTTTGCTTTTTTTTTTTTACTATAGCTCTGAGTGGGATGCCTTAGGGATGTTTGATAGTGTTACTCCGGAAGCTTATATAAAAGAGTATGTGAACATCAAATTTCACTCAAATAATTTATGGTAAAACTAAAGCAAACTAGTCACATTATACTGCATTGCATTTTTTGATTGGTCAGTCAGGTACATATCAATATATTGATTAAAATTAATATATAAATCGATATTTTTGTTATAACGATTGATATTTTTCACTATCTTTGCCAGACACCTACTAGTTCATATGATTTTTCATCTATCATACCAAATAATAAATTTAAGGTTAGGGTTAGTAAGTTAGTTTGGATTGGTTGATTACCGTAAAAGTTCATATACAAGACCCGGGTCTGTTTCATTCCACCAATTTTTAAACTCTTTAATAGACCCGAGGTCTAGTATTCGCCCAGAGGTTACATCATGAAAAGAAAAAATTTAAAGTGCACACACACTTCGTATTTATAATAGGCATTTAACTATTTGAAAAAAAACCACATTTAATTAATAAAGATTCTATGGTTCACACCCGGGTCTAATTTATGATGGGTATACCGGGATCTTGTATATGAACTTTTATGGTAATACTTGGTAGGTGCAACATCACATAAAGTAGTAGATGCTCAAAGACTTTTCTGCTTTATAATCCTCCAAAAGGGAGATGTCTAAAGTAGAGACTCAGTGCAGGCATTCTTAAACCAATGTGTATAAAATACATGATCTTTAAAAGATTATAAATAAAATACTAGAATAGTTATAAATCAAATCTCTTCATAAAATAATAAAATCAAACCTAAAGAACAAAGTTATAAAGTTTATTTTTTTTAGTTAATTAGAATTTAATCAAGTTGTATTCTTTTAAAATTAACCAATTTTATTAATAAATTTAAAATTTTGGCCACTTTAATTTTGGCCAAATTATTTAAAATTAGTATAATTCTGGTCAAAATTATAAAAAATTTTTATTTAATGTTGGTTTATATTCTAATATTTATATTATCCAATAATATTGCTTTATTTTGTGTAAAATTAATACAATATAATTAAAAAATTTGCTATCTATATAAATAACTTGTTGGTTTAAGGATGCCTGCACTGCAGTATTCTAAGTTGGTAAAATATTTTTATTTGATTAGTTGTTAACTATAGTTGCAACTAATTGATTATAGAGATTATATAATTAAATAATCAATTAGTTGCTTAGTTGTTTAATTGTTTAATTGTAAATTGTATAGTTGATAATACAAAAAATATTTCATTTTAAATTTATAGTAATGATAACTTACAAATTTAATAAAGTATTAGAAATAAACTAAACTAGAAAAATAAAAACTATTTAGATTCAAAGAACCAAATATAAGCCAATAAGCATTAGTTGGATTGTTTTGATTGTTGTTTTTTTATATTATAGCTGATCTAGCCAATCAAATTTTGTAATTTGCAGATACACAGACATCAACTACTTTTGTCTCTACAATATTTCCTTTGGACAATAATGTGTTTATATCAAGGTGCTTATATAAAGATCTCTTTAACTTAAATAAATTAAATAATACAAAAAAAGCTTTAAGACTTTATAATAATCTATTAAGCAGATGTAATATTAGATATTACTTTTAGATTTAATATACTATGAACAATTGAACTAGATATACTGTATTCCTCCGAAAATAAGCACCACCCGAAAATAAGCACCCCTGGCCTACATTAAGTCAATTTGGGCCCGAATTATGACTGCTTTGGCCAGCATTATGTGCAAAAAAAGGGTGCTTATTTTCGGAGGAATACGGTAAGCATAGATCAACTGTATATTTAGGGAGGTCATGCACTTAGAAAGGATGCATTTAGGGAGAATCAACTGTATTTATAAAAAAAAATTATATAATTTGTTGATTTATTGCTTTTAAAAAATCTTTAAATTTAATCAATTTTTAAATTTTAAAAAATTAAAAAATTAAAAAATTTGCTTAGTTTTTTAGTTTAACTAATTAAAACTAAGTATTTTTTGTACTATTATACAAGTGCCTTGGTGTAATTATTAAAAAAAGTTTGCAAAATTTTAAACAAAGTTATTATATATAAAAAAAGTTATATCAAAAAATAAAACACTAATTTAACCTAGTTTACCATATAATTTATATAGTAAAAATATTATCTATTTTAGTTAAAAAAAACTTCAAAAATCTATAAATTTTTAATTTTCAAAAATTTTAATAATGTATAAACATAAAAAATAATTTTCTAAATTTGAATTTTAATATAATATTAATTAAAATTTTATTAATTATAAATTTTACTAACTTATTATAAGTATATATTAAACTAAAAACTAGTATATTTTTTCTTATTTACTAGTTTTTAATCTAAAAAACTAAATTAATAAAAGTTTTTTAAAATAGTTATTTTATATATAAATATTATTAAGAATATTTTTGTTTAATAAATAAATTATAATTTGTATAATAAAAAAAATAATAATAATTTAATAAGTAAATAAATTTAATATTATTTAATAGACTAATAAATTTTTTTTTTTTAGGACTTTGGCAGTCTTGCTGAATTCTTATAGATTTATTTACTAAAAATTTCTTTTTAATACATTACAATCAACAGACTTTGACCTCATCCAGCTACAAATAAAATTTGCGCCCAGATACAACTAGCCGCATTGACTTACATATAAGCTAATAAAAAATTCGTTAGCTATAGTTACAAACCAACTATGCTTCATAACCTACTCCTTCAAAAACTCCTTCTTTGAGCTTCTTATAAAGAAGAATAAAAACAAGTGGAAGATTAAAATAGGAGAACAAAACTAAATACCCAACAAAATTAACCAAAAACCAAAATTATACATCCAAGAAAAAATAAAACAAAAAAGAAAAATCAAAGAAAAACCAAAGAAAAAATAGACTATGAAGGTGTTATTAAGTCTATACTAAACTATAAAAATTATATAACACTGCATAACTATATCTACCAAAGTGTTATATATACAGAAAAGATCAAAAAACTACCTCTCAAACTCTGTAACCAAGTAAGAAATTCTTTACGTGCCCTTCAAGATTCTATAATACGTTATTCATTATTTATTTAATAACCAAACTCACTTGTGACGGTACCAGTTCCGGTCTGGGGACGCATACCCAATTTAAAAGGAGTAAACACTGCCAATCTTTTGGAGGGGTAAGCTAGGATGCCCACTTTTTGGCAAAAATTTTGAAAAATCCAAAGAGGCGAAAGACGACGCCTAAAACAAACTTGAAGGAAAGTATAAAAAAATAAAACTCATTTTTTTGTTGTTCACTACTGTTTTCCACAAAAACTTTGTTGACGAAGATACTATGTTTATATCTCTACCAAAATTTTTTGTACAAGGGCACCACTTCCTGCCAGTTATCTTGTAAGATAATGCTTCTGGCTTGCATGCCAAATATACAAAAGAGTCCCAGAAGAGAGAGTCATCGACCTTTATAAAAACCGTATTTTTGTATTATCCTACTATACATAATATATAGGCAACTCTCCAACAAGAAACTTTTTGTTTTTACTTCTGTTGGAAATTTGGGCCAAGTGATTATTAGAAAGAGTTTTCAAAATAAATTGATATTGATCATAGAAAATATTTAATATAAATATAAAAAATTAATATTTATAACTTAATATTATAATGTACTATTTTTTTAAAATTAAATTTAAAAAAAATTTAATAAAATAAATTATTATATAAAAATTTTTACTTTCTATAGTATAGTCTTTCTCCTTTATAATTACCTTCTATATAATTACAATACCTGTACAATCATATTAAATTTTAAGACAATTTATTAATAAACTTATAAAAAAAGACTTTTATATAATCACACTTTTTTATAATTATTAATTCTTCTAGGGTATGGCGACTTAAAGAAGTTGGTAAGTTGTCACCCCCAAGTGGCAGGTCTAGGGTTCAAATCCTACTAACGACGCTTTGAAAAATAGACCTGTATTCTAGTAACTGTTTCTTGTCGATTGGTTGGGTACATTACCTGTAGTCCTTGGTTACCATCTCAAATAGGAGCTTTTGGGCGAAGTTGTGTCTCATAATACAGACAAATCCAAGAAATCAGGGAAACAGAAACCCATTTGGCAAGACCCGAGTAAGGAAGTAGCAAAGATCTTTGATAGTGCTACCAAAACTGGAATATTGGACCAGAGCTGAAGAACTGGACGTTGACTTCAGGGACAAGGTCTACCAACCTGGCCACCAGATCGGGTACCGGAGAAAAAGGACCTATGTTATAAAAGTAGGTACCAGGGGAAAAAACCATAATAGCACCTAATGCCAGGTAGATCAACCCTTCCGGGCCAACTAGATTGGAAATCTGGAAAAATGGTGAAGGACCGGTAGGAAAGTGATTGTGAGTACTAGGGTTGAAGTGAACTTTATAAGGGCAGAAGTAGGTAATGGTAGCGGTTGCAGGGTACTCCTAGACTGCAAGTTGTTCATCTTGGTGAATGCGTAAGTTATCGAAGAGTAGGTGAATACCTGGTGGAACATGTACTGCTCTACCAAGTTTTCTGTTGAGGATAAGCTGGATTGTACCTTCGGGTATAAGAAGGAGTCCTAAAGGATCTTACGAAAAGAGACCCGAGTGGCTGAACTGACCGCATAAGAATGCAGACATCCAGTGAATTAGTTGAAAGTCTAGGTGGGAAACTGAAGATCAGAGGGTTTAATTAGGCAATTCCCATAGTTGGGTTGCAGGTATGGCATCTAGTGTGGAACCTTCAGGCGAACCACTTAAATTAGACACCAAAAGTGTATGTGTGGCTAGTTGTACTCTCATACATGTAGAATCCAGATGCATAAACCGAATAAAGTATATGCCCCAAAACAGACACTTTGAAATCGAAAAAAAAATTATTAATTTTCTTGATACAAACTGCATAATTATAGAGAAGAAAGACTATAATATAGCTGTGTTAGAATATATAAGATTCTCTATAACTAGTAATAAAATAGTAATATTTTATAGACTAGAACCTTATATTAGAATTTAAATTTAAATAAAAATTAATACTATAACTTATATTATTATTAAAATAATTTATATTATAAAATATTATTATTAACTTATTTTTTGTACAAATTTGTACTAAAATTTTTATTTTTAATAGGTATCTGTTAGCTTTTTGTACTAAATTTAGTACAGATTAAAAAAATTATTCTACAATAACAAATATTTATTTTAAATTTTTTGCTAAAATATATTTTAATACTAATACTTTTTATTCAAAATTTTAGCAATATTTATTAATAAAAATTTTGTACAAATTGATTTTAAGCCTTTTGTATATTGTTAAAATTTTGCTGTATTTAAATTAGTATAGCAATAAAGGGGGCATCCAGTAATAACGTTATACAAGAGAGGGGAGGGGTCTGACAAAATATAACGTTTTTTCTCTTAAGTAGGGGGGGTCAAAAAAATATAACACAATTTTTTTAGAAAAAATCGTCTAAAAACTGATCCAGTAGTCCAAATTTAATTATTTTGGTACTATTCGATTTATCTCGGTGAGCGGAGTCGAATGGTACCAATTTCATTTCAGTTGGATCACTGAATCAAAAGTTATTGGCCAAATACTATTAGTTATTATGTTTTCTTATAAAATAACTATAAAATTAATGGTTTTTTGTGAATAACTATTGATCCAGTAATCCAAATGAAATGATTTTGATATCATTGGATTCGTCTCACTGAGACGAATCGAATGGTGCCTAAATTATCCAAATTGGATCACTGTATCACAATATATTCAAGTTTTTGTAAAATTTTATATATAAACATACGGATTTTGAAAAATTTTTTTATATAGTAGGGGGGTCAAGCACTACTATAAGGGGGTACATAACGTTATTTATGGATGCCCCCAAAGAGATATATAGTTGCATTCCTCTAATTTGGCCCCTATATACTGAACTCTTGATAATCTAAACTAAAACTTTTAGAACAAAATATTATATATATATTTCTTCTAAATATATTGAATTAATTTAATAAATTTAAAAAAACTCTTTCCAACGATCCTCTGGACCAAAATTTTTCATAAATGCCGACCTATGAAAATTTTGTAGTTAGTATTTTTATATATAACAAAAACTTTATCTAGAAGCAGCTTGGATACAGGACTTCAGATTGCATATGAGATGGCTGAAATAGAGCTGAAAAGATTTCTCCTTGTGGGTTTGGTTCTCCGGGTAGAAAACTTCGTTGCTATAAAAAATGTAGTAGAGCTAAAACTCTGGAGTTTTTTGTCAAAAGATGTGGAAGTTTAGACAGAAACATACTTTTGGTTATCAATACTATTCTACAAAATGTAAAACTTACACTCTTTACAAGTTTTGGTACCCTCGATATTTCTCCTTGGTTTTTTCGAAATTTTTGCCAAAAAGTGAGAAATCTAGCTTACCCCCTCCAAAAGATCAGCAATGTTTACTCCTCCCAATTTGGAAATGCACCTACCGAATCGGAGCCCGGTTATGTGTAAGTTTCGACGCCTGCGAAATAAACAATGAATGACACGTAAGGACTAATCTGGAGAAAATACCGAAAAAAATTTCTTTCCTTCTAGAAATTTCTTTTAGGCGTAGTTTTTTTTCTTTTCTTTTTCTTTTTCTTTGATGTACATATAATACTTTGACGGATATGGTTTCGTGCAGTATTATATAATTTTTATCTACTATTTTTTTTGCCCTGTATGGGTTAAATAATAGTAACCCAACAGGTTAGATATTTAATCTGGATCATAATCTGGGTCAGATATAGTAACCTGACTAGTCAAATATTTAATTCAGGTTTAATTCAAGTTAAATAATAGTGACCTGATAGGTCAGTATTTAATTGAATCATGATCTGGATCAGATAAGAGTGCTGACATTTATTAGATAATATTTTAGAGGGTAGGTTCAAGCCACATTTTACTTTATATAAAATTTAGCCAATTAAATTTGATGAAAATATTATCTGGGGTAGGGAGTAAGCCAGGACCCTGAAGAACTCTAATACAACTCAAATAGTTCTAAAAAAGGAAATTTTGTATAAAAATTCATCAAACGTTGTATTTTTATATAGTAAATTTGCAAATTTTGCTCTATTTTATATATTTATTTGGCTAAAATACTGCTAAAATTATACAAACTCAAATCTGAGTTGTATTAGAGTTCTTCAGAGTTCTAGTAAGCCTCTATAGTAAATAAATATTAGATAATAAACATCAGGGAAGTTTTTATAGTACAGATCTGTGCAGATTTTAAAAAAAAAACAATTATCAAAAATTAATGCAGATCTGTGACCCTGCCAGTGATCGTTGAAGAAATTTTTTTATATTTTTTGCACAGATTTTTAACAATTAACAATTCAATAATCTGCACAAATTGTAAAAAATAAAAAAAATAAAATGTGAATAATAAAAAATTACTTATGCTCGCCTAAATATTAATTTTCATATATTAAAACAATAAATTCAAATATTCATATATTTTAACAATTTAATTTATTACAAAAAAATTAAAAAAAATTAAAAAAAAACTAAAAAAAAATACTGTACAAAAAATAAATACAAATTATAATATAAACCCAATTTCAACTATTGTGCTATATTGCAACTATCATGCTATGTCCCAATATTGTGCTATGTCCCAACCATCATACTAAATTCCATACTAAACGACCCATATTAACTATTGTGCTACTATCATTCTATATCCTATACTAACTACCTTGCTATATCCCAAACTATCATGCTATGTCAATTATGTTACGTATGTTCTACTATCATGCTATATTCGGTTTACTATCGTGCTATGTTCTGTAATAACAATTGTACTACATTCATTCTAAAGAAAAAAGAACCGTTAGTACTATATTTAAAAAAAATATCGTAAACGATACTAACTATTGTGCTCTGTTCGTTCTAACTATTGTACTACGTTCTGTACTATGTTCAAGAAAAAAAATGTTAGTACTATAATAAAAAATAATAAAAAAAATACAATTGTATACTAGCCTTATGTTCATCCTTTTCAACTCCAATTCTATGCTAATAACAATATCTAACACTATTTTTTCTACTCGCGCTTTCTATCTCTGCAGATTTTTAATACCTACTTCATCGTTCTAACTATTGCACTACGTTCCATACTACGTTTGTTCTAAAGAAAAAAAAAATATTAATACTGTAAAAAAAAAAAAAGAAAACTACACAGATCAAAATTCAATATATCAGGTACCTATTGGTACTATATTACTATAATTAAAAAATATATAAAATACTACATATCAGTGATCTACTATATATGTTGTGCCTCTAATCGCTTTTTGTATCAGATCTAATCTAATGCGCGTCAGATATCGATTTTTAGGTGATGCACGTCATCTATCAATTGGTTATCTGATGTATGTAGATTGTAATCTAATGCAAGATTATCAAAATCAAAAAAAATATTTTTCATCATTATTATTTTATTTTTTTCTATATAGCTTTTTTTTAAACGTAGAGTTAGCTTTAACTCTTTTAGCATCAACCCTGAATTATTATTATTAGCAACGTTTATTATAATTGCGCTATAGTGAGGAACACTTAGAGATGGAAATGTCACATTTTGAATTTTAAATTTTATTATTTTAAATTATTCAAATGATTAATTTTTGATATTTTATAATTTTCTAAATTTTGATTGGTTGTATTTTCTGTAATTTGATTGGTTACTTAAAAAAAGATGCAAAAATAATTATATAAATTTATATTATTACAACTTAAATTACAAGTCAATATTTATTATTAAAATATATTTTAAATTATTGTTTTGCAATTATAAATACCTATTCTTTATATTTAATTGGTGTCCGCCAGTTAATCGGAAATCGATCATAGTATAACGTGATGCAAATCACATATGAAAATCACTATAGTGTGAATGTGGCATGCATATATATATAAGTTTTTTTCTTACTAAGTTAACGACACATGTCCACTAATTGAAAGTTGTAGAGCTCGTCGAGATGCATCTAACAGTGGTTAGATCATCCAAATCGGCCAGTGGATGGCGAGATATCGTTGAAAAACGATTGGATGACTATATAAAATCTCTATGTAAACAATAATTGTTTACATAGAGATTTTATATAGTCGTCCAATCATTTTTCAACGATATCTCGCCATCCACTGGCCGATTTGGATGATCTAACCACTGTTAGATGCATCTCGACGAGCTCTACAACTTTCAATTAGTGGACATGTGTCATTAACTTAGTAAGAAAAACCCATATATATATATGCACGCCACATTCACACTATAGTGATTTTCATATGTGATTTGTATCATGTTATACTATGATCGATTTCCGATTAACTGGCGGACTATCAATTAATAAAACAAATTTTTTTATATGGGTCGCTCATATAAAAAACACAGAATTTTAAACTCTAACAACTTAATAACAAATAATTTTTTTAAAAAATTAAGGCCACTATTTTGTAGTAAATTGATTTAGCTTTAAAACAGTGGCTTTCTTTTTTTTATATCTTTGCTGTATTATAAGTAATTAGCTTTTAAAAATTAGCTATTTTATTGCTGTCTCTAAGTGTCCTGCACTGTAGTACCATATAATCTTTGTATCATACAAACCACTTCGGGTAAGCTTTTTGCACTTTTGGTACTTTTTTTTTTTATATATTACTATGACGTTGGAGTCTTTGGGACCCTTGTTAAAGTTGTTAAGCTTGCACCAGAAGGCTCATTATGACAAAATCTTGTACAAGTACCACAATTGAAATGAAAAGATAAGTTGAGTCTTTTTTATTATATAGCTTTGGATCTTGAATCGATTCATTCGAAAAAACTTGTTTACCGAGACTTACATAGCGAAAACATTTTACAATATTCGTGGCTTTCACTTTCCCTTTCGGTACTGTGTTTTTTTTTCACATCACTAACGCTTTTTTTTTTCTAGATATGATTTCAATGTAGGTCTTTGGAATCATTGTGGGAGCCGTTGTTGGAGTCATCGTTGGAGCTATTAGAATCGCCATCGTTGGTGCCATCTATACATGAGGATGAAAGCATTTCGAGTTCTAAAACCTGAAATTAAAATTTGAAGACGAAATCGTTTTTGACCTATTTTACTTGAAAGACGAAATTATTTGATACTTTTTTTGAATAGATGAAATTATAAGGAACATATCTATATAAATTTTATTTGCTCTTCCTTATAAAAAATTTTAATTTTCTCTAATGAAGACGAAATAGGTCTTTTTCAAAAATCAATTTTGGTGGCATCACTAGTGCCATCATAAATTTCGTTCGTAAGTTTCACTAAATCTTTATTTTTTTGTGTATGAATTTTTTTCTTTTGGTATTGTACTTTTTTTCATCATACTGATTAACACTCTTTTTTTTAGATATAATTTCATTGTAGATTTTAGAAATAGTTTTTGGAGTCGCTGTGGAAATCATTATTGAAGTTTGTGGCTTGGTTTGTGTTTTACGTCTCTTTAGTATATGAATTCTTTTTTTGCGTTGTGTTTTTTTCATGCCTGACTAATGTTCTTTTTTTCTTTTAGTTTAATTTTACCGTAGATAAATCATCGTCATTGGTATTGTCGTAAAATTCATTGTTGAAATCGCTGTCACAAAATCTGTCATTAGTAGTCATTAGAGTTCATGCTTGTCCTGCTTTTTTTAGTTTTTTGGTATGTAGTGTTCAGATGGTACAGATTGTATTGTTTTCATGTCATTCATTAAATTGTATTTTTTTTTTAAATTTTTTTTATTAAACCCCTTTTGAGGGACGCCGAATGGCGTACTTTATTTTTTTTAAATCAAATAAAGATTTTGATCTAAAAGGCAATGTTAGTATGAAACGTATTACGATGGTTAGTATTTGTTAAACACGTGATTATAATAGTGTATTAGTTTAAACCCTATGATTACAACCCACGCACATCAGATGACCAATCGGCAGTTGACGTTCATCACCTAAAAATCGGCATCTAACGCGTGTTGGATTAGATCTAACACAAAAAGTGATCTGAGGCAAAATATATATATATCGTATAGTTTGATATTTCGAGTACTCTATGTGTATATGTATTAAAAATAATTTTTAAATCTACATATATTATAATTCTAAATCATTGTTTACAATGCAGATATTCTATATATTCAAAAAAATTTATCTTTTATGATATAAAAAAAATTTTTTAATTTAATATATATCAGGTACCCGATAGATACTATCACCAAAATTTGCATGGGGATTACTATCGATTTTTATCATTATTGGATAGTAATTGATTTAAATCCCCCATGACGAGGACTAACGATTAAGATAGTAATCGATAATAATCAATAATAATCGATAGAAATCAGATTAAAAATCACGAATTACAATACTATTATACTGTATCCCTTAATTTGTTATGCAGGCATATTTGGCTGCGAAAATTTTAAAAATTTAAATTTTTTAAATAAAACCTTAAATATTAATTTTAGCTATATACTTTCTAAGTAAAAAATATAATATTAGTTCTGTTTTATCAACTTTATTATAAAATTTTTTTAAAATTATTAAAAAACTTTGGTGTAATAAAAGTTTAAAGTTTTTGTTTTGGAACCTTTACTATAGAATTTTTTCTTTAGGTTTTCTCAAATTTTATATGTTCCCGTCTATAAAAAAAATTTTCACTTCTAATACAAGTTCTAATTTTTACAAGTAAATCATTTAAAGTCAAATAATAAAAGTTGTCATCCTTTATATAAACTACAAAGTTGTATAAGAAACTATATTTTTAAAACCAATATTTAAAGAATTTGCCAAGATATTGTAAAATATTTTTTTGGTTAAAAAATTTCTTTAAAATTTATTATTTTTAGCTTATAAGCAACATAAACTTTTTGTCTTATAATATAGGTTTAAATAATTCAAAAATATAATCCTTGCTCTTAAATATTATAATACCAAATTTTATTTAAATATTTTAAATAATTAAAAAGCTAGATCAGAGGTATATTTATAGTAATTATACAGGCAAATTTGCTTGCGAACCTCTACAAAGTAAGGGATACTTATTTTTAAACATTTT
Organism: Gigaspora rosea; assembly: GCA_003550325.1. Lineage (NCBI taxonomy): Eukaryota > Fungi > Glomeromycota > Glomeromycetes > Diversisporales > Gigasporaceae > Gigaspora > Gigaspora rosea. Next base: position 297,029 of record QKWP01000332.1, read on the forward strand.
ACAGATTTTCGCATGTTTTCGCATGTTTTCACAAGGTTTCGCAATTTAATATAAAATTTTATATTTTTTTATTTATTTTTATTTATTATTAGAAAATTTCTTAATTTATGCATAGTGTATATACACTATGTTATACAATATAAATCAGATATAAATAAATATTTTTTCATTTCGAGGTTTTTTATTTTTACTATATCGTACTAATTTTTTTTTATATGTTATATATCGTGTCATTTGCATGTGTAGTTTCTAATATCATCTCATACCGGTGTCGTCGCTTGCTGGTATTTGTTTTCATTTTTATTGGTTGTTCTCTTATTTACTAACTATTTCTTTTGTAGCATAGTATGTAGGTTGTATAATTTCTGAATTCGCACTGGTGTTTTGTTTCCATTTAGTACATTAAGTGGTGTTGTTTATTAGATTTTTTTCTTTCTTTTACTGACCAGTTTTTTTTATAGTATTGTATGTTGGGTCATCGTCTTTTGCATACGCTGGTGTTGTTGCTTGTTGATATATTCATTTCTTGTCTTACACGGAATTGTTTATTTGTTTGTCTTTTGTATATTGTGTTGTTATCATTGTTGGTGTAATCACTGAATCGTTTTCATACACAGTGATATGTTTTTTTACTACATGGTTGTTTTTTGTAGCTTTGATTGTTTTGTTGTCGCAGCCATTTTATGGGCCTCATCGCTTGTTGGTGTTTTGCTGCCATTTTCTAGAATTGTATACTGTGGTGATTGTGACTAAGTTAATACTTGACTAAAGTTGCAACATTAGTTGACTAATGTTGCTCTTGATTGTAATTAGCCTACTAAATTAGATCATCTTGCATATATTCGTTAGCAATTTAAGACAGGTGCGACTTTAGTCAACTAAAATTGCAACTTTAGTTGGGTGTCAACATTAGTTATAGTGAATCATCTTGATTGTTGTTATATCTCGTTTCATTGCTATTGTATTTTAATATTGCTAGTTGAATCATCGTTGAAAGTATCAAATACTAGAGCTGATGATTTTGTTCGATTCAGGTGAAAATCTGCCAGATATAGCAGATATAGTATATATAGTAGATGGAATTAGCAGATTAGATAGTATATAAGGAATGTATATAAAATAAGAATTTACCTACGCATATAGTTCAAAAAGGCTTAGTTCTCCTGATAAGTAACTTTATAGTCTTGTGATCCCTAATTAGAGCTTCGTGATGCAATATAAAGATCTAATCTAATATACTAATTTTTCGGATCAAATTTTACCATGCCCCGATCATAGCCTGCCATTATTAGGGTTTGGGTTAGATGGTATCATGTTTTAGGTAGAAGTAGTGCTGATATCCATATCACTCTTATTTTGTGATTTCGGAGGGGTATTATATGAAATATGTGTTGTATAAACCGTATCTAATAAGTAATGTACATATAGATAAGTAAAAAAAATGTACAAAAGTATGTATGCTTAGTAATACTTATCTTTTATAGTAATCCTCTTTTAATAGTTAGAGTTAGGGTGAATGCTAATATTGTCCTTTTATAGATTAAGGTTGGTATAGATTATAGATAAAATTTTTTAAAGAATTTTTTTACGAATTATACAATTTTTACTATACATACTTTATTCATTATACATTACATCTTTACTGTATACTCATTCTAGAGCAGTTAAGACCTTAACAACATATGTACGTACGGTTATTATGAATTATATCTATTTAGTACTGTAACAATCTTATATATTGTAAAATAAACAATAGTAAATTATACAATAAACAATATAAATATATTTAATTATAGTTATAGTAAATAATCAATTTATATATATTATGTGATATGTGTATATACACATAGTGTACAAATAGAAATTGTCTTATTATTATATATTATATTTTAATTAAATATATATTTTTAATCAATATTATATATTTTATTATATATTATTATACATTTTTTACGAAAAAATAAAAAAAAATAACAAAAAAAAATAAAAACAAAAAAAAATAATGAAAACAAAAACGAAAAAAATAGTAATATTTTGAACCTTTTTGCACTTTTTTCATAATGCTAGCTCTATATACTTATTTTTTCTCCCTGCAGTTATCTATTATTTCTTTTCTTCTTTGTTTTAACTATAATATTTGCTTATATTCGCTTATGTTCGCTTATATTTGCTACTTTCTAAAATAAAAAATTGACAAAACAAAATAAACCCAAAAAAAACGAAAATAAAAAAAATAGTAATATTTTAAATTACTTTCATACTTCGTCGTATAATAATAGCTCAATACACTTATTTTTCTTACTCTGTAGTTAGCTATTATTTCTCTTTTTCTTTGTTTAGCTATCATATTCGTTTGTATTTACTAATATTCGCTAATATTCGCAACTTCCTAATAAGTATAAAAAAAACAAACAAAAAACAAAAAACAAACCTGAAAAAATAACAAAAAAAACAAAAACAAAAAAAAAATAAACTATTATATTTGCTTATATTTGCTTATATTCGACTATTCGCTCATATTTGTAATCTCTATTTCCCTAAAGTAAGAGTTTGTGATCTTGCAATTCAGAAATCGTTAAAGGTTTTCGCAAAGTGCTGGAATAAAATAAATTAATAAAAATAAAAAAAATAAAAAACAAAAAACATGAAATGAAAAATAAATAAAATGAAACCTTGCAAAAACTTGCAAAAACTTGCATTCTTGAACTTTTGAAATTGCTAAAGAAAGTAGTTGTATGTTCTTGCAAAGTGTCGAAAGTTTGAGTTGGCTTGCGATAAGTACCAAAAAGTTATTGGATTTCTTGCAAAGTGCTAGTGGTAAAGTATAGAAATAAAATAAAAAAATTAAAAAATAAAAAAAAATATAAATAAAAAAAACAAAACGAAACTAAATGAAACAAAACGAAACTAAACAAAACTAAATGAAACAAAGAAAAATGAAAAAACAATGTAAAATTAATAGAAGATCTAAATTATAAACAAAAAAAACAAAGATCTAATCTGATCTTGTAGTACAATCATCAAAAATTATCGAAATATTTCGAAAATATTAGTCAAACGCGTTCTTAATATGATTTAGGTTACAGATCTACTGATCCTAAAATATTTCGAAAGTATTCAAAATATTAAAAGAAAAAAGAAAGAGAAAAAAAAAGAAGAGAAAAAAGAAAAAAAAGAGAGAAGTGAAAAAGGGAGGAGGTAAAAGGGAGAGAGGAGTAAAAATCGTTCAAAAACACTTTTTTTATTTTTTTAAGTTTTTTGGCACACTTTGTGGTATATATTTTTATGATCCTTGGTAGCTTGTGGATCAAATAGGCTTAAGAGATTTTGAACTTTTTTTTTGTTTTTTTTTTACCCGGTGATTTGAGTTGAAATTTTCGTGATGCGTATGTAATCGTTAAAGATCTGTTTAATCATTATATATCGTTTTAAATAATTACGATTATAATCGATTTATAGATATATAACGATTATAATATATAAAATGATATATATCGATTATAGATATATATCGATTTTTAACCAGTTAATCGATATATATCATTATTTTTTAATTGATATAAAACGATTAACTGTTATATATCGATTAATATCTATATATAAAATTTCGTGATATTGGAATTAGAATTGTGATTCTTGACCTTGTGATTTTTTGTTTGAGCGATGTCTGCTGAACTTCTTTTTGCTATTTTCTCTTTATCGATATTTAGGNATTATAATCGATTTATAGATATATAACGATTATAATATATAAAATGATATATATCGATTATAGATATATATCGATTTTTAACTAGTTAATCGATATATATCGTTATATTTTAATCGATATAAAACGATTAACTGTTATATATCGATTAATATCTATATATAAAATTTCGTGATGACAGAAATAAAAATTTCTAAAAGTGACAGTAAAATTTTTAATTTCGAAAATAGCTTCTCTTTTTTAATGGATTGAATTTATCTGTACTAAATTTAGTACTTTGTACTAAATTCTAACAAACTTTAAATTTAATTATCTAAAAATTTTAAAAATTAATTGTATATTTAAATATTGGTTTAAAATATTTTAAAACTATCCAATTCTATAAAAAAAGTTTATAGTCTTAAATGGTTTTTTGAATTTTATAGATTTTTTTTTGCTTTTAAAAATTTTAGTTTAAGCTAATTTTATATAATTTTGAATATATTATTAATCATCTGATTATTTTTTATTAGAGATCTACTTCTTTCTCTCTTTCTTTTAAAATATATTTGGTTAGGTTCCTTATATATAATTTCAACTTTTTTTACCTCTCTTTTTTTTAAAAAATTACTTAATTTTTGGTACCTTCCTTATATAGTAATTACTAACTATCTTAGAAGATATTTATAATTATAAAAAAATTTTTATTAAATAAATTTATTTAAAATTTTAATAAAGTATAAAAATAAGTTAGCTAATTCCAAATATAAAATTTGTTTAAGAATTAAATTAATATATATAAAATAATTTAAGTTTAAAGTTTTGCTAATAATTTTTTTTTTAAACACTTTGACAGTCTTGCTGGTACTTTATTAATTAGTTTACATATAATAACCTAAGTTATACATATTAAAACCCATAGATTGTAAGTCCAACATCATTCGGCTGCGAAAACCGTGCCCAGATGCGACCTGTCGCACTAACTCCCATAGATATAAATATCTATTGAATTAGGGACTTTGTCAGGCCTGTCAAAGACTAACTCTTTTAGATTCTTCCTACCTACGCAACCAGATAGGATAATCTTATCTTAAAAGAAAATAAAACAAGTAGACGAAAAACAAGGGGAAATAAAAGGGGAAAAAACATTTCAAACCTAAACGACTAACCAAAAAATATATAAAAGGAAAAATAAAGGAAAACAAAGATAGAAAAAACAAAAGAGAAAACAATAACAGAACTGAAAAGTATACTATTAAACCTGTACTAGATTGTAAAAATTATATAATATACTAAACGAATAAGTCTCTACTCTATATTCATCTAAGCATTATATATAAAATGGGTAAAATCATAAAAAAACCCGTAGAAAAAACCGTAGAGAAACTTGCACCTGATAGAACCTTCTGGAAAGAAATTTCATGTTAGATTTTCTTACAAAAGACTTCACGTGTCATTCATTGTTTATTTCTTTAGACCGGAAACTCACTCGTGACTTGAATCAAATTAGGCAAGCGCTTTCCCAATTTGGATGAAGTAAACATTGTCAATCTTTTGGAGGGGGTAAGCTGGATTTCCCACTTTTTGGTGAAATTTCAAAAGCCCAAGGAGAAATAGAAAAAGTACCAAACTTGTAAAGAGCATAAGAGTTATGCTTTGAAGAATAATATATCTGATCAAAAGACTACTTCTGCCTAAGCCTCCATAGCTTTTGACAAAAAACTTCAGGGTTGTTGCCCTACTACGTTTTCTATAGTAACGAAGACTTCCACCCAGAGAGCCAAACCCAAAAGGAGAGATCTTTTTCAGCTCTATTTCAGTTGTCTCACATCTGATCTGAAACTCTTTATCCAAGACGCTTCTAGATAAAGCTTTTGTTATATACAAATATACTAACTTCAAAGTTTACATAGGTCGAATTTTTGTGAAAAAATTTGGTATGAGGGATTGTTGGAAAGAGTTGTGAGTTTTGCTAATAATTACTATATAAATATTGTTTAAATTGATATATAAAAAATAGCTACAGTGTGGTGTGGCGACTTAGCAGGTTGGATAAGTTGTCACCCCCAAGCAATAGGTATAAGGTTCAATTCCCACTGGAGACGTTTTGATAATTATATCTGTGTTACTGTAACCTGGACTAGGAAACCAAGCCGGATCGGTAGATCTGTAAACTAGGTCACACCAAGGGTGCATTAGATTCTTGTAATACTAGTGTAACGTTTTGGGAGCTTGGTACGCCAGGCGCATAAAGATTCCCTCGGGGGCGCAGGAAAAGGAAACATGCTTGGCAAGACCCGAGTGAAGAGGTAGCCGAACTTTCAACGGTGCTGCAGAATGGAGCCGGATTGAGCCAAAGCTAGGAAAAATTCTGGACGGCATAGGGCTTGGAGGAGTCC
>QKWP01000332.1:310512-322265 GCA_003550325.1 Gigaspora rosea
GTGTTTTTTTTTTTTTTTTTTTTAAGCTTTATTTGTTTTTTTAAAAATTTTTTTTTGTCTATTTTTTTAATTTTTTTTATTTATTATTTTTTTTAATGGTTTATTTTTATTTTTTTTTTAATTTTTTGAAATTTTTTTTTGTATTTATTTTAAGGACGTTGATAAAGCACACCACTGGTGTTCAACACCACATGTGTTTTGATCAATCAAAATTCATGAAATTTGTGTAATGTAAAGATCAGGTGTAATACGAATTTTTCGAAAAAATGTATTTTTTTTTAAAAAATTGTCTATATCAAAAAATTCTGTCTAAGAAACCTATCTTCACATTTTAACAAAAAAAATTCCTTGCAAAATTTTCATATAAGCTAACCCTAACCCAAACCCAAACCCTAACACGAACTCTAACCCTAACCCTAACGGCAAAAAAATTTTTTGCATATTATAATTTGTATTTACTGGTGTTGAACACCACTGGTGTGATATATACATATAGTATTTTAAATTTAATTTATTTTTAATTTTTTTAATTCTTCGACAGTAGCTTTTGCCGTGAAATTGTATTTATTTAAATTTTTAAATTATTATTTACATCAAGATCTAGATTAGATCTTCACATGATTTTTTTTACTTACTATATGTTGCCGAAAATAAACTACTTTTTTGCTGATTTTTAACAAAAAAAACTATAGGTAGTTAATTTTCACTATTTTAAGTAATTTAAAACACAATAAAGGGGTAGCTTATTTTTGAATATGAAACTTTAACAAGTAAAATAAATAAATATGCTGTAGACAATAAATAAATATACTGTAGATGATAAATAAATATATTATAAACAATAAATAAATATGCAGAAAAAAATCAGAGGTAACTTATAAAGTGATTTTTGGTCAATCAATTATAATCGCTACATAGTAAAGTCTAAATTTTACTAAGCAAATCGATAAAGTCACATAAGTAACCTTGTTCAGCTGATCAAAATACACATACTCTAAAAATTTTATAAAAATTAGAGATTTTATTATTTGACTTTTAATTTTTATATTTGACAGTTTTTTCATAAAAAAACTATCAAAAGTAAAAATTAAAAGTCAAATAAAAAAAGTTCTCCAATTTCTATGAAATTTTTAGTTTATGTGTATTTTGATCTGTTGAACAAGGTTACTTATGCGACTTTAATCAATTTGCTTAGTAAAATTTAGACTTTACTATGTAGCAACGTTCATCAATTGTAGGGGTAGCTTATTTTTGGAACTAAATTATCTTTTGGTGTGACAAAGGGGTAGATAGCTTATTTTCGGGTCAAAGGCATTTCGACGTTTTTGGATCAAAACTGGGGGTAGCTTATTTTAGGAGGTAGCTTATTTTTGGCAATAGATGGTATATACTGGTATTTATTTTTTTCGTCCTTTTTTATTATTATTTTTTTATAATTTATTTTTAAATATTTTATAATTTATTTTGTAAATTTTTTTTTATTTTTTTAGTTTTTATTTTTCAGTTTATGATAATCAGTGGTAATACAAGATCAGTATTATTTTTTTTATTTTCTTCTGTATTTTGTATTTTGTACTAACTGCTAATTATTTTTTTTCGGGTTTCTTCAAGTAACACATCATTGGTATATGTAATGCTTCCCTCGTCTTTAGCATAGTAACTTCTCTTGTTATTGGGTGTTTCTCAGTATTAGTGTAGTGCTTCTTTTGTCATTGTTGTGGTGTTTCTTTCATTGTTGTTATGGTACTGTTCTTGCTGATTCGATATTTCTCTCATCGTTAGTGTGTTGCTTCTTTTACTATTGGAGTCCATTTCAGTTTGAGTTGTTAATTTCGGTGATTTTATATTATTGATGTCATCTATTCAGTTGTTAGTATTGTTAAGCTTATTTTTTGGCATTGAACTGACTTATCTTTGTTGTTTGTTTTTTTGGTGTTGGGCTTTTTCTTTGTCACAAAACTATACTATTGATAAGTCTCAGTTTCTTTTTTCTCGTTTTGTTGTTTTCAACGTCGGCTATATGTTATTAACACTTTTTGTTTTGTAGGTGCTTTTAAATACATTTTTGGGCTTTTTTGGATATTGCTTTTGACGTTGGTGTCGCTTTTCATCAATTTATTACTTCCAATATTGTCGTTGTTATTGTTTCATTGTGGGTGCACTGTACGTATGTCGTTGGAGTGAATTCGCTGTTATAGCTTCATAAGTGAGTAGTTCATGGTGAATTTTGTGAATTCATTAGTTAATGGTTAGTTAGTATTAGATTCAGATATTAGAAGAGTTTTTAAGTATAAATTATATGTTTAAGGTTAGTCCACTAGGTTGGAGTAGGTTGTGTATTAATTGTATTGCTTAAAATATTCGTTTTATGCGATATCTGTATAAATAAAAAATTTTTCAATAACTACATTTTGTATGTATATATTTTTAATAAATTAAACAAATAAATTAATTAAAATTGTAATAATTATATGTACTACTGGATAAGTGACCATTTTTTAAAACCCTATTAATATTACTATCATAATATTTTCTTTTTTTATATCAAAGTTTCCGCTCTGGGTGAGAGTTTATTTAATCAAGCCTGTGGATCAAGGGTGCCTCTTTGGGCACCCCACAATTGAGTTATATTGAATGAGGGTACAACTAGCTACACGTACAACTTTTGGTTTTTTAATTGAAGTAGTCCACCCGAAGGTTCTACACTAGCTGCTATACCTACAACCCAACTAGAGGATTGCCTATTTAAACCCTCTGGTCCAAGCTTCACATGTCAATCCTACTTGTATCACTAGCACAGCCCTCTGATACATTAGTTAGTCGAAGACAGTTCCGGATACTAACTACATCCCCAAAGGACTAATTTATCCTCGTGGTACACTTGGTAAAGCAGTCCCTGTCCCACACAGGTATTACCTACGCTTTGGTAACTTGTGTTACCTACTTCTGCCCTTGTAAGGTTCACACCAACCCCGGTACCTACCATTACTTTTCTATCGGCCTATCACTAGATACCCCAAACACTTCCAATCCAGTTAGCCTGGAAGGGTTGATCTACCCAGCATTAGGTGCTATTATGGTTTTTCTTCACCTGGTACCTAATTCTGGAACATAGGTCCTTTTCTTTTGGTACGACTCCAGCGACCAGGTTGGTGGACCCTCTCTTCCGAAGATCATATCGTCCAGTTCTCCAGCTCCGGTTTCTGATATTCTGGTTCTGGTAGCACCGCCAAAGATCATTGCTACCTCCTTACTCAGAACTTTACAAATGGGTTTCCATTTTTTTAGTTCCTTGGATTTGTCTGTATCACTGGACACAACTTCGCCCGAAAGCTTCCATTCGAGATGGTAACCAAGGACTACAGGTGATATACCCAACTGATTGACAGGAACAGTTACCATAACACAGGTCTATTTTTCCAAAGCGTTACTAGTGGGATTTGAACTCTAGACCTAACACTTGGGGGTGACAACTTACCAACTTCTCTAAGTCGCCACACCATTACTATCATAATATTATATGCAATATATATCTAATTGGCCGGAGCATAGCAACGGTCAATTAGTATTTATGCAAAGTGATACAAAAATTACTTTCCTGATGTGCTTCAATTGTAAAAATCTTGATAAATTTTACTTTTTTGATATACTTGCATATATATGATGTAAATCTTATCAGAAATGGTATTTGGAAATTTTTTGTCTGTCCGCACGCATGTTTATATTTGTGCTTTAATGTTACCAACATATGCATATTAACATGTTTGTGTAATACGATGAACATCATATGATGGGTTCCGGACATATAATGATACTATATGCAGTACAATATAGTATTGGCTCCGGCCCTACAATGCTATTCATTAGCCTAGTATATATACAGCATGTGCCCAATATGTGTCTGATATCCTACATGACTCTACACATATTGGGTACCCTATAATATATATTGGGTACATGATGCATTACAAATTTATATATGCGATATGTATCTGATACATATATGATATATACTATATGTATACTATGTGTCCGATATGTATCTGATATCCTGCATGAACTCTACACATATTGGGTACATGTATAAATATATCTTACACATATCAGGTACATATCGTGTATATATATATTACATATTGGGTACCCGATATTATACTGATGTATATAATTTTGACCTGTACTATCTTAAACCAGACATTAACTATCTATTGTACTAGTTCTATGTTTATCCTTTTCAACTCCAATTCCATGACAATAACAATATTCAAAATTATTTTCCATGAACACACACCAATGACAGCTCCAACAATGCATTCTCAGTGTCTAATTTCAGTACTCTAGCAAAGCACAAGTCTAAAATAAAAGAAAAAAGTGAATAATAATAATAAATAAATAAATAAATAAAACAAGAAACTAAAAGCTTATCTTTAAAGTTCTAGTATCTCCGGGCTTCAACAATGTTGACATATTTTGAGTTTATTTACAGCTACAAAATAGAAATGCTGGAAAACAAATTACTACCTTACTTTTTTAACCATTCAACGACAATTTTAGACCAAAAAATAAATAATTTGATTTGTTGTGTTTTCGATTTAAAAACGACCAGATTTTTTTCAAAATACAATGTTAAACATTAACAAAAAAATAAATAAATATATATATATATTTGATCAATCTGAAAAATGATTGGCTGATTATAATAGTTTAATACATACTATAAAAAATTTTTTTAAAAAAACTTAAATAAAATTAAAAATAATTTAAAAAACTAATAAATAAAATTTAATTTAAAAAAAAAATTAAAAAAAATTGAAAAAATATTACAGTCGGACCTCCATAAATACAACCTCCATAAATGCAATACCTCTTTAAATGCACAGTTTTTTCTATTCCGTAAGATGTTATTAGTGCTAAATGCATGTTCTATATTCTGTAAATGCACGTTCTTTAAATAATATTTTATATTACACTAACCTCCCTAAATGCACGTAGCCAATCAAATTTTAGTATTTAAAATATGTTATACAGTTTTGGTAGAAGTTATACAAACTTGATAATCAAATTTTTAAAGCTGCAATTTAATTAGCTCACTCTAAATGCAAATCTCCCTAAATGCACGTTGTAGGTTTGTCCCTTCGAGTTGCATTTATAGAGAGTTGACTGTATTACAGTCGAACCTCTCTAAATACAACCCCCCTAAATGCATATCTAAGTAAAATTTCCCTAAATGCATAGCTTTTTTTGGCCCAACTTAATATAATACTTATAGAATTTTATCTCTCTAAATGCATAACCTCTCTAAATGCATGTTTTTGAAAATTTTTACTATGGTCCTGACGCTATGCATTTAGAGAGGTTTGACCAGGGCCAGTGATTTTATGTGTTTCACATAATACCACAGAATTCACATAAATACGCCTATATCACATAATTTGGTGTTTATCACCGCAGAATAGCACACAATATGCAAATTTATAAGAATTGTCACATAATTTGCCAATTTATTGGCAAGTCGATATATAAAATCTAACAGATCCGGTATCTCCCGACGTAGAATTTTAATGAACTCAAATTACGAGCAAGGTCATGAAAATTTTTTCGAAACAAAGTCCAGAAAGTTCCGACAAATTTTAGTTTATGTATAACACAGAATTACACATAATTTCGTAAGCATGCCACAGAATCGCAAATAATTTGGCCAAATATACCGCAGAATCGCACATAATTTGGCAAATATGGTTCACATCACATCACATAATTTAAATTCTGTCACCACATAATTTTGATTTTGTCACCGCAGAAAATCACTGGCCCTGGGTTTGACTGTATAAAAATAAATTAACAGATAAAGAAATAAAAATAAATTATAAAAAAAAAATATACATATATAATTTGAAAACTCTTTCTGACGATCTCTCGTACCAAACTTTTCAAGAACACCGACCTACGAAACTCTATAGTTAACATATCTATACACAACAAAACTTCACCAAGCTGCTGTCGGGTACAAAGTCCATTCACTGGATGTTCTGCGCCTGAAATAGAGATGAAAAAGATATGCGGACTTTTAAGGAGGCACCTTGGCGGGCTTTGGTACTATTGAGCAAAGATGTAGTAGAGAAACTCTGAAGCTTTGTCAAGTTCTATGGATATGAAAATAGAAGTAGAGGCTTGGTTAGATATGTTATTCTATACAGCATAACTCCTTCAAACTCCTTTTGGTTTGGTCTTTCTCCCCCGAGTCCCTTTGGTCTTTTCGAAATTTCAAAAAGTGGGCATTTCGGTTTACTCCTTCCAAAAGATCAGCAGTGTTTACTCCTTCCAAATTGGGATTGTGCCTTCCGAATTGGAATCGATGTCATGAGTAAGGTCCGTTTCTGCGTACGTGATAAACAACAAGGACATGTCAGAGGTCAGGAGGGATGACGTAATGAAATTTCTTTCTAGAACATCTGTTTAGGCGTATAGATTTTTCTTTTTCTTTTCTTTTGATGTACATATAGTATATGGTATAAGGCGGTTCCTTGTACAATACTATATAATTTTTATAGTCTCGCACAGGCTTTAATAGTGCTATCATGTATTTCTTTCTTTTTGCTTTTTTCTTCTTTCTTTTCATTTTATTTTTCTTGTCGAATTTGGTTTGTCGTTTAGGTAGTAGATGTTATTCCCCTATTTTATTTTTCCTTTTATATATTTCCTCTTATTTGTTGCAGTTTTTCTTGTAGTAGGCTCTTTCTACTAGAAAGGTTAGGAGAAGAAAGTTTAAAAAAAAGGCAATCTTGATATGGTTAGCATGTGCCAGCTGGTGATAGGAGGAACTATATTCTTAGTAAGTTGAGAATTCGAATTGAGGCAAAATTTTGCTAGGCGGGTCGCACTTGGATAAAATCGGGTGATCTTTCTGTTAGAGTAGAATAAAATGTACACACAAACGCAGTCGTATAATAAAGTCTACAGACACAGAAGGCAGAATTGCTGAATTTAAAAAAATAAAAAAAAATATAAAAAAATCAATAATTTAATAAAAAAAAATGATAAATAAAAAAAAGAAAATATTAAAAATAAAAAAGAAAAAAACTCTCTCTGTTTATCACTTGTACACAAACTTTATCCAATTCTTCTGCTCAAAAAATCTCCATAACTTAGAAATTTATTAAGTAAACCTATTTTTATTTTCAAAAAATCTTGATCTACACACAATTTTACATATAATAGCTAAGTTTCAAACCAATAATAGCTAAACTTAACAAGAAAATTCACTTGTTGGCCTTTAGGCCTTTCAAACTGGTTTTTCTTAAGTTTCTCTAAAACTATCCTCTAACCTTTATTTACAACTTAGAAAAAGTTTTAGACCAAAATTTTCTTTTCAAAACAAGCTATAATATATTACTATAGCTTTAAATTTAACAAAGTTATTTTAAAATTTGTCTCAACTCTATCCAACTCTTACTTTGTCTCTTTTTTACTTTTTACCCCTAAAAAACCACTTAAATTCGTTTTCTGTGTAACTTTCTACTGCATAACCTACATTTTACAAGCTTCAAATTTTAGTGGTTCTCCTAGAATTACACCAAATCAAATTAATTTACACAAATTTAAAGTTTTACAAATTAGTATTTATTTAATTTGTACAAAGTAACCTTTCTGCACCAACCATATTAGAGCTACACAAAGTAACCTTGTACTACACCAGCCATATTAGCTGCACCAGCCATAGTTACACAAGCCATACAAGCCACATATTATTTGTGAAACTATAAGCCCTTTTATTAGTGCAATGTTACATAAAATAATTTTTACCTCATTGTGAAGCTCTCTCTACCCTCTATCTATCTACTCTAATTATATAATTCAATACTCTTTTTATAATTATAAATTTATTTTACTTTATTTTGTTTTCTTTATCACTTTTATATTCTATATACTTTTTTACTACAAAACTTATTCCAACATGCCAACATTAACTCAACAAAACCCAGATACCGCTGATCTTGATTACTTTTATGCTCATCATGCACAAAGCTTTGGTATTGCTCTCTTTGAAGATGAACAAAAAGATAACTTAAAAGCAATTCCCCAAACCAGAAACCAACTACCTGTCACACTAGAACTACTAGAACTAATAAAGCAATACACTTCTTTCGTGCTCCTCCAACAATATTAGTAGTTACATGCTTATGCCGTAAATATCACACAAAATTCATTTAAACCCAAAACAATACCTATCAACCTCACAAAGAATTTACTCAAATTGCAATGGGAAAAAAACAAAATAGCAAAACTGTTGAACTTATTAACCAAATTTCTCAAACTTCTGACAATATCCCACCTTCACCTACATCTCAATCATGCCAACACACATGCCCTAAATGTTCTAAATCAATTACATGTAGAGTTTATAACAATAAACACCATCCAAATGAAAGCTATATTCTTGTTGACAAGAAAGTTTATCATATAAATTGTGCTACTCTATTACCAACATCCTTTTCTTCTCTTTCAACTACTTTTTCTTTAAATATCTTATCTACTATTTCTCATCTTGAAGATTCTAGAAAAAACTTGACCCCAATCTTTCAAAATTTACAAAATACCTTACAATCATCCCAAGGAGATCCCCAAACAACAACCTTCAATTCACTAATCTATACTACTTCTTCAGATATATCCACTTCCTCAACCTTTATTCCTACCCAATCTTCAGCAAAGTCACTCTCTAATATTAATACAAACAAAACTTTTCAAACTTCTCAAACTGTTAAACACACTTATTCTAGTAAATTAAAATCCTCATCTAATCCTTTTTTTTTAACTCTTGGTCTACTTACTTCAACTGAAGATTTACAAGACTCCTTAATGGATATAGATAATACCTCTAGTAACCCTACTGACAATACTTTTAACAACAATACTAGCAATCCAACTGATTCAGAAGAACCAATTCAACCTAAATGTGATACATCTAATGATTTTGATTGGTTCAAACACTATCCAATCACTAGTAAAATGGAAAACAATACAACACTTAACACCCTTGGACATCAATTTTTCAACTTCATTAAACCTCTTTTAATTGAATTTGCTCCTGGCAAAATTGTTAAATCTTCTCAAAATAATAATAACAAAAATCAAAAAGAATTCAGACATACCTTTAAATACTTAATGGCATCATTAGCTGGAAAACGGCCTAAATTTCTTCTTGATCTAATTCTTGAAGCAAATCCCTTACTTGACATAAATTTTATAATTTTTTTCTGTATTATTCTTGATACTTTTAAATCACTATTTCTTCAGTTTACAACTGAACTCTTTACTCAACTTAATTACAAAAAAATCTTATCATCTTTAAGCTCTATTCCTCCTTATAGTATCCATAACCGTAACCAAGTTGCCTTGAACCTTGCTCGTATATACTTATTTCTTCAAGATAAATATCAAACTATCCATGCCCAAAAGTTTATTGATGAACTTAATATCAAATCTATTCGCTTCAAAATTCACTATGCATTTAGTGAGGATACACCTAGTAAATCTCTTTTTCAAATCCAAAACGATAACAAATATAATATTAATGTAGCTCTTAATATTCCTAAACAACGTACAATCCACAACTCTTTCCAACGATCCCTCGTACCAAATTTTTTCACAAAAATTCGACCTATGCAAACTTTGAAGTTAGTATATTTGTACATAACAAAAGCTTTATCTAGAAGCGTCTTGGATAAAGAGTTTCAGATCGGATGTGAGACAACTGAAATAGAGCTGAAAAAGATATCTCCTTTTGGGTTTGGCTTTCTGGGTGGAAGTCTTCGTTACTATAGAAAATGTAGTAGGGCAACAACTCTGAAGTTTTTTGTCAAAAGCTATTGAGGCTTAGGCAGAAGTAGTCTTTTGGTCAGATATATTATTCTTCAAAGCATAACTCTTACGCTCTTTACAAGTTTGGTACTCTTTCTATTTCTCCTTGGGCTTTTCGAAATTTTACCAAAAAGTGGGAAATCCAGCTTACCCCCTCCAAAAGATCAACAATGTTTACTTCGTCCAAATTGGGAAGGTGCCTGCCTAATCTGATTCAAGTCACGAGTGAGTTTCCGGTCTAAAGAAATAAACAATGAATGACACGTGAAGTCTTTTGAAGGAAAATCTGACACGAAATTTCTTTCCAGAAGGTTCTATTAGGCGCAAGTTTCTCTACGGGTTTTTTCTACGGGTTTTTTATGATTTTATCTATTTTATATATAATGCTTAGATGAATATAGAGTAGAGACTTATTCGTTTAGTGTATTATATAATTTTTACAATCTAGTACAGGTTTAATAGTACACTTTTCAGTTCTGTCATTGTTTTCTTTTTTGTTTTTTCTATCTGTGTCTTCCTTTATTTTCTTTTTATATATTTTGGTTAGTCATTTAGGTTTGAAATGTTTTTCCCCCTTTTATTTCCCCTTGTTTTTCGTTTACTTGTTTTATTTTCTTTTAGGATAAGATTATCCTATCTGGTTGCCTAGGTAGGAAGAATCTAAAAGAGTTAGTCTTTGACAGGGCTGACAAAGTCCCTAATTCAATAGATATATATATCTATGGGAGTTAGTGCGACAGGTCGCATCTGGGCACGGTTTTCGCAGCTGGGTGATGTTGGACTTACAATCTATGGGTTTTATTACATGTATAACTTAGGTTATTATATGAAAACTAATTAA
The DNA here is from genome assembly GCA_003550325.1 of Gigaspora rosea. NCBI lineage: Eukaryota > Fungi > Glomeromycota > Glomeromycetes > Diversisporales > Gigasporaceae > Gigaspora > Gigaspora rosea. Next base: position 321,215 of record QKWP01000332.1, read on the forward strand.
TAAAGTACCAGCAAGACTGTCAAAGTTGTTAAAAAAAAAAAAATATTCCTAAACAACAATTTTCTCAAAACTTTAGAATTTCTTCTCTTAAACCCTTTACACAAGATCTTAACAAATGGTTTGATTCCTTTATTCCAACCTATACTAGACAATTTACTAACTCATCAGAAACTACAAAGAAAAAAATATACAATCATGTCAAGCATGAAGTTGCTATAGCTCTAGCTACTAAATGTAAAAAACTTCTACCATCTTCTTTCAATTTTTCTGAAATTACCTCAGAGAAGTAGTGGCCAAAGCTATTCTCTATTATATTCACACTTGCAATGCAAATAAACATGCATGCAAAATTTTTAATATTAATACATCAAACCCAGAATTTGCCAACCAACATACCTATCAGAATATTTATCAATACTACTATAAGGAATCTCTCAATCTATATCTAGCACCTATACCATTCTCTAGTTCTCCCAAACAATTTAAATCTATTATCCACCCTACTTTGGACTATGCAATCTTTGAAAAAAATGGAACTTGTCCTGCTATCTTCTCTAAACCATTCCCAGCCCAAACTTTCTCAGATCTTGCAAATGAAGCTGATAACTTCTATAAGCTCAATAATAATGCTGAATCAAATATCAAACGAAATACATTCTACTTTTATTCATACTTTAATAAATACCTTAAAGCTGCAGCTAAAAATGATAATTTATACAACCTTTCTTATGATGAATCTATATACAAACTTTTTAAACAAACTACAGATCCTTCATTTATTGGTAGGGTTATTTCCTATTTTGAAATTCTCAAAAATCCCAGACAAACCTTTGCACAAATTTGCACTCAATTTACCAAAAACCACTTATCACATGCAGAGCAACTCATTATTAATTATTACAAAATCAATAAACCAAACTTTACAAATGCTCTTTTCTATAACTCATTATCAAATACAAAAGATTCTACTTCAAAACAACCCCAAGAACCCCATCATTCTTTTCACTAAATTCTTCTGTAGAGAACATAGAAGCAGCTGCCGCCTCTGAAA
>QKWP01000332.1:332081-344829 GCA_003550325.1 Gigaspora rosea
TATACAGGGGGTGACAGTGCATTGTGGACACTTTTTAAAAATTTATACCAAGCTAAATAAATAAAATATCAAGCTAAAAATTATATAAAAAGTTTATTAAATCTAAGGCTTTTAAATAAAAAAAAATTATAAAATTCTATACGTAGTTTTAAAATAATTAAGATAATACAAAATTGTGTAATTTTACTCCAATACAAAGCTAGTAATATTAAAAAAATTATTAAAATTATATTTTTATAGTAAAAATTAATTTTTTATTAAATAAACTGAATTTTTAATTTTATAAAGTTATTTAATATAACAAATTATATATAATTTAAATTTTTTATGATTTTTTAAAGTAAAAGTTAAAATATTAATTTAAATTTATTAATTTCTAAAAGTAATGATTTTTATTGCTATATATAATAATTTTATAAATATTTTTTAAAAATTTTAAAAATGTTAAAAAAATATATAATTTGTTATAATAAATGGGAAAATAAATTTGGCACCTGCGACATGTCGCACCCCCTGGTTCGGCCAATCAAATCGCACGATTTTATAGGCAAAAAAATTTTTTTTTAAAAATTAAAAATTTTATATAATAAAGTGTAAAATTTACATAAAATAGCAAGCTATATAATGTCAAATTTTATTATGGACAACTTTTTCTAAGTCATAAAGATAGATTGTTTTAGTAAAAAAAATGTTTTATAAGAAAAATCAAAATTTTCCAAAGTTAGCACATATAAAACTTTTTTTTTACTAAAACATTTTACCTTTTTAACTTAGAAAAAGTTGTTTAGCATAAAATTTTACATATAATTCTTAAATGTAAAGATAGATTTATATTAATAAAAAAAAGGTTTTATATGTGCTAACGTTCAAAATTTTTGATTTTTCTTATAAAACATTTTTTTTACTAAGATAATCTATCTTTATAACTTAGAAAAAGTTGTTCAGAATAAAATTTTACATTATATATTTTGATATCACTCATTTATTTTTACATTTTACTAGTAAAATTTTGAATTTTTAAAAAATAAAATTTTTTGTCTACAAAATCGTGCGATTTGATTGGCCGAATCGGGTGTGCGACATGTCGCGAGTGCGACAAATTTCTATTCCCATATTAAATAATATTATTTAAAAAAATTAATTTATTTAATAAAAAAATTAAGTTTATATATTACTATATTTAGTAATTCAATTTATTATATAAGTTATATTAAAATTACTAGCTTCGTACTGGTGTAATATTATACAAATTTGTGTTACCTTAATTATTTTAAAAACTACTGCATAGAATTTTATAATTTTTTTTTATTTAAATATTTTTGCGCATGTGCGCTGTAGTGCACCTCATATGATTTGGTATAACGTGAAATCAAAACAACCAAAATAACCTGTTTTTTTTGTTAGTTAGAGTTAGGTGAGGTTAGAATAGTGTGTAGGCGAGAAAAAGGGCTTTATAGTAAAATTTTGCAAGGAATTTTTTTTGCTAAAGCACGAAAAGTGGTTTCATAAACAAAATTATGAGCCACAGGTGATTTTTTAAAAGATCGCTATTTTTTCTCATTTTCACGTTATACCTGATCCTATGATCTGATAGGTTTATCAAATGGGTGTGTTACAACGCATATGCGCTAAATTACATAAACTAGATTTAATAAACTTTTTATATAATTTTTAGCTTGATATTATATTTATTTAGCTTGGTATAAATTTTTAAAAAGTGTCCACAATGCACTGTCACCCCCTGTATATATATATATATATATTTATATATAACAAGTTTTTTTATATATAAAAAAAAATTACAAAAAAAACGAAACCGGAATGACATTATTGCATAACAAAAAAATTTCGTTACAAATCAACCTGCCAATACATATATATATATAAAAAACTACAATAGCAAGAAACAAATAAGTTTTTTTATATAAAAAAAATTACAAAAAATGAAATAAAATGATATTATTGCGTAACAAAAAAATTTCATTATGAATCAACTTGCCAACATGAAAATCCAACAGCACAATTTTTCTGCAATGACTGACTAAACCTCTAACGAAGACTCTGACAACAACTTTAATGGCAAACATATAACTTTTGGCCTTTAGCACTATATAGTAAACAAAATTGTAATTTCAAACAGTCTAATGATTAGTTTTTTTTTTTTTTTAATATTAAGGTGACCACTTAGGTACCTAGCACTTTATTGGTCCAAACAGGTTGGCCCAGTCAATAGACTGTGCCATATATTACATTTGTATAACGAGAATACAACTAGCCTCACGTACAACTTTTGGTTGTCTAATTTAAGTAGTCCGCCCGAAGGTTCTACACTAGATGCCATACCTGCAACCCAACTAGGGGATTGCCTATTTAAACTCTTTGGCTTCTATCCATGTTCAATGTTCCTTCCAATATACCCTTTCGAGTAATTCACTATTAAAAGTACCCTAAGGCTTTAGCCAAACACCTATTGGAGGGCATTTGCCACTGTGGTAAACCTGGTAGAGTGATACGTCCCCCACAGGTATTCACGTACACTTTCGGTAACTTACGCATTCACTGAGGCAAACAACTTGCAGTCAGAGGGTTACCTTGCAACCGCTACCATTACCTACTACTGCCCTTGTGGAGTTCACTAGACCCCAGTACCCGGTCAGTCACTCTTTGGATCCTTTTCCCCAGTTATCCCAGACTACCAATCCAGTTGGCCTGGAAGGATTGGTCTGCCAGGCTTTAAGTGCCTAAGGTCTCCCTTTTCTTGGTTTATGCTTCTATAACACATGACCTTTCCTCCGGTACGACTCCGACGGCCAGGTTGGTAGCCCCCTTTGCCTAGAGGCTCTTGCCCGTCCAGTTTTCTGGTCAGTCACCGCTAAGATCCTTTTCTCCAATACCATTGAAAGTCTAGCTACCTCTCCACTCGGGACTTGCCAAATGGGTTTCTGTTTCTCCAGTTCCTTGGATTTGTCTGTGTAACAAAACACAATTTCGCCCGAAAGCTCCCATTCAAATGGTAACCAAGGACTACAGATAGTGTACCTAACCGATCGACAAGACACAGTTACCAGAACACAGGTCTATTTTTCAAAAGCGTTGCCAGTGGGATTTGAACTCTAGACCTGCCACTTGGGGTGACAACTTACCAACTTCCCTAAGTCGCCACATCCTTGTCTAATAATTAGTTCTAAAATAATTAATATATATAATTAATTATTTTAGAACCTATTAGTGTTTGAGAGATTATCAAGTAAACTATTAAAAGGGTACTATATTAAGCTTTTTTTTTGTTAGCACACTTATTAAAAAAATTTATTTAAATATATTAATTTTTTAAAAAAATCAATTATAAGTTTATTTTCATAATATAATTTAAAACAAATTTGCTCAAAATTTTAAATAGTTTAAGTACGGTTAGACTTTTTTAAATGTATATCATTAGGACCAGCTCTAGTATATGATGTATTTAGAGAGGGTTGCAATTAGAAAATACTAATAAAATCACAATATAACAACTTTATTATATGATATATCAACAAATTATATTTACATAATTTTATATAAGTTATTATAGCCTATTATGTCAAAAATCTTATGATCAACACAGTATATTATATAATATATTATGTTATATTACAGTTATTTACAGTTTTATTTCAAAATATTTTGAAATATATTGCGAAATATTGTAAAATAGACCAAATAACAAATTACAAATTACCTCTTTTCGAAGGTCGCAGGAGATAAAATTTTAATATTTTGCAAATTTTCACAAATTTTTAAAATTTTTTAAAAAATAAATAAACAATATATATACATATTTACATAATCATGCTTTTTTACAGGTTTTCACAATATTTCACATTGATTTGCAATTTAATATAAAATTTTATATTTTTTTTATTTATTATTATTATAAAGTAAAAAAGAATAATTTGATGAAGTTAAAATAACTAATATAAAAACTTATTTATTTTAATATTAATAAATGCTTTATTTTTTGTATTAAACTTTATACATGATTTAGAATTCTTTTATATAAAATTAGTAATATAACAGTCATCTGATTTGTTATACAATATTAGATATAAATTTCATATATATGATATTTTAAAAAATTGCATATAAAATTACTATAAACTTTGAAGCTTTGATGTTTTTCAAACTACATATTAATTTAAAATTAAATTTCGCGATTATATAGAGCAAAAGGAGGTAAATAAAAAACCTTTCCTGCCAAGCCACAGTTCTGCCATCTTTGCACAAATCAAAAATGTAACTTTGTCAAAAACAAATATTTTTCAATTTTAAGATTATGAATATATGTAAAATTATGCCCTGAACAACTTTACTTAGCCGGCCTTCGTAGGTTACCTTGTAAGAAAAATAGGTTGTCTATATACAAACGTTAAAATTTTTAACTTTGCAATAAAAAACTTTTTTTTCATTAGGTAACCTACTTTGGGCACTTAAGCAAAGTTGTTCAGCACGTAATTTTACTCAGTTTGAGATCAAACCACATTTTTTTGGCCATTTACTAGGTGAAAAATGGGGTTGAAGTTAGAAAAAAATTTTTTTTCTTAAAAAATTTATTATAAAAAAATTTTTTTCTAACTTCAACCCTATTTTTCACCTAGTAAATGGCCAAAAAAATGTGTTTTGATCTTAGATCAAGTAAAATTACGTGTTAAACAACTTTGCTTAAGCGCCCAAAGTAGGTTACCTAATGAAAAAAAAGTTCTATATTGCAAAGTTAAAAATTTTAACGTTTGTACATAGACAACCTATTTTTCTTACAAGGTAACCTACGAAGGCCGGCTAAGTAAAGTTGTTCAGGGCATAATTTTACATATATTTATGATTTTAAAATTGGAAAATATTTGTTTTGACAAAGTTATATTTTCGATTTGTGCAAAGATGGCAGAACTGTGGCTTGGCAGAAAAGGTTTTTTTATTCCTCTCCTTTTGCTCTATATAATCGCGAAATTTAATTTTAAATTAATATGTAGTTTGAAAAACATCAAAGCTTCAAAGTTTATAGTAATTTTATATATAATTTTTTTAAAATTTCATATGTATAAAATTTACATATAACATATCATATGACTAATAACCTCTTTATTTAAAGTGACATTAAATAGAATTATACATCGTATCACAAAGTTTAAATTTAGAAGGTAGGAGTAATTTGACAAATTGATGATATCTTATGTAATCCGACAATTAGAATTGGTTGATTTTTATACTATTCGATTTATCTTGATAATATAAATCGAATAATATAAAATTCATCTAATTTGATCACTGAGTCACAATATATCATTGATTATATACTACACAAAAAAGACCTTTGAGAGGGATTTTGACAAGTGTAAATCTGGCAAATAATTGATGATATCTTGTAATCCAGTGATCAGAATCAGGTGATTCTTGTACCATTTAATTTGTCTCATCGAGACGAATCGAATGGCATAAAAATTATTCAATCGCAATCATTAGATCACACGATATCCAAATTTGTCAAATTATCTCTATTTGTCAAATTACTCCTTTTACCTTATATTATATTTTTATTATTATTATTATTATATATTATATTTTTTTATTTATTATTATATATTATATTTTTTATTTATTATTATTATATATTATATTTTACATTTATTAAATATATATACTTTATTATAATTACATTATTATATAGTACAGTCAGGGATATTACCAAATTTGGAGGGTCGTCTAAAGCCATGTACCTACGTGACATTTTCGTGTAAATCAACCAAACGGAGTCGCAAAATTTTGTTTATACGGATCAGCCCGAAGAAGTCAAAAAACAAAAAAAAACGCAAGAACATAAAATGGCATTCTAAACCTATCTTGGGCCATTAATAAAAAATGTCAGAAAGGTAATTTTATCTATATTAGTCCTAACCCTAACCAGTCCCTAACCTGACCCTAATGCTAAACAGACTCTGATAACTAAAATTTCAAAAAATCACATGGGTACATGGCTTTAGCCATCCCCCAAATTTGGATCATAATGATCACACCTAATTTAGTAATGATTATCAATCCAATAATTCCAAATTTTCTTTCGAATTGTTCTTCATGATAAGTGAGCATGTAGCACAAATTACGTATTGCATTGTTTTTTAAACTGGAAAATCTATTCTTATTTTTGCATTTTTGTGTTACAATAACTTCAAATGTGATTTGTAACTCAAAAGAGCCCTAGTTTCTTTGTTGCTGCAAACCCAGTATATTACAAGAATGGTAAGCTAGACACATAATTTTAGTTCTTTCCTTTCTCTTTACACCAATAAAAGTGGTAGAGCTATTGTATTTGTGAAGGTTTGTCATTTACCTGTTATCAGTGAGCCAACCCAAGCGACAATTTTAAATAGAGTACAGAGAACCCTCCCTAAATGCACGCTCTTGGGACTAAACTTTAATGACGTGCATTTAGAGAACAATAAGAAAAAGTGCATTTATGGAGGTTATCTATATATTTGGGCCCAAATTTAAGCGTGCATTTAGAGAGAGTGTGCACTTATGGAGGGTGCACTTAGGGAGGGTTCTCTGTACCTATCTTTGCCTTTAATTGCCGTTGAAGAACGGTTTTATCGAAAAAATTTAAAAGTATTTAATAATTTAGGTTTTTTTATACATAGAAACTATGGTTTGGTACTAGAAATTAAGTATAAAAAGCTCTACCCATATGAATATTGACTAAAACACTGGCTAGCATTATACCTTTACAAACCTGTCCCAAGTCTTTAATGTTAAAAGCAAATTAAGTTGTTTCTATAGTATTATTTACTATCCAACTCAAAAAATTTCGAATTTTAGCTTGCTAGACGAAATTATCTAGACTAGTACTTGGTAGACTGATTTTCACGAATTCAAGCCAGTGCTATATTAAATTTCATGGTATTAATAGCCTTTGCAAAGTCGTGTATATTGAATTATACTAATATATTTTTCATTAATATTTTATATATACCATTATAGATTACGAATTTGCTATTTAAAAAAATAATTGTATAGAAAGATAGCGATATCAAATATAGTATAATATTTATAAGACATTAGCTTAGAAATAATTAGACAAAGATTTTAATTACTGAATTAATATCTTCACCTTCTGAACTTAAGGGTAGGGTGAATGTAGATCATTTTTAATAGTGATCACGTTGTGATCATATGAAATCAGGTGATCGACCAATCATGATTGTAAACAACATAGATCATTTTTGTGTAACTAAGAAAAATTTGAGCTGACTTAGGAAAACTTTATGACATATAGAAGTATAATTTTTTCAAATACAGGTGACTCCCGTTAATATCAACCTGTTTGGATCAGGTGATTAGGTTAATATATACAGGTGTTGATAACATAGAGAGATGGAAAAAAACCCCACACTTTGATAACAGTGTTTATAAATTTCTTAAGTTATAAAATATACCCGTTAATAAGTAAAATGTTTGTTCGTTAATACAGTATATAAAACTGCAAAAGTAACAGTTATAGCACATACGTATATGCGTGAATAGCAAGGGAGATAATATGCGGCTATATGCACACGTGATCATAATTTTACCATGATATTTCCTAATTGCAACCTTCCCTAAATGCATGCCTCAATGCTGATCCCGACAATGTGCACTTAGGGGGTCTAACTATAACTTTGGCAAAATCCATTTTCACTCAATTCATTTTAATTATTTTCAACGAAAATATATTTTTAAAAAATTGTATAAAATTTCGATTCCTATTCTTTGCAAAATCCATTTTTGCTCAAACGAAGCCTTTATTTATTTCTAACTATTTTTCGATGACATTTTGTTTTTAAAAATTGTGTAAATTTCAATTCCTATTCTTTGGCAAGATCCATTTTCATTCAAACAAAACTTATTCATTCTAATTACTGTATTTTTTGACGAAATTTTGTTTTTAAAAAATTATATAAAATTTCAATTCCTATCCTTTGACAAGATCCATTTTCTTTCAAACGAAGCCCTTATTCATTTCTAATTATTTTTTGACAACATTTTCATCGCAGGCACAATGTACGTCAAATTCTTTTAAAAAACGAATTTACAAATTTAATAATTCCTAATTTAATTAACAAATAAAATATTACTACATATTATTATTATTATCAACTATTAAAATGAGATATTTTTCACTATCACTTTAGGTAACTTTATTTCGTATTCATACTTTGATCATTGATGGACTTTTGATCCATTATATCATTTTGAGTTTTTAATGTACTATTTTTTATTCACTGAGAACTTTCTTCTAAATATAGTTGTCAATTAGTGTATAATTCTCGAACAGTGTTTATTTGATTTTCAACATTGTTAAAATGTATTTGACTTGTTGATAAGTGTTCACATCCTATTGGAAACCAATATTTAAACATCGTTCCATGATTTACTATTGAAGTTACTGTGATGTCTCCATCATAGTGCGTAATAAGCTCTTTTACAAGAGCCAGGCCCATTCCAGTACTTTCGTGACTATGTGATCCTTGAGATTTTATGCGATAAAAGCATTGGAATATATTTGGAAGAGCAGACTCTGGAATACCAATGCCTGATTTTAAAAATAAGTTACCCAGATATAAAATCTCAACATTGAGATTATGCATTAATATAAATATCAACAGGTTTAGCAAAAAAATATTAACTTGTATCTGAAACTTCAAGAACTACCCTTTTTTTATTATTTTTATAGTCAGGATATAAGCGAATTGTTACGCATCCATTCCAAGTATGCTTTAATGCATTCAAACCTTTAACAAGCAAAATGCCTTAGTACATATGTTTTAATTATGCGCTTTTGTAGAAAAACAATGTTTTATGTTTCGTTTCTTGTTGAAGAAGAAAAATTCAGAGTTAAAAAATTAAACTAAATATTCTTTGGCAAGCTATTTTCGTTCAAACGAAGGCATTTATTCATTTTTAATTATTTTTCGTTTTTTGTCGAAAACGAAAAATTCGTTTTTAAATAAACTAAACAAATTTCGATTCCTACCTATTCTTTGGTAAGATCCATTTTCGAACATTTCAATAACTTATCGAATTCGGCTGAATTAATTTTAGCCAAATTTTTATCGATTGTCCCAGAATTTATGAGAAAAGCTGTGCAGATCAATAATTACTGGAGCCATGGTTTGAGCCATGGCTTAAGCCGTGACTTCAATAACCATGGCTCAAGCAGGAGCCATGGCTTTTAAAAGCCAAGCCAAGTCGCTCAAGCCATTAACAGCTCTAATTTGCACAATTTATATCACTTTTGTATAGCATACATATATCTTGATGCATATAGTTGCTGTGAATTTTAAATCTATACATTTGATTGGTTATTCACTTTGTGTTACATGCATGTCACGTGCCTATTAATCAATTCTTATTGGCTAAGGATATTAATGGGGGAAATATTATTATAAAAAATATATATATTATGTTGATAGTGATATTTATGAAAATTTATAATAAAGTTGATATATGCAGGAGAATTTATATAGTTTGAAATTTGTCTTATAGTTTAAGTTGATATTAACAAGATGTTGATATTAACGAGGTTGATATTAACGAGGTCACCTGTACTATATTTATTAAAATTTTACTATTATTATTATTTTTTTTTTTTTGGTGTCAAAGTGCCCACTACGGGGGCGGGTTTTTATTCAAGATTGATGATCAGACTACAGATGTCCTTTTCGGGCATCCAACATTGTACATAGACGAGAGTACAACTAGCCACACATACAACTTTTGGTTGTCTAATTTAAGTAGTCCGCTCTAAGGTTCTACACTAGCTGCCATACCTGCAACCCAACTAGGGGATTGCCTATTTAACCCCTCTGATCTATACCTTCTGCCCATCCGTCTTGTATTCCCGGAATATTGTTCCGGATTCTTACCATACTCCCTTAGGACTAGTTTATCCCAGTGGGAAACTTGGTAAAGCGGTTCCTGTCCCACACAGGTATCACCTACACTTCAGTAACTTACATTACCTACTTCTGCCCTTGTGAAGTTCACCCAACCCCAGTATCGTGTCCTTTCCCCTTCTTAAACCTCCCCTAGTACTTTTTCAAACTTCCAATCCAATAGCCCGGAAGGATTGGTCTGCCTGGGCTTTATGCGCCCTAACGGTCTCCCTTTCCTTGGTACATGCTTCCGAAACACATGTCCTTTTCCTCCGGTACGACTTCGGCGGCCCGATTAGTGAGGGACTCCTCCAAGCCCTATGCCGTCCAGAATTTTTCCTAGCTTTGGCTCAATCTGGCTCCATTTCGCAGCACGTCAAAAGTTCGGCTACCTCTTCACTCGGGTCTTGCCAAGCATGTTTCCTTTTCCTGCACCCCCAGGTGGATTTTTATGCGCCCGGCGTACCGAGCTCCCAAAAAATTACACTAGTATTACAAGAATATAATGCACCCTTGGTGTGACCCAGGTTACAGATCTACCGATCCGGCTTGGTTTCCTAGTCCAGGTTACAGTAACACAGATATAATTATCAAAACATCTCCAGTGGGAATTGAACCTTATACCTATTGCTTGGGGGTGACAATTTATCCAACCCGCTAAGTCGGCACACCCAAAATTTTACTATTATAAAAAGAGTATTTTGTACTACATATTATAAAATTTTTAGCTAAATTAATAACAACTGTAAAAAGTTTTATTTGTAGCACATTTTTATTTTCTATATAAATCTCATTGTACTGCTAAAATCATATGATAAATGATCTATGTTCACCCTATCCTTAATTATTTAAATATTTTAGATCAAAGTTTTACCGACGGCTTGAAAGTGTTTTAGATAAATTTCAGGTGAAAAAAATTTTTGGAACAAGATCCAGGTGGCCTAGATAGAAATAAAGTATGGACCTATATCATACGATCCATCCCAATGCCAGAACAAGTTTGTAAAGCAATCAAAGTACAAGGTGGATACACTATGTGTGGTGGCCATTGAAATATTAAAATAGAAAAAAAATTTTTTTTTTATATGTAAAAAAATTTTTTTTTGTTTTATATTCGTGTTGTGTTTAAAATGAACAAAAATAATGCAACACATAATTTTAAATAAAGCTTATGCTTATAAAAAATTTACTTTATTAATACTTTCTAAGATTTTTTTATGTGAATACTATACTATTTACAAATAAAATAAAAAAAAAATAAAGAATACACCCAGAATTGCAGGAAATAATATGATCTAAGTAAAAATTTTTTTTTGTTGCTCGTGTACATTTAAACCAAAATTTTGACAAATGTTTTCACAATAAAATTGACCATAACTCTGCAAGTTTTTAACCAAATGCCCTAAATTTTGAAATTCTAACCCTTTGTGATTCTTTTTACAAGTTTACTTAGATGTACAATAGAGGTTTCCTTTTGCCAACATACTCAAAACGATGTGACGAATATATTTATGTTTGGACAAAAAATTTTGCCAACCGTTTTCACAATGAAATTGACTATAACTTCGCGATTCTTGACCAAATAATCTAAAAATTAAGATTCTAACTCTTCTCGATCCCCTTTACAAGTTTACTTAGACATACAAAGACGGTTTCCTTTGGCCAACATACCCAAAATAATGTGACGAATATGCTTACGTTTAGTCAAAAAATTTTAACAAACATTTTCGCAAAGAAAAATAATAATAACTCTATGAGATCTTGACCAAATGCCCCAAAAAGTGAGATTCTAACCCTTTGTAATTCCCTTTACAAGTTTATTTAGACGTACAATAGAAATTTCATTTGGCCAATGTACCCAAACCGACGTGACGAATATACTTACGGTTGGGCAAAAAATTTTGACAAATATTTTTGCAACAAAATCAGCTATAACTCCGTGAGTTCTTGACCAAATGACCTAAAAATTGAGATTCTAACCCTTCTCGCTCCTCTATACAAGTTATTTAGAGGTACAAAATCTATTTCCTTTGGCCAACATACCAAAAACAACATGACGAAAATAAAAAAAAAATTTGACGAATGTTTTTGCAAGAAATCGACTATAATTCCATGAGTTCTCTACCAAATGATTTAAAAATTGAGATCCTAACTCTTTTTTATTGTCTTAACAAGTTTATTTAAAAACATTACAGTAGTATAAGTGTTTTTGTTCGCATACCTGGCTTGATTGTAGGTTTTTGTTCGAATTTATTCAAGAAAAAATGTTTATACTTATTTTAAAAAAAAAGTTCTATATAATTTTGAGTTTCATTGAAAACAAAACTCTCTCCGCTGATCCCTGTGACCAAAATTTTAGCAGAAACAAAATCGACAAAAACACTAAAAACAACACAAAATATCCCTTAATTTGTTATGCAGGCATATTTGCCTGTGAAAATTACAAAATTTTAAATTTTTTAAATAAAACCTTAAATATTAATTATAGCTATATACTTTCTAAGTAAAAAATATAATATTAGTTCTGTTTTATCAACTTTATTATAAAATTTTTTTAAAATTATTAAAAAACTTTGGTGTAATAAAAGTTTAAAGTTTTTGTTTTGGAACTTTTACTATAGAATTTTTTCTTTAGGTTTTCTCAAATTTTATATGTTCCCTTCTATATAAAAAATTTTCACTTCTAATACAAGTTCTAATTTTTACAAGTAAATCCTTTAAAGTCAAATAATGGAAGTTGTCATCCTTTATATAAACTACAAAGTTGTATAAGAAACTATATTTTTAAAACCAATATTTAAAGAATT
>QKWP01000332.1:346484-356830 GCA_003550325.1 Gigaspora rosea
TTATTTTCAAATATAATTGTACAAAGTTTTATTTAATTATGTTAGCATTTTAAAAAAGTAAATCAGAGCTAAAAAAGTGCAAAAACGCAGGCAAATTTGCCTGTGTTCTACTACAATCTAAGGGATACAGTTGTTGTAACATGACCAGGGCGGACATAGGTTTTGCGGGTCATGTGGTGGCGCCACCAATAGCAATATGCAATTAGTAATGCAGGGTCAAAATTTATCTAGCGATAGCACTATAGATCTAATACTGATTTCGTTTGCAACAATTGTTGCAGGTAAAATCGATGGTACCCTGGTTGTGTCTATACAGTTGTAATAAGAGAAATAATATGTTGTGTAATACACATACAGTATGTATAAGGATATTTGTATTGTATAGTTTAAATCTTACGTATAGGTAGAGGCGCAGCGTATTTTTTATAGTATAATAAAATAAAACTAGAAAATAGCAAATTTACTTTATGTACATAAAAGGCAATTAGATATCGAGTTAAGAAATTTAATTTAAAAATTGAAAATTATTTATATTTTAATATATATATTTAATAAGTATCAGAAAAATAGATATATAGTGTAAGTAAACTTGAGTTTCATTAACGATTTCCATATTATAACAGTGCTAGTTCGAATCAAAAAAAAAGTAAAATCAGTATTTGATATATATATTAAATGTGTTACACGAATATAGAATGTCCGTCAACTTTGTTAATTTTTCATGACGAACTGAATTATTATTTAGTCATTTTACTTTTTAAATATGAGAAAAAACGAATATCTGAATCAGCATAAAAATGCTATATAAGTTTTTATAAGCCTTACGTATTTATTTGTGCCGGTAATGTTGCAAAGTAGCTACTAAAGCAATACATAATCTACATACTGCATAAACCGCCGCATTCTTGGAATTTCAGGCAGTTAATTTTCAGGCTGATAATTAGTAATAATAGTAATAACGGGTCTTTTTGCTGTCTTTGGCAGTAATAAATTTTCCTGGTTAGTTGGTTTATCTCCCGTAATAGCAGATTCAAGGTTTTTCAGATATATAAATATATAAACCTCCTAACTAAATTTCATTTCGCTTTAACCTCCCTCTAAAATTAGAAATTTTATGTTGTATCTTACACGGAAAAATTAAACGGATATACGAAAATAAAAATCAATTATGATGGAGAAGAAGTCTCTCCAAGAACCTGCTAATACTACTACTATGAGAAAAAAATGTACACCAATAGCTTTAAGATTTTGCCATCGATTTAGATGCCAGTAAAACTATACACTTATGTTCTTGGTAATTCCGACTGTGATCGCTGCATACTTTAAAATGGTGCAGATCCGATCACTAGATCATGAGAATTTTGCCTATGTCTGTACAAAGTTCTTTTTATTAGATTGAATACTCATTTATAATTAATTAATTATTTATTTATTTTTGCGTCATCTATCATTAACCCAAGTCTGACCCGCCCAGGTTTTTTCTGACCAGGGTATGACCCGACCCGGGTATTTTCTGACCCGGGTCAGACCCGACCCAGGTTTGATCTGACCCAACCCAACCTGGGTTGGGTCAGACCCGGGTCAGATTGGGTCAGACCCGACCCAGCTAAGACCCCTAATACAAGCAAATTTGCCTGTGAACTCCTACAAAGTAAGGGATAGGGAACTAGACATAACAAAAATAGCTTTGAGCAGCAGGAACTAGTTACTCTAAAACAATAGTGTACAAAAACCACTTTGGACTAGCACAACTTTGGAAAAACAACTTTTTCAGAAAAACTTTTTGGAAAAAGTGGGGACTAGTAAAAACCCTGTATCGCAGATCAGTAGATATATAACAAAACAAACACGTAACTAATCAAAATAGATAAACAACAAAACAAATACACGTTGCAACATAAACAAAAGAAATTATTGGTTCAAGTAAACGAAACTAGCTACGACTAAGCTTCACCAATAGATAGTAACACAATACTACAACAATAAGTAAAAATAACAGGCTCCAAACAACTTTAACACGTGACTTATAGTGGGAAAATATATAGATCATCATGGAATATATCAAAGAATTTAATCGGCTATTCTGCCAAAAAATTATGTCGATATTAAACGAACAGCATCACAGGGTGCTCAAGAGAGATATTGAAATTGCAGAATTCTTGGGTATAGAGAAACCAGAAATGGTGTATGTAATTCGTACTGCAATTGAAACATATAATTGGATACAATATAAACAAGCAGTAAATGGAACAGAAAAGTTTAAAGAGAAGGACCCGGTACCAAAATACATTAAAGATATTGAAATTGAAAAACTGTGTCAAAAAATAGTATTTGCAATTACGAAAATCAGTGAAATGGACTATAGCAATAATGAAATCAAACAACAAATCTTTAATGTAATAGAAGTGCATCTTGAGGAAAACAGGATAGAGCCCTGTGAAAAGGAGAAGACACTTGAAGGTAACAAGAATTTAACTAAACGTTTAGCAAACAGAGTAGTTGAGAAAAGTGATGACAACAAGGTAGATACCGTGCCCAAAGGCGATATACCAGGAAGCCAAACTGGAAAAGAAAAAGAAGAAGAAACAGAATGTATAAAGCAAAACTCTGTACCGGGGAAAGGTGATGAAGAATGGTCTAATGAAGAATTAAAACAACAGATAGAGGAACAATGGTATACAATATGGGATTTACCATACTATGTTTCGAAAAAAAGAAATAATTGCATTAATTAGACGAAGGATAAAAGTCCCAAACGAAATTTTTATTTTACACAGTAAGAACAGAAAGACAAGAGTGAAGCTATATTGGAAAGGAAAAGATCCCTTCAAGTCAATTGAAACAGAGGTTGAAAACATCTGGGTCTTGCCATTAAAGGATGGAAATCTAGCGAGAATCAAAAGTGATAAAGAGCAGCTCGACCTGAGAAGAACATTCCATGCAAGGCTTAATAACCTACCAACGAATACAAAAGAAGTGCTCTTACTTAGACAACTAAGAAGAATTAGGGCAAAGGCAGTACACATTTTCCATAACAGAAATAGAAATCCTAGAAGCCAACTCGACAGAATATCTATTACTACAACAAGGCACTCTGGTGGGATTTAAACACGAAGATAGAGACCTCTAAAAGTCAAGAGCAAATATGTCATAGAATGGAAAACTATAGAGAGCATGAAAGAGTAACCCAAAGAGCTAAAAATAAAGAAGAGGTTAACGAGGTACTTAAACCAAAAGTTTTGGTACCAGCCCAAAACAAAAAGGAAAAACAAAAGGCCGTAGAAAGTGACCAAGAGCTAGAAGATATAATTGAAATGATCACGAAATCGGTCCTCAAAAATATAAAGGGTTGTATAGTCAATATCATTAAGAAGGATCCAAGACTCAAAGGGGCAGTCTCCTACCACTCCTAATTGGCGCACCAGTTGAAAAGTATGAAAAAGAACTGGCTTCTCGACAAGAAGGCTCCTCAACAGGCCCACAAATAGACATTAGAGAAAAGAAAAAGGAGGCCAGTTCTAACTGAAAGGAGTCGCTCAGTATTCATAACAGTAAAAATATTAAAAAAGATTTGAGTGTACTTAGGTTTGGTTTTCATAATATCAATGGGATCAGAAGTAACAAAAGTAAACTTGAGGCATTGGTAGACTTAATGGAAGAAGATAAACTGGACATTGTAGGAATTTGCAAACTAATATAGCAGAGAAGGAAGGTAGATGGCTGCTAAATCAGAAAAAGGACATAATAGGTTTTTGAACTGAAGTAAGAGAGGAAAAAAGAAAGGTTTTGGTATTGGTATCTTAATTAGGAATAAGTGAGCAAAACACATGGCCCAAGTAAACAAATGGGGGTACTTATGGTATAGAACTAGTTCTAATATTTAAAAAAATAGATTTTAGCATCATTATAGTATACGCTCCCCCTACAGACGACAAAATCAGGGCTAAAATTAAAAATCTTCTGAAGAACAAGATTAAAGAAAAAAGAAAGAAGTAAAGAAGATTTATTTTGGCCGGAGATTTTAATTATGAAAGACAGGAAGAGGCAATTTGTAGAGGTAGAGAGAGTAAAAGAAATAAAATAACAGAAGATACCTTCCGAGAACTAGAAAACAGTGGATTCATAGACGCATATAGATGGATGAATCCAAACAAATATGAGCACACTTGGAGTAATAGTCAAATGAAGTCACGTATCGATTACATATGGGTTTCCAAAGAATTAAAAAGGAACATTTTGGAAGTACAACATATAGATATGTCAACAACTACAGCAAGTGATCATGTTATTGTAACGGCAAATATAACAACAGATATAGGCCTAGTAAAATCAAGTCGCTCTAAAAAAACCTAACTTTAACTCCGCAAGACTAATGGTAGATATAAAGGAAGTAGATGAAGATCATTGGACAGCATACACTCAGCACTTAGAAAGGGCCTTAAGTGCGCAATGAAAGATGTCGCCAAAAGTATTCACAAAAAAAAAGAAACAGACCTCAAAAATTTGAATAAAAAGTGGAAAGTTATCAAAGACTGTATTATTGGTTCTGCAAGAAAACATCTTCCTATGAAGCGCAAAAAGAAGGAAATAGTGCAAGAAAGTTCTAATACAGAGATTAAGGCCCTAAAAAATAAGGTTAAATTGCTCATCAAAGTGTGTAGGAAGTGCAAACGCAATATAGGAAAAAATATAGAGGTAGCGAAGGGTGATCCTGTAGTAAAAATTCTTCAAGATTTGGTAATAGTAGAACACGAGACAGCACAAAGATGGACAAGAGAAATCTTAGATAAGGTAAAAGAAGAGTGGAAAAAACAGTATAACCTGTGAACAACAGAAAAACGAAGAATAGAGGAAGAGGAAATAAGACGAAGAATTGAGGAACGGGGGTGATATGCTAGTAACAGACCAAATAAGAATAATAAATAGCCTTTTAGATAGACATAGTAATAGGATTACTTTAGATAGAATAGTAGTAGATAATGGAGGAGAAAAGCAGTTGGTTACTGACGAGGAGGAGATAAAAGAAAAAGCAGCAGATCATTTTCGTGAACAGTACAAAAAGAGAAAGGTCAAAACAAGATGCATAAACGAAAGGCAGACCAAGGCTTATAAACCGTTACAAGAAATAGATAATGAATGGTACAGTAATTTAGCTGGGGAAGTAAGCGAACAAGAATGGCATGAAGCATTAGAGAAAACAAAGAACAACACAGCTCCAGGGGCTACAGGAATCACTTATCCATTAATTAAGAAGGCCGGTCCAAAAGCAGAAAAGATAATATGTGAATTTGCAATTTCTTGTATAAGAGCGGGAAAGATTTCAAGTGAATGGAAGAAAGGAATTCTGTACCCGATCCCAAAAAGTGAATTTTGGAATTTTAACTTGTTTAATATTCACCCAATAATGCTCCTTGAAACATTAAGGAAAATGACAGTTTGCATCTTAAATACAAGATTGGGTCAAATATAGGATATAATTACGCAGGCTTACCGGGGAACTGTACAAATATCCCAATACAAATACTTAATAGTATCTTAGAAGACGCTCAGGAAAAAAACAAAGAGCTGTGGGTGTTGATGCAAGACATTAAAAAAGCTTTTGATTCAGTAAGCCTGGAAATGTTAGAACTGTTGCTAAAGAGAATTAAATTGCCAGAAAATATCGTTAATTTCCTTATTGACTTATATAAAGAAAGGAGGATTGAAGTGGTAACTGCCTTCGGATATAGCAAAGAGATAGTTGCAGAAAACGGAATTGACCAAGGAGAGGTGGTCTCACTCTTGGTATGGCGTATATACTACGATTCGCTACTCAGAACAATACAAAAACAGGAATCATTCAGATATTCTCTTGAGGTTGACTGGCCAGTTGATCTAACCACGGGGGAAAAGCAGAAATGAAAAGCTGTGACAAGCCGTTTTGATGTACGCAGATGATACCACGTGGATTGCCAAATCTAAAGTGGATATGGAGAATATCTTAGCAATTGCAACCGAATTTTACCAGTTAAATGACATTAAAATAAATGGGAAAAAGTCCAAGCTGGTAGCCCTAAATTGTAAAGATAAGGCAGTTGCAATAAAAATGGGCGAAGGAAAAGATAAAGTCTTGGCAAAGAGAAAGGACCAGGTTGCAAGATTTCTGGGTGTTTGGATCTCAGAAAAACATGCGCTAAAGTGTATCAAAAAGGTCATAGAGCAGGAGGTGTGGACGCTAACTCACTATATGAAGAAGAAGAAAATGACGCTTAGTCACCTCATATATATAAACAATAAAGTGTTAATTCCGAGAGCGGAGTACAGAGCACAAATAGTAATGCTGAGTAGGAATAACTGCGAACAATTACACAGACCCTTTTTAAAATTGATAAAATCAAAAAGTGGACTTGCAGCTAACACGGCATATGGAGTGTCTTCAATTAAAAGGGCCCATTTTTACATATATTTTATTTTGAGATATTTGAGTTTAATTATTTGTTTTGATTTTCGGACTGATCCGGGATCAATCAAATTTCACGATATTGATTGGTTAAAGACGGCAGGTGACTATCGGGTAAACTCGTGACGTGTTGGCTCTACGCAGCCTCATGTAATTTTTCTTTTTACATTATCTTGATTTTTTATTATGTAACTCGACTTTCATTTATAATTAAAAAAAGTCAATCATGTCAAAATTTATATGAATTTAACGAAAACTCATTTTTCAAAAAAATGTAAAAATGGGCCCTTTTAATTGAAGACACCCCATATGGTGTACTAAACCATAAAAATATCACTGGGGTTCAACTACTCTGGAAAAGTACATTAGCGCATCATGTCAGTAATCTTGCAATTAGACTTAACGATATGGAAAGGCTCGGCCAATTCACTTAGATAAGACTTAAACAAGCACAGATCTCGAATAAATATATTAGTGCAATTACGAGTCTAAAAAGTGATAGACTCAATGAAATAGTAGACACCCACAACATGTCCATCAGGGTGATTAAAGAGGCAAGAAAGATCGGCATCACATTTAGTAGTAGTATCTGGGAGGAAAGTCTTAAAATCGCTCAGCAAGGCACCGAGATAATTGACGTCTTGAGTGAAAGAGACGCAAAGAGCTTTTTGAAAGAAAAGTCGTTAAAACTCTTTCTATTAGAACAGCTATTCGATACAAATAGCATATATGTTGTTTTGGGAGCATTTAAAAAATTTGAAAAACCATAAAGGTTCGGGTAAAAAACCAATTTGGTTAGAGAAATTAGAATAAGCTTGTTTGGCAAGCACAGAAACAAGAGAGCTAAAAGAAGCGTTTAAGCGAAGTGGCAGAAATATGTTGGCACTAAAACCCGAACTGAATATGATTGCAGAGGACGGACGAAAATCAGAATTAATTGTTTTCAAAAACAATGAAGAAACTCCACAGATAGGCAAAGTTAGAGTTAACAAAAAACGAAAGAAAACCTATCAGATTAAGCATTGGAGGGAAAAAGAAAATATAAAACCAGATGAGAATGAAATAGAACAATGCAAAGGTTGTGCACAAGATCAAACGGGAAAAAGTGGAGAATGCACAATATTCAAAGCTTTCAAAAGTCCTAAACGTGCGTTGAATAGAAGGCTTGTTAAAAAGTGAGAAGATAGAGTACTGTACGAAATAAAGTGCGCTGATTTAGTATACAGACAGGACAAAAATGCAAGTAACAATTTAGAAAGAGAACGGGAAGTACATGATGTTGTAGTAAAGTGTAAGGAAGAGGAAATAATAAATGAGTAGATAGATAGAGAAAGTACGCGAAAGGAGTTGAAAGCCCTGAATGAGCGCATGAAAGGGTGCCTCAAATGGTGTATCTATACGGATGGCTCCTTAACTCAAGAAGAGGTTCAAGCAGAGGTTTGTAAGAAAAGTATGGGAATTGGCTGGGTAGCATATCCCAAAGAAATAAAACAGGAGTTAGGATTCGTCAAGCCTCAATTCAACGGAGCCTTGTTGGATTGGCCTTCAACAACAAGGGCAGAAATGGGGGCAATTGCAACAGCACTTTTGGCGGTTCCATGTAAAAGTAAAGTGGAATTATTCTCAGACAGCATAAATGCTATAAGCCTAATTAAAAAAATGCGAAAGCCAAAAAGCTTAAGAGAAGAAGTTAAAATAAGCAACGGTAGCGTCCTGAGGTTAATACAGAAGTATCTTGAGGAGAAGGAAATAGATTGGAAGATTGTTAAAGTTAAAGCACATACGGGAGTTGAAGGGAATGAATATGCAGTAAGTTAGCTAAAGAGGGTCTTAAAAGCAAAAGGTGCTTTAAAATCACTAGTAGTTGGGTTAAAGGAATGAGAATAGTCCCGAAATGGGAAAAGTACATAATAGATAGACCAATTAGAAAATTTGTGAAGGAAGTTACAAATACGGTTTTTGATATAGAATGGAAGGGTTTGCTGGGTATTATAGATATATTAAAAGAGGAGGAAAATAGTAAGAGAGTCGATTGGGGTAGCACATGGGGTCAGCTAAATAAGCTGAAGGGCTGTAATTGTAGGAGTATAAAGCAAAGTAGGGCCTGGGTCAATAGGATTAATATATGAACAAGGCCCTGCTGGTAATGGCTTTACTACATAAAAGATATCCAGGAGTGTACGAAATCGATCGGTGCATAGCGTGTTTTAGGGAATCAGAAACACAAGACCACTTGGCAGAATGTGAGATATATCAAGGCCTATGAAGAAAAATAGAACGCGAGGTCAAAGAGGAAATACTTCGTAACAAAGATACAAAGAAGAAAGAAGTTGACCCAGAAATCTTTAAGGCCGTCGAAAAAGTACTTTTTGGTGAAAATGAGTACGAAAAGATTAGAAAACGGAAGTTAATAATCCAAAGCTTAGTTTCTGCAAGCCTTGAGAAGGAATCAATAGTGGAAAGGTATTTTAAAAACAAAGCATTTGAAGCTTTGGGTTTGAAATTCCACGAAAAAGTTTGGACACTACGATGTGAAGCTGTTGCAGAGTGTGAAGAATTAAGTAGGACGAAAGAAATGAAAAGAAAAAGAACTAACAAAAACGAAAAAGAAGAAGAAATAGATGAGGGTAAAAAAGCTACGAGAAGCCGAAAAAGGCAGAAGAAAGACAAAAAAGAAAATAATGAAGATGCTGTAAAAGAAACGAAGCAAGAAAATTTTCAAAGAATTTTTAATGATGCTAAGATTATACTGTTCAAGTGGATTTCCAGTTTCACGAGGCCGGCCTGGCTTTCTGCAGGCCGGCCCTTTAAGGAAAAAGACAATTTTTTTGGTCAATCTTGACATTTGCAGGCAAGAGCTAGTCGATGAATTTTTGACGGATACCTTAGACAGTTAAGGTGCCCAAAAAGGAGATGAATCTAGGCTGTGGCAGATCGCATTTAGGTACCTCGGTAACCGGATGAGTTTTTATTGTTAAAAAGGTAGAAAATATAATAGTATATAGTATTTTTATATGTAGTTTATTATTTACATCTTATACAATAAAGGCAGGATTGCCAAAAAAAAAAATTTTGAGTTTCATTTATTTTTTTTAAAAAAGTAGATCATAAAGAGATCATAACAGATTATAAATCTATATGATCTTAACTTTTTTCATATATCTTTTAGGTTATAGTTAGATACATGAACTCTCTTGAACTTTAGTCAAAAAAAAAATTATCATAAACCAATCAAAGCATGGTAGATCATACTAGAAATGTTCTAGAATCGATTTCTGTTTTTGGTAATATCCCTGACTGTAGTATTATTTTTACATTATTACAAATATTTTAAACTACTTTCGCACTTCGTTACTATTACTATATAAAAAACTAGCTCTACACGTTTATTTTTGCTCATCCCACAGTGAGCTATTACTAAAAACTGCCATATAAAAAATCACTATGATAGTAGACCAGGACCCCCGAAATATACATAGATAGGTCAGGTTAATTATAGGATTACTAAAAAAGGAAAGATCTGCTAAAAAACTTCAAAAATAAGCAAAAATTACTATAAATAGTGTTAACCTGTAAAATATCACAAAAACGGACATAACGTTTGAATCAGTGATCCAAATTCGATGAAACAACCACCATTCGACTCAGCTCGCCGAGACGGTTCTAACGAGCTACAGATCATCCCTGTACGACCTCTAGTTGCCAAGATAGGAGTTGTCAAACATTTACTCCTATACTTATTAATAGACAAACAATCTGATTGACTAGACGATTGCTGCGGACAAAAATCGTAGATCTGACATATCTAAAAGATGTCATATTTATAGCTTATATTCTAGATATTTTATTTATTACATATATATTATTTATTACATATATTATATTTATACTAGTTATACTATATATT
>QKWP01000333.1:0-102932 GCA_003550325.1 Gigaspora rosea
TTATATCAACCTTAATAATATCGGCCTTTTTTTGGTTTATATTTTAAAAAATTAATATGTCAACAAGATATCGGATGGCAGATATTTATATGGTTATATTAATTAGCCTAATATCTTTTACCCGATTTTATAATGTTTGGTTTGTTACATATTGTCTATAATCTTCTCAATATCGGCCTATCATATTAAAAAATTTCGACCAGTGATATATAAATATAATAGACTACTAAATCTTTTTATACAATAAATAGTATTTCTTTTACTAAAGTTTATATAATTATATACTTTGCTATATAATAATATATAAAATTTATTGATTTGACTAAATATTTACAAATTTATGGATACAAAAATTTGGGATTCATTAATATATACTCTAATTCTGTAATTTTAATAAAAAATTTAGTTACAAAAACTATTTTTAAACAAAAAAAAATTAATACTATATTTTAAAAACTTAATAAAAAATATATAACTACAAACTATACAATATATTTGCTAATAAAAAATATACAATAATAACAAAAATTAAATTTATTAGTAAAAATAAATATTTTTTAAAAAAAAAACAATATATTGTTAATTAATTTTACTAATAAAAAAAAAATAAACAAAAAATAAACAAAACTAAAAAATATTTTAATCAGTAATTTAATTTGTTATAAATATTGAAAATTTACTAAAGTTATAAATAACTTCAATGCTTATTAGAGATAAATATATCATGAATACCTTTTTCAAATATGGTTTTAGCAATTTGTGAATACTAAATAAAAATATTTAGCACTCTAAAAAACTTTAATTTTCAACTTTAATATAAACCTTAGCTCTAATTATAAATTTAAAATTTGAAAAAAATTTTATGATAGTAATAAAAACATATACAGGTGAATTTTATCTCTGGTGATTTCTAAGTTTAAAATATTATATAGCTTGAAAAAAAAAACCGGCCATTATGTACATCATGGGTCATATGATCATATGACAATCACATGCCCTCATTTTATTTCTAAAAAGTTCTCGAGTTCGACTTTTTATCTTGATGTGATACTAATTTGCCTTGACTGTTTCAACAACATCATCATTAGAACTATTTTCCATGTTCTTATCAGTACCGTGATGAATTTGATTATCATTTATTTGACTTTCTTCGAGCATTTTTTGGGCCGCGTATATCGTTGCGTTAGTCGCTTTAGAACTGTCAAATATAAAATCTTTCTCAAACCTAGAGAGGCGTCTCTTCAATATTTCAACCTCTTCTTTTAACAATTTATTCTCATTTTGCGAATCCACGTACGCTTTTTCATACATTTTTACTTTATCTTCTAAACTACGAAGGCGTTCACGAAAAGAACGTTGATTCTTCAGCTGCTTTTTAGCTGATGACATTTATCGTTGACGAAGATTGATGGGAGAGGTAGTGATATTATCGGAATATTTTAAAGGCGTTAGAACAGATGTTCTAAGGATTATTATTATTTATGTTGAGAAAGAGAAAAACACAAGTTCTAAGGTTAGAAAAAGAGGAAATAAATATAAATAAGCGTGTATTATTGTAATACTAACCAAGTCATACCCCATGCACAACCTCGGCACTGCAGTGCGACAAAACTGCAATTGACTAGATTACTTTTTTTCCATCGTCCATTTAGCGTTCGTCAAATTCGCATGAGCGAAATCTTGAATGTAACATGTAAATCACTATAATCTATTGTTACCATTTGTTTATCTACAAGTATAAATTTTATCTTTTTAAGACCATTTTAACCGGAGTTCGGTTCACTTGTTTAGGGATATTTACATAAATATCCGGTATCAAAAATAAAAATAAAGACTATCTTATTATTAATTGTCAATCTAAATAAAACTGTTGGTTATTTTCGTGAAGCTCTAAGTCATGTTAAGGTCATGATATTTTATTGGCTGTTTTGCTATTCTCCATTGACCGATTGGGTTACTTTTCTTGTCAAATGGAGAAAAATGGAGAAATCAAATAAACACATTGTCACTTTCGAAAGTTTTTTTTTTTTTTTTTTTTTTTTTTTTTTTTTTTTAAGTTCTGTATAGTGAAAAAATATACAACTGATAATATAATTTTCCCCTCTAGAAACACCTTCACAAGTAAATTTCTTGTGAAAATCACTACATTTTCACCCTGAGAAGATCAAGTATTTTTCAATAGAATCCGGATCTGCACAAGTAAATTTTAAATTCTATTTTAAACGAGTAGCCAATTGTTGAGATTATCTCGTCAAATCTATTACGTGTAATAAACATGCATACACAATAGGATTACAGATTCTCTAAGCATGCAATTATGCTCAAAAATTATTCGTGTAAATTACAATGTGTTAATCGGAAAAATATGCTTGTGACATTTGTAACACAATTAAATTTGAAATGACGGCTTATCATATTTTGTAATTCTAATTTCCGACTATGACCAATAATCCGGCCCAATACTAAGTCTGCAAACATAACATTCGTAGTATATAATACTTTATGCCGTTGCATATCTGACTGTTACCCCTAAGGTACTCCTAAGGTCGACCACGGTATTACTATGAAACATTAAATTATGTAATTATACGATTTTGTGTGTTTACTATCTCTTTAATCTGTATTTCAAACAAATTTGTCTAGAAGGTTTAGTATATCCAATATATATATATACGTACTGTACGTACGTATTTATAATTTTTTTTTTTAAATAATGAGTTTTCTAAAATACATATGAATAGTGCTTACGTAGCACTACAGTTGCTATATTTTAAAAATTTGCTACGGTAGTACTGTATATTAAATGTTTTAAATAAATAAATATTTAAACCCTAAAAACCTTATGCTAATTAAAATATAAATTTTTATATTTAACCCCTTATTTTAATCTATAACTATATTTTAATTTTAAATTTTTATAATAAAATTACAGCATATATGTTTTTAAATTAGGGCGTTAGTTCATGGCGACGGGTCTCACGGTGACGGGTCTTTATAAAGAATTTGGCATTCAATTATAATACAAGTAAATTTATTTGTACTTTTTTAACAAAATTTAAATTTTTTTAACTAAATCTTTATTAAAAATTTTGGTTCTATTTATTAGCTTTATTATGAAAGTTTTTTAAAATTATTAAAAAATTTTAGTAAATAAAAGTTTAAAATTTTTACTATAATATAATACTTAAAAATTACAAAAAATTAAAAGCTAATAACTTTTTAAAAAAGATATTTAAAAAAAAATAAAGTTTTAATTATATTATATAGTAGCTAAATTAATTACTTACAACTTGCCAGTTTATTTTTTTTTATATAATTAAAGGTTTAAATTTTTAAATTTCAAAATATAGTTTTTAAATTTTATATAAATTTTATACAAAATTACTAAATACCACCACTGGTAATCATCCCTAGTGATTAACAATAAGTGTAACATGTAAATTATAAAAATTTTTTGCTAGAATAAAAATTAATTTTAATAATATTAGGGTTAGAGTTAAAAACTGGGATGGGCAAAAGTATAGTTTATACCAAAATTTATGAGAAATTTTGATTGTTAGAGCCTCAAAAGTGATTTCATAGACAAAATTTAAAGATACAAATATATACTGGTAATGATTACCAGTAGTAATAAATAGCAAACTTCAATTTTATATATGTTTATAAATTATAAAAAAACTTATCTTTAATATAAGTTTTAATTAAAAATATTTATTTTATTGATTAAATATTAACTGTTAGTTGGAATAGCATAGCAATAAAATAATATTATAATATTACAAACCTAAATACAAAAACAACAAGCTAATTTGAGCTACTACTATATAGTAACTAATTGATAATATAGGTTTTGTATTTAATGTTTAGAAACAAATAATATAAATAAAAAGTATAATATATATAGCTTTAATTATTATTCTTGTATTTATAATATTTTAAACTTTAAAACTTTAAATAAGGTTAACAAATTTTAAAAGCTAATAGAATTTTGTTGATCAAGATATATTAGTAATATTTTATAGCAAAATTAAAAAATAAAATTATATCTAAGTTTTTTAATAATTAAAAAAAAAACAAAATAAAATAAATAAAATATATATTAATCTAATAAGTTTTTTAGATTTTTTAGATCAATAGACTATTAAATTTTAAACTAACAGATTTTTATTTTTCTACAAGATTTTAAAATTTATAGAAAAACTTTATTAATTTAAAATTTTTATTTTAATATAGGTTTAAAATATTTATTTAAAAATTTTTAAAACCTATTTTTTTTTGAATACAGTCAGGTATATTACCGAAAATAGAAATTAATTCTAGAACATTTTATTAAAAATTTAATTAGCTAATGATCATGCTTTTTGGCTATATTTTTTAATCTTTTGTAGCCTTTCACAATATGTATGTAATCCATTTATAACTAATAATTTAAATACATAAAATAGAACATTTGTAGTTTTGTGATCAACAGTAATCAAGTTAGGATCAACCCTTTGTACTAAAGTGAATGAGACCTTAGAAAGAGATAAGTTTTCTGTTCTTATATTTTGTAATTGTCTTTTTTTTCTTTTTTTTTTTTTTTAATAAATTATACTTTGAGTCTTGCTTTCAGCTGTATTAGAAGTTAAAAATCTTTATTCTATTCTTGAACATAAATTTATAAATAGATTTAATAGCCAAATCTTTTTCAAAGTAAATATTAAATAATTATTATATTAAATATCTAATATCTCTATTCACAGGCTTGTTATGTAACAATCTGTGCTTTTTTTGAAAGCTTATTCACATGAGTATATATAAAAATATAAACCTATGCAAATAAACTATATTTCATAAAAGGTAAAACTAAAAATTTAGCTTTACTTTCATTAACATTTTAGTCAAATAGTTTTAAAATTCTTATACTAGTTTTTAAAATTCTTGTAGTAGGTAAGGACTCTGTTTGACTTGTTAATAGTTTTTCAAATTCTTATATAGCAGAGCAAAGACTTTCTTTTGTTAGATTATTTTTAAGATCCTTATACTATATTTCAATTGAATATTTTTTAAATTCTCATAGCTAGTGAAAAACTTTTTTTAGTCAAGTTATTTTAATTTTTTTGTCAGAAGAAGACTATATTAGTCGAATGATTTTTAAAATTTTTATAACTGTGTAAAGATTATATTCAGTTAGATTATTTTAAAATTTTCATAGCTAGCAAAAACTATATTTGCTAATTTTTAGAATTCTTATAACTAGAAGATTTTAAAATTTTTAATTGTTAAACAAAGAATTAATAGAATCAAGAAATATTTTTAAGTTCTTATAATCTTGAATTCAAATTTAAATTTATTTTTTTTTCTTGTAAGGTTGCTTAAAAATTTTTTTAAAAAAATAACTATGTTTATATAAAATAGTTCATTGAATTGATTTTACATGTTAAAGATTTTTTTTTTATTGTAACTAATCTAAAGTTGTTTTGAAGATTTTTTCATAGTTACAATAAATAAATATATTGAAATTTTGCTCGATATTTAAAAAGATAAAAAAATAAAGTTAGAACAATTAAAATTAAGTTTTACGAACAAGTAAAAATAAAAACAATATAAAAAAACTTTAAATTATTAGTAAAAAGCGATGCATAGATTGTTATGTTAGACCTATAAATAACTACAACATACTTAACTATAGAGCAACTTCGAAATACTAAGTTGTTAAATATAGATGTTTATTTGAATTAAAAAAAATCTAAGTATGTCATAAAATAGAGAATTGTACAAAATCCAGATATATTTTTTGTCGTAGTTGATAGTGAAATCAGATTATCATGAAAACTAGGGCCTTAATTTAAAAATATAAGCCCTCAAAACTCTAACAAAATCTATTTATACTTTTTTATTATAAACCCTAACCCTATATACTAGTCCAGATTCAAAAAAAAACCTAAAAAAATATACTCTAAAAAATCTTAAAAATTGGAATTTTATAATGATCCAGATTTTATGATTATTTTTAATCTTTATAACTGGTTCTAATAAAAATTTTACTACTCTAAAGATTAAAGAACTGTTTATCACATATTCACTATTTTTAAATATTTAAAAAAGATATTGTTAATTATATCATTTTATATTTTCAAATTTTTGAAAAAATTTTGAAAAGATCTGAATAAAAAATCTTCTATTATCTAATCATAAAGTTATTTTAATAATCTTATTATCTTATATAATTTTAAGATCAAAATTAACTAAGCTATTTTCAACTATTATTACTGCAGTTATTTAGGATTTATACAATACTGTTATAGTCATAAAAATTAAAAATAATAATAATATTGAAAGAATTGTTAGCAGATCCAGTCTAGTTGCATTTTATAGCAAACATTATTTTACTATATGACAAAATAGATTTATTTTTTATTAAAAAATAGTATAACTCAATATTCTATTTTAAGTTATGTTAACCAACAACAATATGCCATTTATAACAACACAAATTGTGGTATCATATAAATTTTAAAAATAAATATCTTTTTATGTTCAAAGAAAGTGATAACAAAAAGGAGGATACAAAGTTATCATAATTGCAATATTATGTCAGTATTATATAGATTCAATTTTAGCCAATCAAAATTCACATTGTCATACATTGAGAAATTTTTGAAATCAAACAAATTGGTACTTTGATACTATAAAAGATGTGATCATTTTTGGTATATGCCTGACTGCAATTTGGTTATATTATAGCATGTGCTACTCTAGGTGATATAACAATGAGTTATACTGATAATAAAAGAAATATCTGAAAGTCAAGTTAGAGTCAGAAAGAATAATTCAGTCAGAGTTAAGCTTTACAATAGAAATATACAGTTATTGTAGTTGTTATATAATTTTTATACCTAGTACAGGTTATAATAGTGCTTTTCGTTTTCTTTCTTTACTTTTTTTTTGGTTTTTCTTTTTTTGTATCACTTTGTGGTACTTTGCTATCATGTACTATTTCTTTTTTGCTTTTTTTTCCATTTGTTTTATTTTGGTCTTTTCGTTTAAATAGTGTAGATTATTTTCCTTTATATCATTTTCTTTTTTTACTTTGTTATATGTCTTTTTTTTCTAGTAGAACACCTTTACTCAAAAAACTAAGAAAAGGAGGTTTAAAACATAGATAGTCATAATAAGCCCTCTAATTTAAACTAAGTTTGAAGTAGTACAACAGGTCATATTTGAAGATTTGCTAAAATAAGCAAAATATCTAATAATGTTAAACTTTCATTTTAAGTAATTATTTGCAAATATGGCTCATAAATGCAATCATCTTAATAAAGTAAAGTATTGGCAAGAATGCTTAAGTTTAAATAAAAAATAAAAAATAAAAAAATAAAAATATTAGCTATAATAGAACTCCAGATATCTCTTATATAAATTATAACTAGATTTTAACCAATTTTGACCTAATTTGCTAAAAACAACAAACCTATATTTACTTAAATGACTTTTTATTCAGTAATCAAAATTAAATAAACTTTTTTTTGTTAGATAAGGTGGATATGGATATTATAGTGCACTACCAATTATGATATACACATAATTTCGTATAATCCACTCATCAGAATCAGATGATTTTACTACCATTCGATTCGTCTCGATAAGATGAACCGAATAGTAGTAAAATCATCCAATTCTGATTACTGGATCACAAGATATTTGATGCCTAAATAAATAAATAAAATTTTTAATTTTTAAGCTTTAATAAAACCTAATCGTAGAATGTTGATAGTAGCTTTTTTTTATTAAGTAAATTGACCTTCATTATTAAAACTATTTTGTTTGTTATAACAAATTCTACTTACTTTTAAATTTTTATAAAAATCGAATAATTTTTTACTAATAGTTATTTGTAAAAAAACTTATTGCGTCATAATAGATTCTTTGGGTACAAAAATGTATTTTATAAAAATCAATTAATAAAAAATTATCTGATTTTTATGAATATTTAGAGAATATATAAATGAATAAAATTGTCTTATTAATGAAGATCAATTTACTTAATAAAAAATTTTCTAACAATGTATCAAATTTATTTTTTTAAGTCTTTTAAAATTTAATCTTTTATTGCTTTTTTTTTTTTTTTTTAATGTTAAGGTGAGGTCATGCTTCTGGACTTTATTGAGTGTATATTAATCGTTATAATATATTGCTTACAATTATTATACTATCTACTAAGTACCGAGACTTGGACTAATTTATCTATAACCTAAACCTACCAGAGCCTACCATACTCCCATTTATATAGCTAGTCTGGATTTGGACGTCTCTTTTCCCCAACTAACTGTTAGTATTCACATGTCCACCACTTTACTCATATTTTCTAATATCATCACTTCCAATTTGGTGTATGTAATTCCAGGTAGGCGCTTTCTGCTTCCAATTTGGTATACCCGCAATCTGGTAACCCAGAAGATCCCTTAATGGCGTACTTCTTAGTGGTTTGTATCTCAAGCCATGCAGCTGCCTCTACCACATTGAATAAGTATCTCAAGCCTGCATGCTGTCACAACTAGCTGATTTTTCTGTGACTTAGGGCCCAGGATTTAACGTTCCGAATTCGGAAATGTGCGAACGACTGTACTCCCCGCTATGGTGACGAGTATCCAGGCATGTTTAACCGAAGCTTTCAGTCTTTGATATAGTTGGACGGCATCATGAGGCTCGGCCAACCCGATCTACCATTACATGTACTTATACCAGCTATACCTGTTACTGGTGGTCCCAGATCCTCTTAATGTCCGAAGACTCCCATATGGGTGCATCCAAAGCTCCATTGGGCTTTGATACGTACACGCCTCCATGCTTCCACTTCTGGTTCGTCAGTCAGTTTCATCTGCCCTTGCAGAGTTCATTCCGATTCCCAGTACTCACATTTGACACCTCCAACTTTATACCAATCCCTCCCAAACTACCAAGCCAGTTGGCCCGGAAGGATTGGTCTGCCTGGCTTTATGTGCCAATGGACTCCCTTTCCTTAGTACCTAATTCTGAAACATAGGTCCTTTTCCTCCGGTACGACTCTAGCGGCCAGGTTGGTGTCCCCTCTTGCCATAGAGTATGTTTTGTTCAATTCTCCGGTCTCCGGTTGAGAGGGCTTTTGTAGCACCGTAGGAGGATCTTCTTTACCTCCCTACTCAGGGCTTGCCAAACGGGTTTCAATTGTTTCGGTCCCTTGGATTTGTCTGTGTAACTTATACAACTGCGCCGATGCTCCCATTCAAGATAGTAGTACCAAGGTTACAGGTAATATACCCGACCGATCGATGAACAAATGTTACTGTAATACAGGTTTATTTTCCAATTCGTCTCCAGTAGGATTTGAACTCTAGACCTGCCGCTTGGGGGGTGACAACCAGACAGCTTCTCTATGTCGCCACACCAATCTTTTATTGCTTATAACTTGTGAAGTAGTGATTAGAATAAAATGATTTTAGTACTATTCAACTTGTCTTATTGAAACGAATTGAATAGTACCAAAATCATTCGATTCTGATCACTAGATTACAATATATCACGGTTGCATTATAATTAGTACATGTATAATAATTTGTTAATTTTTTAGCTTTTATTTTAATTTGAAATATCGTGTGATATAGTGATTAGAATTGAATGATTTTGGTACTATTCAATTCGTCTTGATGTAACGAATCGAAAGATACTAAAAATGTTTGATTCTGATCCTTAGATCATGTGATACTGGCCATAAAAGTTATCTGCACCATAATACCTATACTCATTATGAGCTTTATTTTAAAAAAAAGTTTATTAGAGTGTGGTGACTTAGGTTAAAGGTCGAGTTGTCACTCCCAAGTGACGGGTTGTAAGTTCGAATCCCACCTGGCGCTAGTTTTAGAAAATTACACCTGTGTAACTGTGATTGATCTTTGTCAATAGGTTGGGTCATGCAAAAACCTGTAACCTGGATCACATCATTGAAACGGGAGATTTTAGAAATAGAATTGTGAAATGTCTAGGAACCTAAAGATCAGGACTTGTTTGGCAAGACCCGAGTAAAGAATAGCTGGACTTTTAACAGTAATACAGAACGAAGTCGAATTAGATAACAGAACCGAGAAACTAAAACATTAGAGCTTTTCAGGTATAGGCCCTTACCAACCAAGCTGCTAAAGTCGCACTAGAGGAAAAGGCCATATATTATAGAAGTATGGACCAAGGAAAAGGAAACCATAAGGCAAATAAAGCCTGGCTGACTAATCCTTCCAAACAAATGGATTGGGTGTTAAGGAACTACTGGGGTATAGCTTATGAAGATGAAGGAGTAAAATACTTGGGTCTGTGTGAACTTCACAAGGACAGGTTAACAGTGCAGTTTAATGGTTCACTCTAATTGCTAGTTACTGTAGCAGATGTGATCTATAATATCAGAAGTATTAAAAGATAGTGATATGGGACCTGTACCTTAGAGCATTTCTGGACTAGACGATATGCAGATTATGCATATACAGGAGTTATGGTTGGTTTAAAGCGTATATGACCTGATACATATCTAAAACCTTCTATCCAACCAGTAGGATATACAAAAAAAAAAGTCATTTAAATTGAACTATTAGATACCAAAATAATTACAAAAAACTATTTTTTTACTATTTTTTTTGCTTTTCAAATTTTGGTAGTTTTTGCTAAAACGCATAAACTATAATACCTGTACTAGATAACCAGGGTCCTGTTGCAATTTAAAAAAATTTTTTTTAAAATAAAATTGTGCCTTGAAAACTTTATTAAGTATATAATTGTATATATTATATAATACTATATAAGTACTGCAGACTCAAATATTTTTGACTATCTGTGATCTAAACCTACTAGAGTTTTTTATACCCATCTTCTGTATAATCTGGATTTTTGAACTACTTTCTATTTTGTCATTTAACTTTTTACTATATTCCTTGCTTTTCTCATATTGCCAATCTTAGTAGGTACAAAGGCTTTGTTTAGACACTTATAACCTTATAGTTACTTTCTAAATTTTGGTATTTTGAAATTATCTATATGCTGGCAAAAGGTATTTGTACAATGCTTTGCCCAACAACTTTTAGTAATCTATTATATATTACTGCAGATATGCTATCTAAAAGTAGATAAGCACTAGCTATATTGCATAACTGGCTCAAGTGAAAACTACTCTTTACTTTAGCAAGCTAGCTCTTATTTTTTCTATATGGTATAGCTACTACAACTAGATTTTATAATATATTTTTGTACTACTTTTAATTTCTTGTATAGCAGTTGGTGTTCCACTATTGGTTTGATTAGGGAGCTTTATTTTATACATTATAAATCCCACTGCATAGTTCATTATTTTGTTTATATTTCCAATTTACAAATTTGTTTAATAGTAGTAGCTTCATATTCTTTATCTGGTTAGACCAATTCTTTATTATAAATTCTATTGTGTTCACCACTTTTCTTACTATTTAAATTTATGTTATAGTTATATTATCCTTTTAATTAAGATTTCAAGATTGCTTTAGAGTTGTTGTTCTTGTTTGTCAAAGATTTACTCACACAATTTTTATATAACTAAACTATTATCTATAGTACCAACCCTTCACAATAGATTTTCTTTAGAAATTCCTAAACCAAATTTGTACTTCATATGGATTTCATAGGATCTGTATCTGAATTTTCTTAGAAATCGCCTTTAATAGAATTTGAACCAAAAACCTAAACTATAGAAGTTGAGCATCTAGACAACTAAACTATGAAACCCTAATCCAATTTAAAAAAAAATTTGTTTTTTTTTTTAATTTGGCAGTCTTGCTACAACTTTATTTACTTTTGTAAATTTTAAAATATACTATTTTATCTTACAAAGTTTGCCATTTTTGGCACTAATACTAAAGTGTGACACACCCGGTTGTTTTAGAGATACCTAAGTGTAACCTGCTATAACAAACTTTTTCTCTCTAAGTTTCTTTCTTTTAATAAAGAAAAACCACCTAGATCTGCGATCAGAGTTAGCTGTCTGTCAAAACTACCATCTATTTTATATTCTAGCTCGCATGGACCCCCTGTTCAATCCATACGTATACTTCTTTCTTTGCGATACTTAAAATTTCTGTTCAGCACCGTCTTAGCCTTCTATTTTTTACTACCGTTTCTTCTTCTTCTGACCCTTCTTTGCTTCTTTTCTTTTTCTCTTCCGGTTTCTTTTTCTTTTTTTTCCCTCTTCTTGGTCTCTTTTCTTTTCTGCCCTCAAGTAATCCATAGTCTTTTTCCCATTTAGTAACTATTGAGCAGCGTTCTTTCCTTATTTCTCTCTAGAAGACAGTTAACCATTTACCGAGAAAAGCCACAGCTACGTCCCAGGCCTTAATTTTAGAAAGGTTCATTCTTTCTAAAGATGATCCTATATCATCTGCCAGAAACCCTCTTAACCACTTTATATGCCGATTCTTATACTCATTCCTATTCCTGGGTATGAAGACTTCTCTTAGCCGGTCTAGGCCTAAAACTATCTTATCCTTATATCTTAACTCTTCCTTAATACTGTCCAGGATTTTTTCTTCCTTCTTTGTCTATACCTCTTTATCATGTGGGCATGTAGATAAGTGCTTGAAAGATTTCTTTTCTTCCTTGCATTTTCTACACTAAACATCTTGATACAACTAGGCCTCCGCACGGGCCTGGGCTACCCATTGGTACCCGTGGGCAGTGTTGTCACTTGGACGTGTCCATACTATGTTTTTTGTCCAACATCCAAGATTGTCCAAAATCGTCCAAGCCTATGTCTCATGTTTAACTAATCAATAAAGAATTTAAAAAAATATATAATTATATATTTTTTTAGGTGCTGGACTCATTGTTGAAAAAATTAAAATAGATTATCTTAATAAAATTTTAAGTAATTTTAATTTGAAAAAATGTCCAAAATGTCCAAAAAACGTTCAAGTGACAACACTGCCCGTGGGTAGGACCACAAAGGGCCGGGCTAGAGTATTTAGGGTATTGAATTCCAAGCCCTAGGGTAAGGGTAAGGGCTTGAGACATGGGCCCTTACACAGACAGGTAGGGTGAGAGTAGTACTGCGGTATCCGTTATACATATTTCACATGAATATCAGCTCATATAATTGGCTAATATATGTTAACGTCGATCTATACCTGATACCTATTTTATTTAAGAAGTACGTGAGATAAAGAATGTATGTAATTTGATATTGATTGAGCTCTGATCTCGACCCATACTTTGTTGTTGCGATTGATTTTTGGTCAAGGTTGTAGCACGTTGTGTATAACCCTTGACCAGTGCTACTCTTCTTTTCTATCTGTTGACCCTCATCAACATGCAGAGTATAAAAACATTATCTTAAACATTTAAAATCAGGTATTCAAGTTCACGAATATTTAATATTTAGTTCTCATTAGCCGTTAATTTGGCATTGCATGTAAAGAGTATTTATTAATCTAAGTATTTTAAATAAGTATTTAACTTTATATATATTTACTAGTTAATTTTATTTTATTCGTATCAAAGTATCTATTACTTTTATTAAGCCCGTGGGCACCCATGGGCTTTGAGAGCCGAGCTAGGGCATTGAGTCCTAAGCCCTAGGGTAAGGGTAGGGGCTTGGAAGTCAAGCCCTTACACAAACAGGTAGGGCTAGGGTATTTCTACTACCCGGCCCTACACGGCCCATGTGGAAGCCTAGATATGTACAACACTAGGTTGTGTATTCGTCGTTTTATTAGAGTCGGCAACAGCTTACACAGGTCAAAATTGTACACATCAGTATAATATCGGGTACCCGATATGTATAGTATATATAGACGATATGTCACCGATATGTGTAAGATATATTTATACACATACCCGATATGTGTAGAGTTTATGCAGGATATCGGACACACATCGGACACATATAGTACATATATAGTACACATGCCGTACACATGCCGTATATATATCGCATATATAAATTCTGTAATGCATCATGTACCCGATATATATTATAGGGTACCCGATATGTGTAGAGTCATGTAGGATATCGGACACATGTCAGACACATATAGTATATATGCCATATATATATCAGATATATATCGCATATATAATATTATGACGTTAATATTATTAGAGTTTTAAAAAATGGTCCCTTATCTAGTAGTACATATTATTATTACAATTTTAATTAATTTATTTTTTAATTTATTAAAAATATATACATACAAATATAGTCATTGAAAAATTTTTTATTTATACAGATATCGCATAAAACGAATATTTTAAGCAATACAATTCTATTCCAACCTAACAAACTAACCTTAAACACATAATTTATACTAAAAAACCCTTCTAACTAAATATTATACCTGAATCTAACTCTAATCCTAACTAACTATTGACCAATGAATTCACAAAATCCACTATTAACCACTTACTTACGAAGCTATAACGGCAAATTCACTCCAACGATGTACGTATAGTGCACTCACAATGAAACAATAACGATGACGATATTGGAAATAACAAACCAATGAAAAGCGACACCAACGTCAGAAGCAATATCTAAAAAAAGCCCAAAAACACCTTTAAAAGCATCTACAAGCTATGAAACCCACCAACAAAAACTTGAATAATGATGATACTGAGGTGGCGAAATTATACCAGTGAAGGCGACGACGACACCAAAGTGATTATCTATTATTCTAGCAAAGAAAAGAAATAACTCAAGCCCAAAAAGATAAAAAAATAAACAATAAAAAAAACTGCTTATCTTAAACAAAAACTTCCAAGATGACAACGCCAAATGACAGAATCACATCAGAAAGTCCCAAAAGCTAAATCCACAAAAGAAAAAAACATTAGTTCAAGCTAAGAAAAAAAAAAGAAAAAAGCCACTATACCTATCTCGCAAAATCCCATTTCACGAAGCGAAGCTAAAAGACATTCTAAAATTGCTACAAAGTTAGAAAAATGTTAGTTGAAGAAAAAAAAACCAGAGAAACGTTTAGTTGAAGAAAAAAAAAAGGCACAAATAAATACCGATAATACTTACTTATCAAGAAGAATATCGAAAACATTCCAAGAATAAAAACCTAAAATACTAAAAATGAAATCTTCCAAACAACAAAAACCTGAAGCAACACCGAAATGACAAAGCACGAACAACAATGCCGAATGCCAATTCTCTATACTCTATAAACGACGAACCCACTATAGCGGCTCCACTAAATCCACTACTTAGTTTTTTAGCAAAACAATCTTACAAGAAAGAAACTGTTAGTTCAAAAGAAAGAAAGTCACCAAAGACGAAATCTCTACAAACTACATCACCAAAATGGAAAAAGGCTAAAATCGCCAATGACAATACCGAAACGACGAGGCCTAAAATCTCCATGGACAACAGTGCCAAAATAATGAAAGCCCAAATCTCTATACTCCATAAACGACAACACCCACTATAGCGACTCCACTAACTCTACCACTCGGTTTTCCATCAAAACAAACCTACAAAGAAAGAAAGCATTAGTTCAAAAAAGAATAAACAAACAATAATGAAAAAAAACTACATATATCAGGAACCCGGTTCTATTCTCTAAAAAAAAGGAAAAAAACAACTGATTTTTTAGTGAAGCAAAAAAGAAAAATAAAATAAAAATAAAAAAATGCGAAAAGCAAATCTAGATAAAAAAAATAATGGCAGAAATACAGAAATAAAAATAAAAGCCTGATCATATTTTATGATGATCAGGTTACACAATATAAATAATTAATTAAATAAAAACGATAATTAAAAAATTTAAATAAAAAAAATTTTAAAATAAAAAAAATTAAATTAAATAAAAATAAAAAAAAAGCGAAAAAAAATTATTAAAAAATAAAATGAAAAGTCTTTGTGCTACCCGGGTTGGTATACCACCCTGTCCAAATTAAATAGTAATTTGATGACGCACTCACTATAGGGTTAGGGTCAGTCAGTCAATTTAGTATTTAATTTGGATAGGGTGGCAGTGAATTATTTACCACCCCGGGTGGCGCCAAGACGACTCCAAAATAAAAAAAAGCAAAAAAATAATAATTTAAAAAAAAATTTAAAATAAAAAATAAAAATTAAAATAAAAAAAAACGATAAAAAAAAAAATTAAAAATTGATACCAAATACCCACCCAGGTGACCCGGTATTACTACTAAATTATATAGATAATATAAAATACATTTTATATAATTCTGTTACAGTGTTATCATATTTATACTATATATTATAATTGAAAAAAAAATGCGACAATGATTTTTTTTTAGTCTAGATTTCTAAATATTGTTAATCATTTCTAAAATTATCTTAGCAGTTAGTATTTCAAATATCAGTATGGTATCATAATTTATATTTAAAAGTCGTACCATACTGATCTGCTATTATAAACAGTATGGTATGATTTGATAAAATTCACACCATAAAGCCGTATGATACTGATCTGAGAAATAATGTTTTAAGCAAGCTAATGCAGCCGTGGCTGAGTTGGCTTAGCCGGCTAAGCTAGCCGATACGATACATGTTCGGCTGGCTAATGTTTTTTTTTGCATGTTTTCTCACTTTCCGAGTCTTGTTCTAGGAATCAATAGTAAAGAAGTTAGGTGATTTTTAAAGAGATTGAGGAGATTTTAGGAATCAAGAAAATTTTCAGACGTCCCAGAACTTGGCTTTTTTTTTATTACTGCTATTTTCATAATTTCTGGAACATCTGATAAAAATTGACCAAATGATGTTTCGGCTGAATTCGATAAGTTATTGATTCGGTATAATAAAAATAATTACAGCTGTTCTCATAAATTCTAGGACAACTAATAAAAATTTGGCCGAAATTAATTCGGCCGAATTCGATAAGTTATTGATTTCGGTATGATCAGTATAATAAAATAATTAATAAAAGCTATTTTTGTATCATAATGATCATTTTACAATATCATAACAATGTCAACAATTTTAAATTTAGTTCGAATGCTTGTCCAACATGTTTGGTGTGCTTAGGTTTATACGAAAATTTATGGAAAAACTGTTCATGTCAACCAATAAACCTTAACAAGAAATGTAAAAAAAGAATCGAATATAAACTAGACTTTTATAACAAATATATTACTCGAACAGGTCTCACTATTAAAAAAGTTAAATATGACCATGAATTTGTCGACTGGTTTGAATAGGAATTGAAGTTTTATACAATTTTTTAAACCTAATTTTTCTTCGACAAGAACGAAAAATAATTAGAAATGAATAAATGCCTTCGTTGAACGAACATGGATCTTGTCAAAGAATAGGAATTGAAAATTTACACAATTTTTTAAAACCAATATTTCGTCGAAAAATAATTAGAAATGAACTAAGGCTTCGTTTGAATGAAAATGGATCTTGCCAAAGAATAGGAATTGAAATTTTACACAATTTTTTAAAATGAATTTTCGCCGAAAAATAATTAAAAATGAATAAAGGCTTCGTTTGAGCGAAAATGGATTTTGCCAAAGAATAGGAATTGAAATTTTACACAATTTTTAAAAATGAATTTTCGCCGAAAAATAATTAGAAATGAGTAAGGCTTCGTTTGAGCGAAAATGGATCGTGCCAAAGAATAGAAATTAAAAGTTTACGACTTACAAGTGCGACAAGTATGCATGTCGATATTTAGTCTTATTGCTGTATTGTAATATATATTAATCATCTAATCTTATTAAATTACGTATCTGATATTATTTGTTACTGAATCTTATTTTTCCCGAAATCAATAACTTATCGAATTCGGACGAACTAACTTCGGCCAAATGTTATCAGTTGTCCCAGAATTTATGAGAATAGCTGTAATAAAAGCTATTTTTTGTATCATAATGATCATTTTACGATTGTCATACAATAAAGTCAACGACTATAGAAAAGAACCCAAGCAATAATTTCAAAATATTTTTTGAATGCTTGTTCAACATGATTGGCATGCTTAGTTTGGTATGAAAATTTATGGAAAAAACTATTCATGTCAACCAATAAACCTTAACAAAAAATGTAAAAAAGGAATAGAAGATAAATTAGACTTTTATCACAAATATATTACTCGAACAGGTGCCGCTGTTAAAAAAGTTAAATATGAGATATCCTAAATTTTTTAAAAATAAATTTTTCGTCTTCAACAAGAACAAAAATAATAATTAGGAATAAATAAATGCCTTCGTTTGAATGAAAATGGACGTCGAAAAATAATTAGAAATGAATAAAGGCTTCGTTTGAGCCCAAAGAATAGGCATTGAATTTTACAACTTACGATATTTAGTCTTATTGTAATATCTGATCTTATTAAATTATGTATCTGATTCTTATTCCCAAAATCATAAACTTAATCGAATCGGCCGAAACATTATTCGGTCAATTTTTATCAGGTGTTCTAGGAATTATAAAAATAGCTGTAAAAAAAAACATTAATCAGCCGTTAGAGCCATAATTTTTATTAGCTAGCTCAGCCTAGTGCTCGTACTCGGATAACTCTTTATTCGAAGGGTTGTAACCTTTAACATAATCTAATAACCGGTTTTATATCCTATTCAAATAAAAGGATAACGGTAATGCATCAATCAAATAAAGTAACTTTATATTGATCAATATAAAAAATGATTTATGCATGAAGTTTGTACTTTGTACATTCTATTCTAACTTAAGTATTCGTCAGGTGTTGTTAGTGGCCAGACAAAGAGATCCAGGCGTATTTCGGAAATAAATAAGAGTTTATAAAATCTTATTTTTGTATCAAAATTTTGAAATCGAAAAATGAAATGGGAGTGCTTAGAGACTCCCATTTGACAAGTAAAAATTTTTTTATTATGCAGATCAACAAACTATTTAATAATAATAAAACGATATTAGAAGCAGTATCGATTAGCAATAAAATAATTTATAATAATGAAGGTCATATAAAAGTGTATTCGAATTTTAATTAAAAAATAAATAAGATTTGATTTGTACATCTCTTATTTGATAATAAATACGTCTTAAAATAATTTTAATCTGAAACCCCTTATTATTATAATATTCCACATCATTCTGAATTTATGTTGATTCTCAATTGGCATGTGTTATTTGTGAATCGTGAAATGTCAATTGTCATTTTAGAACCGCTATCTATTTACCAATTATTAATAATAAAAAAAAAGCGAAAAATAATAATAATAATGTAAAAAAATAAAATAAATAAACGCAAATAAAAATGAATTACTAAATATTAATGCTAACTTTTCATATTAAAAAAATACATTTGAATATTCATGTATTTTTTAACAATGTAATTAAAATTTTTTGTTCCCCGCGTATAACACATCTGCATTTGTTTTTCAGCAACAGCAGGAATCTTCTTGTCTAACCCGAATCTAATAAGTAATCTGCATTACGAATTGACGATCGAGAAAATCGAGAAAAAACACGTTTCAATTCAGAATTGAAGTAAATTCTGAAATGACTTGGAACAATAATAGTATAGAATAATCCTTTTATCACGTAGCGTTCAACTTGTGCTTTTCTTATTGTATTCCGTACTGTGTAAAGTATGTAATAGAAAAATAAAATATGTACTTACTATACAAGTATGTATTCATATATATAATATAATAATTGTTATTATATAATACTTACAAAAAAACTGAAAGCAGTATAAGTTTAAAACC
The DNA here is from genome assembly GCA_003550325.1 of Gigaspora rosea. Lineage (NCBI taxonomy): Eukaryota > Fungi > Glomeromycota > Glomeromycetes > Diversisporales > Gigasporaceae > Gigaspora > Gigaspora rosea. Next base: position 19,684 of record QKWP01000333.1, read on the forward strand.
GGATCAGTTTAACACCAAATCCCTTCTTTTCCATATTCAATGATAAAAGAAAACTTCGCCGCCAGAGCCGAGCCATTAAGCATATGCGGATAATATTTTTTGTTCTTGTCGAGAGACCCCACCGGCACCCTAAAAGTCAAAGATAATATTTTTCTCAATGGCAAGTTCAGTCCGGTTATTATTGAATGACTGGAAAAAACCCCTCAATTTTGGCAAAACAAAAAATATACAATGGATTAACGCATAATGCCGGCTGTCAGTTTCATATTCATTATGGAAAGTTTTGATAGTAGTATAAATACTTTTACTTTGCTGAGATTGGTGATTACAGAGAAAATGGGCTTCATAAAGTGTAACTGATTTATATCGACCTATTAAATAAATATGATAAACGAAATATTAAAGTTGTGTTCTTATTTAAAATATATTAAATTTATGATGTAGACAAGCTTTACACCGGGTGATACTAGTATATAAATAATACGCAAATTAAAATATTTATTATAATTGTATTTTACCCTATATTATCCTATCATATCTTAAGTTAACTGGATACCTCAATAATTTATCTTTTTATCAAGTTTATAATTCGGATATCCGGATAGCCTAACGGTTAACCAGTTATTGTATCCTAGGGTATGACCACTAGCTCAGCCAGCTAATCAAAGCCATGTGGCTTAAATCACTACTGCGAAATACCTTCAAAATAGTATAGTACATAAATTTATATTAGCAGAACAGTATGGTACGATTTGATAAAATCCACACCATACGGATCTGGTAGCTATACAATTTTTACGAACAATTTTTTATCGTTATATATTTGTTTCCTTAAATAATTGACAAGCGGACTAGATACTTTAATATAAGTATAAGCTTTCACGCATGATATATTTTTCAATGTTTTTATCGTACTAATTTTTAATTTTTTTTATTGCAGACATTAACGTTCAATTTCGATCATATATCAAAAATAAATGAACCAATACTTGAGCAATTTTTATTGATTCAATTTATTCTAATAAAATCTTGCAGACCGAATAGCTCGCCCATGCTATGCTGATTTTAAAAAAATCCACCGAATCAAATGTTAAAAAGATTTTATAATATTTGAATTTTAACTAATTTTGTATGAGCATATTAGTATAAAATTGCTTAAGACTATATGCATGCATACATTTATGCATTCATGTGCAATGAAGAATCTGAACACTTGTAAAAGAAGAAAGCAAAAACTAGAAATTAAACATCTAAATCTTTGGTGGAATGTAATTTTTCTTAATATTTGCTAATATATTTGCTATTTGATTAATCTTATGTTTTTCTTTTTATCTATATAAATATGCTATTATAGTAAATTAGATTTATGTGCAGATTACGATATTGCAGATATGGATGACCCGTGGGTCAACCAACGGGGACAAGTGGGTGACCCGTGGGTTGACCACCTAGATAGCTATAATTGTTCCACTAATAAAGGTTGCTGCACTGCCCCTATAGCCTTGGGATCCAAAAATTGCTAATGATGGTCCTTGCACTGCCATGCAACCATGAAACTCAAAAAAAAAAGACCCTGACTACAATATCTACTATCTATGACTGATACTACTAATACTTGCAAGCCACTTAAAATAGGGTAGGTGGGTGGGAGATAGAGCCAGCTTTTACTAAGGTGAGCTATAGCAAAACCAAGGATAACTTCTTCAATTCTGAACAACAAACCTTTATAAACTTCATTCCTTAACTTTGCAGGCTCATAGCCACCAATTTGTATACTTAGCCCTATCCTATTTACCAATATTGTAGAATTCTATATTTGCTAAAATCATATGATATTACAACACAAACAGCAAACAAAACCCTGCCCTTAAACAAGAAGCCTCAACCAAGCTCTAAACAAACAATAAAAAACAAAAATCTATATAATTTGCAATAAATAAGCTAATCCCACAATAATGACCGCTTCTTGACAAGCTTAACAAAAATTCATGCAGATCGTCGGCTATAAGGATAATATTACTAGGCACGTAAGCAGTATTTAAGAATGAAATATTAAAAAAAAATCTCAACACTCTAACAATAAATTTATTTAATTATTTAGATAGGTTTATTTTACATAAATAAAATTAATCAATAGATAAGCGTTACTAAAAAAAAAAAAAAAAGATTTTAGAATTTGAATTTTCAAGGCTGAATTCTAAGTTCGAAAAGCCGGAAATCACCTGGTTTAGTATGATTTACACAATATTTATATAAAATCAATATAAATATTTTTTAGCAGATTAATTCTTTTACCTTTTGTGTTGATAAAACAATTGCTAGAGCTATTTGGACGAGTAGATATAGTCAAGCAAAAAATTTCATCTCTAATAATGAGCGATAGGGCCTCTGACTATGTTTGTTATTAGACTAAATGGGCTGATAATTACTATTAGGTAGCTCAGTACTTAAGCAAAAGTGATTGTTTGGTCCGCAAAAATATGTTATTATCTATATTTATTCTTTATAAAAATAGCTTTCTTAGGTGCAGTTATAACCTTTAAAGGTAGGCCTAGGATCCGACTATTACCTCCCTAAAAGCTATTTTTTATATTTATAAAATGTTCATCAAATTTGGTCAAGAACTTATGAAAATATCTTTGATATAAACAATTTTAGCGCAGCTTTGTAATATATGTTTTTTTGTTTTTTCAAAATAACCCACAATTTGATAATGCTTTATAAAGTATTCTGTTATGCTAACCTAAAAATTTTCTATAATAATGTTCTATGTATATTGGATAATTTATTTATTAATTGCTTAAAAATTATTATTAACAATTTGTAACAATTAGAAATTTCTATTGCTAATTAATACTATATTTATCGGGTACCCGATATGTATCAAATTAAAAAAAATTTAAATAGTAAAATTATTTTTTATATTTTAAAGAATATATTTTTTTGAATATATAGGATATCTGTGTTGTAAACAATGATTTAGAATTATAATATATGTAGATTTAAAATTTATTTTTATTACATATACATATCGGGTACCCAATATATGTAAGATTAGCCAAACTATACGATATATATATGATAGGTCACCGATATGTAGCATTTTATTTATTTTTTAATTATAGTCATATAGTACTCGATAGATATCCGATATATCAGTTTTTGACCTGTGTTATTTATACACTTTATACGAAAACTCTATGTGCTGTTTTCTTTTCTACTCTTGCCCTGTAGCTTACTATGCTTCTTCATCAGGGTATAAAAGGGTTTCTAGTTCTTTTGGTTCACTCGCTTCTGGTGGATCTCATCGTAGGTTCCTTGGTTAAATGTCCACTCTGCTCTAGTAGCCGTCATTAATATCTGCTTTATAAATTCTCTCGGAGAGCATTCTATCTCTAACTTCTTCCAGACTGGCCGAAGACCATATTTTCAGTCATAACCCGTTTCACTCCTGTTAGGGCACCTACTTCTCCTCCTTCTTTTGCTATTCGGTCTGCTCTTTCATTCTGTTCATTCTCTGCATGTGCCTTTACCTTCTCAAGTACCACTTCTATCTGTACTACTACTTTTATTGCCGCTAATATTGTAGAGTTATTTATTTTCATCCACTCTCGTGTTCTGGGTCTACCAATAACCTTTTTAACTAAAATTATTGCTGCACTACTATCAGACCTAATAATATTCCTACTTTTAGACGGTACTATTAGAAGAGCTTCTAAAATTGCCATTAGCTCTGGTTGTGTAAATGAAATCTAGTTCTGAATTCTGTCTTTGGTATCTCTTACAACCTTTCTCTCTCTATCTATTTGTACAACTCCGTATCCTAATATCTTCCTATTATCTACTACTTTGCATAACCCATCCGTATAAAACCACAAAATATCTTCTTTCCAATTTTCATCTAGTGCTTTTTTCAGTTCCAGTCTCTTTTCTTGCCCTTCTACTAACCTATCTATTAGTTCTAAACTTGGTTTTTCGATTACTATCCTTATCTTCTTTTTTCTACTCCGCAGGCTTCTAACTTGCTCTGATGAAATACTACTTCCCTTTCCTCGTTTTATAAAGTAATCTGGCTTCAGTTCTAGGTTCATTTCTACTTTTGTATATTTCACCCATAGTGATATATTTATTAGTTTTGCTGTTCTTGTTTTTTTAACTCCATTACTCGATTTTTCTTGAAGCACTTTGTTAGAACTTCTCTCTCCCATCTGATTTTTGCTTTTACCATTACTCTCATAGCAGATAATATCTGTGAAATGTGTCCTTTTTGTCGTTACTCGACCAATAGATGGCTGGTTTTCTTTATTTTTATCCACTATTACCCATTCTTATTTGCTTTTTTTTTTGAAATTGGATTGCGTTGCGGCTTCAGGGCTAAACCATTTGGTTCTTGTGTCTTAAACGCCTCTTTTACCTTATGAGTGTGGATGTTCACCAAAGTAATGTTTTCTATTGACTAAAACCAGGTTGCTTTTTTCCTACTTGATCTTTGATTGGACAGTTTCTTAATTTGCTACCAAGTTACCAGTCTATCCCCCATTGGGTTTAGCAACTGGTTTATATACCATACATCTCTTCCTCTAAGTTTTTCCCAATTTTTCAATTTAACATGTTCTAGTAATACTTCCATAATTGTTCTAGATTCTTTATCTAGCTCCTGGAAGAACCACTATTCATTATAATTATATTCTGATCTCACTTCTATATCCAACTCCTTTGACAATTTCAAGATTTTTGCATTAAGATTATGTTTAAACTTCGTAATTTCTAACCAGCTCTGGTCAAGTATCCATATCGGTTTGGGGCTGCATATTTTCTGTTGTGGTCTCAATCTTGTCGATTGGCCAAGTACTTCTAAATTATTGATTCTAATTACCCATTCTGCTAGCATTTGTTCCGTATGTCTTTGCCACAGACTTTTGATACCCAGGAGTTCCTTATGATTTGTTATACAATTAGTAGCCATTGACACGATATTTGCTTTCCACTTAGCTAATCTAAGAACCGGCTAATGAACTTTGTCACATGTTCTTTTATCTAGGAAACATTCAGATATTTCATTTGGCCTATTGATATCTGTTTATTCTTAACCAGACTTGTAAATATAAATGTTTCTTTTTTGAGTTTGTTTACACACTGCTTATAAATGTCTTTCGCTATAATCTAAACTCCAAAAAAACGAGCTGCCTTTTCTGCTTCTAATGCCTTGACTACTGCTCTTTCTCTTCCTAACCTTACTGTTTGTTGTCTTAGTATCACCCTCGAATTTACTACAACTATCTCCGATTTATTTGGGTTTATGTCTATATCATTTATACAATAGAACTCATTTGCTTTGTCTAATATATCTTGCAGATCACTTTGTGTACTCGCTATAAATATTGTATCATCTACAAATGCTAGATAGCCTATATTAAGGCACCTTTCTTTTCCAAACAGCATTAAAGACTCAGAAGGTTTTTGTATGTCCATGCTATACCCTTTCTTTAGAGCTTGTATTCTGTACAAAAGCGGATCGTAAATTATTCTCCATACAAGAGATGAGATTACCTCCCCTTGGTCGATCCTATCCTCGCTTGAAAACCTTTTGACAAGCTGAACTTTGTGATAACTCCAACCCTTCTTTTACTAAATATTTCCAGCAGGAAATTTGTAGCTTCTGGGAAATCTTAATTCTTGTACATGCCTGTCTAATACTTTTTAAAGGAACCAAATCAAAGGTCTTCTTAATATCCTGTAGTAAGATCCATAGTTCTTTTCTCTCTTCTTTAGCTTTCTCCAGAATATTACTTAGAGTATAAATTGGAGCTCCTGTACTTTCACCAGGTAAGCCCGCAAAATTAAGACCCCAAAGTATTTTGTGCTCTAGAAATACTCTACTGAGCCTGTTTTGGACTATCCATACTAAACTTTTTTAAAATGTTTCCAGTAATATTATTGGTCTTGTACTTGCTAGAAAAAAATCCTACTTAGACATTTTGGAAATTGGAAATATTTGACCCACTTTCCATCTTCTTGGGAAGAAGCTATGCTTTAAAACCAGGTTCACCAGCTTCAAGAATTTTCTCGTTGCTTTAGTCCTGCTTTTTGTATCATAGTGTAACTGATCCCTGATATTCCTGGAGCAGTGTCTTTTTTTGCAATTCTAAGGTTCTTCTCCTATTCTGCTTCTTGAATCGGTGACATTATCTCTTTGTATAACTCTTCACTAATCCACTCCTTCGGCGCATATTCACTCCTCTAGTCTTCTGGTAGTTGAGCAAACAAATGCTTTCATTTTCTAAATTGCTTCTTAAAAAATTTATCTGTTTCTTTTTTAACCTGCTCCGGTTCTGTTATTAGTGATCCATGTGTTTGAGATGTTTTTCTCTCTTACTACCTTATCGATTATTATCTTTTTCCATGCCCTCTCCAATATACTATTTAGCATTATCTTCTCACCTCTTTCGATCATATTATACCTTCACTCTATGTTCTTTACAATATTCTTTTCTATCCTTCTTTTTTCCTCTTCTTTCAGCTTTTGTTTTAGAGTCTTAGTCTATCCTTTGGTTTGTTCGATCCACTCATCTGTCTACTCTCCTTCTATCTGTGATACTTCAGTTTCATGTCTCTCATTGATATCTTGTACCTGTATATTTATTATAAAGTTGTCTATTTTATCTAAATTTTCACCTAATTCCTTCCTTGCCTGTCTTATTAATCTTCTAAGATTCTTTATGTCTCGGAATAGAGGGAATCGATCGATATACTTGGTAATCTTCCAGTCTGTACTTGATTATTTTCGAAGGAATATGCCTGGATGCTGCCTCTAGGACAGCCTTCTCAATCACTTCTACTCCTTATTTATTATTTCCTCTATGTTCGTTTCTTCTATATCTTTATTTTTCTCCACCTCAGTTTTATTGTTTATTTTCGTTCTATTTGCTAATATCTTTTCTAACGTTGACCTGTAATCCTCCCATACTTCTTCTGTAGCTTCTTTATAGAGGAATATTTTTCTTTTAGGAATATCTGCCTTCTTTCTCGCTCTTTGGGTGAATTTTAATACCTCTGAAGTATTAATATCTGCCCATACCAGGTTGTGGTCACTTCCTGTTAAGAGATCCATGTCTTCAATATTGCTGCTTCCTACTTCTAATTTTAGTGAACTAGGTGTCCAAATTTGGTCGATTCTTGTTCTAGTTATACTATTTGTCCAGGTAAATTTTCTTTGAGTAAGATTGTAGTAGTGAAATGCTTCTACAAAGCCTGTGCTTTTTAGCCATTCTGTTAATGATAAATTCTTTTGCTTCTTGAGGGAGGAGTTTGTTGTATCCATCGTTACATCCTTAATTCTATTAAAATCCTCCATTATTACAAAGGAAGTATTTTTTTAGCTACGCAAATATCCTTTGTTATTGTCCTTTGTATCTCATTTTGTATACTCCTGTCGTTTGGGGGCAGATATATGACTTAGCATAAAATAGCTGCTTTCTTAAACGTAAAGCTTACTTTAAGTGCATAAGCACTTGGTCTTTCTATTTTCGTAATATGTTTACTCCATGGGCCATCAACAGAAGACCAACTCCTAAGCCTTTATATTTATCCTGGTCTGAGTTTGACTAGTAATCCCTGTACCCTTTCATTTGAACTTCTATAGATTTAGCTTCCTTTTCTCTTACATTCATCTTTGTTATCCCTACTACATTAAGATCGTGCTCTTCGCTAAAATCAATTAACTCCTGTAACCTATGTGTATTTCTCTTAATACCGTTTATATTATATACCCCTAACTTCAAGAACTCTAACCTCCTTTTTCTTTCCGCCATATCCTCCATAGTCCTGGGTTCTTTTCTTTTATGTTTTTTAGCCATAGATCTGAACCCACTCTCTATGGCTATGTTCTTTGTATCAACTGTAGCGCCCAATTTAGGAGCGTTGGAGTATCCCCACCTCTATCTTCATACTGTTCGAGCATTCCCAAATTAGTTTATCTTTAATCTTCTCTACTAATCTTTGTGCTAATTCTTCTAATCTATATCTTTCTTGATTTGCCTCTTCTTTAATGTACAACCTTCCATTTATATCTTGCGGAGCCTTCTCTTTTTTCTTTATTTCCTTTTTCTCTTGCTGTTCCTTTCTATCATGTCTCTCTCTTTCTGTTTGTGAGACCTGGTTGTACTATGTCACTGAAGGCCTTCTTGTTGTTATCATATGCGATATTGTTATATGCTCATCGTTCTTTCTATATAGTACTAAATATCCTATTCAATCGAATAGTTTAAGTATTTTAGTTTCCTTTTCAAGGCCCTTTCTCTGTCCTCTCACTCTCAAATTCAATTATCATTTGACTTCTTGGATTTCCATTTTTGGTTTGAAATATGTGCACTGCTTTCGCATTAATACTTTTTAATTGTCTTAATAATAGAACTTCTTTTGTAAATCTTGGGAGATTTCCGATTCTTGAATGAATTCTCTATCTTTTTCTAACTCTATTCTCTCGCTTCTCCAGGCTGTAATTCTTGCTAACTGACCATTTCTTAATGGTAAGACCCAATTTGCTTCTATTTTTTCCTTGATACTTTCTCCTATTATACTCTATTCTACTTCTGCCCTGGTTTTGTTATTCATACTTTGCAGTATACGAATTTCACTTGGTTGCCCAAACTTGCTTACCATTTCTGAAAGTTGTTTTTTGGAGATTCTGTTTGGTAGATTCCAAATCATGAAGTAGACTTTGCTGTTTTCAAGTTCTAATTTGTCTTTTTGTCTAACTTTCTCTATATCTTTATTCCTTTTACTATCTGCACCTTGAACTTCTTCTGTCATTTTATTTATACTATTTTTCTTTTCCCTCTCTTCTTTCTCTATCATTTCTTCTTTTTTTGGTTTGTGTTTGTGTTTAATTATGTTTCTTTGTGTCTCTTCTATATTGCTTTGGTCCTCTTTCTCTATACTATTTAGGAATGCTAAAATTTGCTATTCGATTTCCTTATTTCTATAATTTATTGTTCCTGTTTCTGACAATGTTAGTGCTAATTTCCTACTAAATGTTTCTTTTGCAATATTTTTTAAAAGATCTGGAGTAAAACACTTTTTCTTAACCTTTTCCTTTTTTTTAATTGCTTCTTGGTATCGCTCCCAATCATATAGCTCTATTACCTGTCTAATGATATACACAGTTTCTGGATTGGTTATTCCCAGAAAATTAGCTACCTCTTTGCCTTTCTTAAAGGTACAGTTTTGTAAATTTTTTAGTACTACCAAAATTTCTCCCTCTAGTCAGTTAAATAATCCCCTATATTGTAATAGATGTTCCATAATGTTCTAATTATTTATTTATAAATCTAAGCTTGTCACCAGTTTTTGCTTATAGGTTTTACCTGTGTTTGTTTATTTGTTTTGATCTTTGTTTACTAATTTGATGTTTGTTTATTTCTATTGCTTTGTTGTACTTCCGCGTTATCCCGTCTCTGTTTCCTTATTCAGTTTGTTTATTCCTATTATGTACGCACATGTTGTTGTTTTGTTCTAAGTGATTTGCATTACAGGGTTTTTGTAAAATACCCACTTTTTGTGTTTTTGCTAATACATTATCGTTTTCTAATTTCTGTTGAAAATTTTAACCTGTTTTTGGGCTTGATTTGGTTTTCTTTGTTTGTTATAATGTTCTTTGGTTCAGCACTTTTATCTTTTTGTGCTGTTTACTATTAACGATCTTAGTATTTTGTCAGAAATTTTTCTGTTTTTTGTTTTTAATATAGAAATTGAGGATCAGCAGAAAGAGTTGATCGAATTTAAAAAAATTTTATTTTAGTAGTATATATTAATTTTATATAAAATTTTCAAAATACTATAAAACTATATAAAATAATCTATATATTCTATTCTTAAACTTAAATATCTTAACAACTATTTAATCATATTTAATAAAATTTTTAATTTAAATTTATAAATCTATAAAATTTAAATAAATAAATTTTTATTAAGTTTAATTAAATAGTTGTCAAGATATTAAAGTTTAAAATTTTTAAAAAAAAATGCTTATTTATAATAGAATATAGTATAACATTTCATAGAATTCTATTAATAAATTCTATAAATTTTATAATTCACAAGATTTTAATAATTAATTTTAATTTAATGCACTAATTAAACTTATTAAGCATCTAAAAATATATTAAATCAAAAAAATTGTTATTATTTATTTAAAATTGAAAAAAAGTTACTTTATTATTATTATAAAACTTATTCATTAGGAAGTTCAAAAAGTGTTAACTAATAGAATGTAATAGTTGTTCAACAAAATCTATATAGTTTAATACTTTTTATTAATAAAATTAGAGTTAAACAATAGGGCATAGTAAATAGTTGCTAAATGATTATTTGTTACATTTTATTGTTTAATACTAATTTTATTATTAATAAAAAGTATTAAACTATATAGGGTTTGTTGAACAAATATTACACTCTATTAGGCAATACTTCATGAAACTTTCTGATGACTTGTTATGATTATTAGTAATACAAAATATCTAATACTAATATGTAATCAAATATTCTATAGTCAACTCTCTTTATACCGAACCTCTCTATAACAAACTCTGAATATATTGAACTAAAACTTTTAGAATTTTATAATAGTTTAGTATAAAAAAAGTTGCAGTTTCTTAAAAAAATATAGTAATTTTATATATAGCGAACTTTTTTAATAGCCAGAACCAACAGTTTGTTATAAAAAGAGTTGACTGTAAATATTTTATTTACTATCAAAAACTGGTTTTAATTTGGTTTGTTTATTATAAAAAAATTTTTTTATTGCAACTATTACTAACTTTTTAATCTATTTTTTTAAAAAATTAAATATAATATTAAATTTTTTACTTTGAAATAAAATTTGAACATGGTTTAAATAGGCAACTCCCTAGTTGGGTTGAGGTATGGCAGCTAGCATAGAACCTTCAAATAGACTATTTAAATTAAACAACCAAAAATTGTACGTGTGGCTAGTTGTATTTTTATTTATATAACAAATGTCGGGCACCAGCAAAGGTTTCCTTGATTCATATACTTGAATAAAAACTCATCTCCCAAGTGGGAACTTTAATATAAAAAAAATAAAATAAAATAAAATTCAAATATTTGAAAATACTATAAATATGTTTTTTGATATAAACAAAATGCATTTTTATTTAACTATAGTAGTAAGTTTTGTATACTATACTATATAATATAACAATTTTACTATTTTTAAAAATGATCAATATATACTCTACCCTTAAATTTGACTTTGTTAATCAAAAATTCAAAATTATATATCTATTCTCTAAATTTCAAGTAAAATAAAAATAATTCTGCTAATTTGATATATTTTATATACTATAAAGCATTGTATACAGTACTTGGCATCTTATTCAAAAACTCTATTTTTTAAATTAAATAGTATCCATGGGTACTATGTAAGAAACTAGATACTATGTGTTGAAAATATATAATATGAAAATAATAAATTAAATATAGCTGTACTCTTAGATATTATTCAAGAATTAGATTAAATAAACAGTAAACAATATCTGGGTCTTAATCAAGGGATGTATTATAGTGCTCTATAGTACTGAACAAGCTTACTTAATATATAAAATTAGAATTAATTAATAAAAATTTATAAATTATAAAATTTTATTATAGAATTTTATTTATAGAATTTATTAATAAAATTTGATAAAATTTTATAATTTATAAAATTTTACTAATTAATTCTAACTTAATGTACTAAGCAAATATATTTACCGTAAACGGCCGTATAAACAGCCCCCCACATATCAGACCCCCCCTCATTTTTACTAATAATTTTCTTTTTTTTTACTAATTAATTTTTTTGGTGGAATGTACCAGACCCGGGTTGTTTATACGGCAGTTTACGGTAGTACTACAAAATATATATTAATATATTTGAATTCATCTAGTCTGCAAACTTCAAACCAGACCTAAACTAAACTTATAATTAAGTTTAAGTTTGGTTTAATTCTAAACTAAACCTAAGAATAGTACTATAATTTGATTGAATAATAAGATTATACGATTATATACTACAAATTTGTATAATTTTTTTTTTTTTTTAAAAGAGAGGTCTGTTCTCTGTTCTATTTATTAATGAAAATATAAAAAAATACAAATTTTGTAATAATATATTTTATAAAGGGGAAGGGAGGATAAAGCTAATTTACTTTAGACCTAATCTTTACCAGATCGGTCAAAAACCTCCGAATTATATATTAATTAAGTTAGGTGATATGTTATTGTAAATGAATAATTGTGTCCAGTTATTGAAATTTAATGCTTTGGTAGTGGGGTATAGTTGTGTTTCTTGGGTGGAGTTGTTGGGAATAGTGGTTGTTGGGTAAGTTTGTTGATTTCTGTTCGATTTTTGATCCAGATTTTCTTGTATATTTTCTTAATGATGGTATGGTGGAAATGTGGTGTGATGCGTATGGATTTGTTTGGTTGCCTGTGGAGAATAATGTGGATTCAGTTATTGCTGCTAATGGAATATTGTTAGTAATATGTGTTTTTATAAAGTTTTGTATGTAGTTTTCTTTGTGTTGGAGGGGAACGTCTTCTTTAGTTAAAGTTTTGATTAGAACTGTATGTAATAAATATTCGAGTGTGGTTGTATTTTTGGAACAGGTTAGCTAATGGGTTGTATCATCTATTGATTGGAGACATAGTGGACATCCGTAGTTTGGATATATGTTTGGGTTTCTGTTGTAGAGCGTTTGTAAGGTGGTAGTTCGTGAGTTAATGTTTTCACTTTAAAGGCTTTTATTCTTTCTTCTTTGGAATTGGTTGATCTTGCTAGGGGTCTACTGTGTATATTGAGGCTGTTATATGTAAGTTTCTAATTAATGTTGTTCTTTTTGTGCCATTGGTGTATTCTTGTTTGTGATAACCATCGATTTATTGATTTTGCTTTGTACATGGTTTTTAGAAGTAGTTGTGGTGTAAATGGTTCATCCAGCTGGTGTTATTGTATAGAGAAGGAGTTTGTTAGGAATTTTGATGGTTGAAATTCGGTTGTAAATGTTGTTGTGGGTTCTGTTGATATAGCTAAGTGTTCGTCTACGATGCAGTTGTGTCTGATATTCTTTATTTGATAGATTGAGTAGAGGCTTAGATTGTGGTATAGTAGGTTTCCCTTGAGGATATGTTCTTTCAGATGATTGGGTGTCGTTGATATGAGTTGAATTAGATCTTTTATTTTTGTGGTATTCGTTGTGATGATAGTTGTTGCTTTTGTTAGGAGTATTGTCTATATGAATATGAGTGCGGTGATTATGAGTTTCTGTTGGGAAGGCCATGTCGTATTGTTGAGATTAATAGTTTTTGCTGGGGAGCCATAGGTGATAGTGCATATTGGGTGATGGTGTGTTGGGTTTGTATTATGTGGGATAAGAATTTTGATGTTGGTTTCTTTGTGTGTGTTTTGATTGTTATAGTATTATTCCCATAGGAATTGTTCTATTTGTGTGAAGGCTGCACAGTACTTTTTTGTTATGTAGTGCTTTCCTGGGATGTATTCTTGATTAAAGATCTTTTTTGGTAGCAGTTGTCTTATTTTGTTTACTCCTATAAAGTCAGTTATTTGTCCGTGCTATTTCCTGTTGTTGTCAACTTTGATACTGTAGGTCGATGAAATATTTCTACGTATATGGCAGTTTGTTGTGTTGGTGATTCTTGATGTCAGGTCACAGTTTTTGCAGGGTAGAAGATGGTTGTTCTGTTTGTTTAGAATAAAGTGACGTATTTTTGCCATTTCATTCTTTATACTTGAAATTTTACCGAATTCCATGTCTTGTGTTATTATCCATTTGGATGCGGTTGGTTGCCATTTTTTGCATATAAAGGGGTTAGGTGTATGAAGTGTTAGTGATGGGTTTGATGTATCTCTTATTAATTCTGATATTTCTTCGAACCATCGCAGTTTCCTTCCACAGGGGATTTTCTGAATATTGTATGAAAAGTGGTCTAGTCGAGTAGTTGGATGTTATTAAAGTTCGTGAATTGTTCGATATAGGTAGCGTCATGTTTGTTGAGGTAATGTTTAAGTATATTTTGACGTTTTGAGTGCATGAGTATTGTGTTAATGGGGGTTCCGCTTTTGTGACGGGGGATGGGCCATTCGTTATTATTTCTTGTAAATTGAATGTCTTCGTTATAAAGTTGTAGTATCATCTGTGCTGTAGTTGTTAATGCTTCTTTTTTAGTAAAAATGATAGTTTGTGTTTGAAGATGGATTCGTTGGTGTTTGCCGCTAGTTGGAGTTGTTGGAGCCGGATTTTTAGCGTTTGTTTGTCAAATGAAGATGAATTTAATATTTTTTTAGGATATTAATGTGTTGGGTTGTTTGTGTGTGTGATATGCGGTTTAGTCCATATATGTGTGGATGATATAGTGTTGATGAAGGGACTCCTTTTGCGAGTTGTGCTTTGTGTCTTACTATTGTTGCTAGTTGTGAGTCCAGTTGTTTAGTTTTAGACGGTGGTAGGTAAGTGGATTGTATTCTGTATGCTATCCTTGTCATTATGACAGAGTTGATTATGTAAATTGCTTGTTTCACTGTGATCTTTGTGATGCAGAGTCTTTTAATTGCAAGTTTAGCTTCGTGTAGGATTTTCCGATGGATATTGGTATTGCTTTTTCCTCTTGTGAACTACGCTTCTAGGTAGCGGAAGGGTTCATTTTGGTCTATATTACTTATGGTGTGGTTTTGAAAACCTATTTGTTTGTCGTGTAAAATTTTGGAACTATGTGCTAAGACGGATTTATTAGGGTTGACTCTGATATTTGCCATTTCGTAAAAGGAAGTAGCGATCTTTAGTATATCTTCCATTTCTGATCTTTTGGACGCTACCCATGCTGTGTCGTCCATAAAAGCTATGACTGATGTGTTGTGTGTAGTGAAACAAGTCGATTTTAAAAATTCGACTTGACTAAGTCGACTCAAGTCGATTATTTATTTCAGTTTTTAGCCGAAGTCGATTTTTTTTAAATTTATTATCACGTGAAAAAATACACCAATCATATCACGTATCAAATATGTATGCGCATGTGCATATGTACTACAAACTTGAATATCAAAGAACTAATCAGATTTTATTAACAAATTATTTAGCGTTAGTACATATTTAAGTGCGTCTACTCAAGATCTAGGTAAACGTTGAAATTCTTATTATTTTCTTTTAAAAAAATTAAATTATGAACACTTTCCGGAAGTAACCTATTTCTTTTATCTGTTAATACATTTCCAGCTGTTGAGAATAGGCGCTCAGACGGAACCGAGGTTGCAGGAATTGCAAAATATCGACGAGCTAAACATGCAAGTAAAGGTAATGTATTCAAATGTAACTGCCACCAAGAAAGCGAATTTTCAGTTTTATACTCCGGATCGTTAGGATCATATATTGTCATTTGAGGCAAGTCGAAATATGTTTTTAATTCTATATCAATTGGAGAAAATTTTTTGGTAGGTGTGGCATTATTAAAAAAAGATGCCAAGTTTGAAGACGGCTTTGCCGTTGGTTGGTCATTTGAACATTCATTTTCAATTAACAGCATTCTCATTTGTTGCCTTAGAGATGCTTTAGTTTCTTCAAATTTTTCAGATGCAAATTCTAAATTTTTAAACCTGGGATCTAAAATTGAAGCCAAATATCCTTCTATTACCAGATCTTCCTATCGACAGGCTATATTAAGTTCTATTTCATCTCTAATATCACGAACAACTGAATGACTAAGTGATAATTCTACTTTAAATAGGTGTTCTTAAAGAGTTGAAATTGTTGGAAGCATAAGAGAAAGTGCAGGATATGTATCTCCACCCATAATAGAAGTTGCTTTTGCAAAAGGCTCTAATAAACAAACAAGTTCTTTAAGGCCTAACAATTCATCTTCATTTAATAATAAGGTTTCAAGCTTTTTTCCATCTTTACGGATTTCACGATCGACATGTTGAATCATCTTTTTTGTAAGTAATTGTGTAGGCTCATATAGCAACAAAAGACGCTCTAAAAGCACAAAAGTGGAATTCCAACATGTGGCTAATGCCGTGGCTATTGGTTCTAAGAATTGCATTCGGTTTGTAATATGAGAATTATTTTTTTTATAGTTTTCATCTTGTGCGTCTCTTAACATTTCTCTATACTTATCTTTATGAACCAAAAAACTATTTAAGTCTTTGGCTTTATTAATCAATTTTGTTGCCTCATCAGATTTTAAAGAATCTGTAATTGAAAGTTAAAGGGTATGCACGGCGCAGCGAATATGAATTACGCCAAGGTTATTTATTGCTTTGACCATTGATGATGCGTTGTCAGTTGTTCCAGAAATACATTTTTCTGAAATACACCATTTGGAAAACTCGCGTCTTAAACAGTCCTCGATATGTTCTCCGGTATGAGGGTAAGGAAATTCTTCAATAGTCATAAGCACTTGATTTAGCTGAAAATTAGAATTAAGCCAATGAGCAGTGATTCCGATATATGGTTTATGTGCATTTGTCCAGAGGTCAGTTGTAAATGAAAATTTATCTATTGTTGTACGAAAAAGGTCGAGTATTTTATTTTCTCCAAAACTAACTGCGTCATATATATTTTTTTTAAAGATGTCTTAACATGGAATTTGATAATATGATTCAGCTTCATATACGAAATCGTGAAATTTTTCATTTTCTAAAACGTTAAATGCTTGCATATCATCAACGATCCATGCTAAGAGTCTGGAGGTTAGTCTGTCCTTTTTTTTAGAAGATAACAATGGCTTATTTTTTAATGTATCTATTAACGTAGGTTGATTAGGGTCTTTTTGAGCTATATTAATAGGTTTTTTGGAGACTGGCTGTTCAGATGTTCCTGATAATGGTAATAATGAACCTTTGTCTGATAAACGATGTATCGTACGCAAATGGGAACCAAGCGTACTTGTACTAGTAAGAAGCGCGAAAGTTTCACCACATTCTACAATTTTTCTATCTCGTTTAACTCGAACTAAACATCTTGTTTCTTTTTTTATATATTTATCTTTTTTCTTTTTAGCCATACCCAGCTTTTTCCAGGTTTTGGCTTTTTGTTTGATGAAGTTACGAAAACTGACTTATGTTTTTTAGCATTGTGTAGAGGTTGAATATTTGAAGAGTCAGAGTATTCAGAAGTATCATTTGTTATAGCAAAGTCTTCAAAATTATTTAATGGCAACGTAGATTGTTCAGAGTTTTGAGATGATGTTGAATATTTAGAAGCATATATCGGAGAGGTAGAATATTCAAGATTAGATGAGGCGATATATTCAAGATTATGTATTGATGAAGATTCTAAGGGTCCGGTAGAAATTGAATCAGATATGTATGA
The DNA here is from genome assembly GCA_003550325.1 of Gigaspora rosea. Lineage (NCBI taxonomy): Eukaryota > Fungi > Glomeromycota > Glomeromycetes > Diversisporales > Gigasporaceae > Gigaspora > Gigaspora rosea. The sequence goes on from QKWP01000333.1 coordinate 37,068, forward strand.
TGGCGAAGTAGAATATTCAAGATTAGAAGTAGAATATTCAAGATTAGAAGTAGAATATTCAAGATTAGAAATAAAATATTCAAGAGAACGTGGTGGTAAAGAAAATTCAATAGGAGCAGAATTATATTCTAGGATATTGTTAAAAGTATCTTCTTCTAATTTGTATTGAGGATTTTTTTGATCCATTTTAATCGAGTTATTACTAACCTGCTGAGTTAATTTTACTCTTTTATAGATATTTAGATGCATTTTCACATCAAAAAAATTCCATCACTTTCTATTTCATTTAATCTTATTTTTTTGATCAATAAATGATTACATTTGAGCTTTTTCTTGATTTTTTTTTGTTTTAAAAGATTTAATTTTTATTCTCTTTCTCATGACATATCTATTTGGCCTTATTAATTCTCCCCTTTTTTATTTTAATCTCGACTATGGTATTAATTACATATTTTATTTAGATTAGTACCTCCGAATTAGAAAGTCATGGGATATACGAGCTACGATTTTTAAGTATTATTTATTATTATTCTATTTGTTTTCTTCATAAAAAAAAAAATTTTTTATTACAGTATTATATATGATGATTTTTAATTCTATTTAATTTAATAAACGCACTGAAACTTCGTGTGTGGTAATATATTGATCACTGATTTTTTATTAATCATTGATAATCAGTAAAGCTATTGTAAAAAGTATCGATATGATTATATGTAATCAAATACGTATACTGTATAGCGTTTGAGATATATCTCACAAAAAATGATATCATATTAGTGCAATAATGCATCATATCTTGTACGAAATAAATATTTAATTGAGAAAACCATAGTGATTATGCATTTTGTGCGAAGTCATATGATTTATATAATATATGCTAGCTTTTACTTCACGTGAAGTATAGTTCCAATCCATTAAGCATTTATCTAGATAACTATCAGATATCCAGATCTGAATTTATTCGAATATCCATTTTCTATCCAGATATCTGAGCGATCTGAATTATCTGAATAATTAGATACAGATAAACAGATGATGGATTGGAACTCTAGTGTAAGATACACCTCTAAAATTTATCAAAAAAAAACCTAATTATGTAAGGCCAAGTCCTGGGTCTTGTTCATTTAAATAGTATATAATGTATTCAGGATGCATAGAGTAAAATTCGGAACCTATGACCTGATATAATAGCCAATGAAATTTGTTTATAGAAGAGAACCTTAATAATCGGTTAAGTTGGCTTTACAAAAATCGACTTGGCTAAGTCGACTAACTGACTTAAGTTGATTTTTTAACAATCGACTGGTTTCACTAGTTGTGTGTAATTGTGGTGTTTTTGGAGAAGATTGATGTAGTCATTTGATATCCTTTAAAATGTGTTGCAATTTGGTGTATGAGAGGATCGTAGTATATTCTCCAAAGGATAGGGGATAATGTTTCCCCTTGATCGATACCGTCTTCTACTGTGTACTTTTTAGTTTTTCCGATTGTTGTTATGACTTAATTACTTCGGTCGGTAAATATGTTGATTATAGGGTCAGTTATTTGGGAAGGAATATGGAGGCGATTGAGAGCGTGTCGTAGTAGGGGAATGTGTACAGTATCGTAGGCTTTCAACATGTCCTGGAGTAGAATCCAGAATTCGCAATTGTATGTGTGGGCATCTTCCATTATGTGGCTTAATTGTTGGATTGGGATCATGGTTAATGAGAAGGGGAGGGCTACGTTGTTTTGAGGGGCTAATATGTCAAGTTTTAGTAAAATATTCGAGAGTCTTTCTGTTAGTATCTTTGTTAGTATTTTTCTGGTATGGTCAATTAATGTTATGGGTCGGGTTGAGATAAGGTCGCCGTTGTATTGTGGTTTTTTCGATATGGGCCAGACGAGACTAGCGCGCCACTTTTGGGAAATTGTTTTGAGTTGTAAACAGGTGTTGAAAATTTTTGTTAATAATTCGTGTGCGACAGGTAGTAGTTTTTTAAGTATTTCGTTGAAGATGGTAGAGGGGCCGGTTGCTTTTTTGAGTGGTGCTTTACTTATTGTTTCAACTACTTCTTGTAATGTTATGTTTTGGGTGATATTATCGAACATATTTTTATTTATATTCGGGATTGGTTCGTAAAATTGTTTCTACTCCTGCCATAGTGCTTCGTTTGGTGGATTGAGTTTTGTCCAGTTTTTGAAGTGTTGTAGTGTTGCTTCTTTAATTTGATCTGGTTCCGTGATTACTTCAGTTGGGGTTACAATATTGTCATATGTTACACTGTCGGTGTGTTTCCCAAATATGATATTGATCATCTTCGTAGTGTTGTCTGTAAAATTCTTGTATCGTTTTTCTATGAATAAGTTAATTGTATCTCGCTTTTGTTGTTGGTTTTCTATGTTTCTTGCTTTATGTAGAGTGGTTCGTATAGACGTGAGTTGTTGTAAAGTTAGGCTAATATTGGTTGCGTATAAGTCAGATACTTGTAGGGTAGATGTTTCTAGGTTTGTAAGTTTGTGAATTGTTTGTAGGTTGTTGTTTATGATGGTTATTGTGTCCAGGGTTGGGGTTGTTGTATTTGGTGTCTTTATTATTGTTATTGTTTTATTAATCAATATTAAACCTTTGTGTAGTTGGGTAACTTTGAAGAAGTGACTATGGAAAGTATGGGGTTTGGTATGAGTATATGGGATATGTTTGTTTACAGTTAATCTTAGTATGTTGTCCCAAGTGTTCCAATGTTTATTAAGTTGTGCTTCGTCGATAATTTGTCGTGATTGTAAGTTAGATTCGTCGAGTTTTCTTTTAATTTCGTCGGCAAAGTCTGTCCAGGCGTCTTCTGTAACTCTGTCGTAAAGATAAATTTTCCTACTGCTTCTTTTTGGTCATTGTAATGAGCAATTTATTCCGGTATTCCATTCTGTTGTTAAAATCTTGTGGTCACTATTGGCAATTTCGTCAGCACTGATCAATATGGGGGAGGTGAAGTTCAGTAATATTGTATAGCTTGTCCAGATATCGTCAATTTGGCTGTTTGGGTCTTGTCTGGACCATGTGTGTTCTTCGATATCGTGAAAGTCGAGTAAGCTGGTTTGGCTGCTTTCTAGTAATTTCGTGAGGAGGTGATTCGTCGGAAGTTTCTTATTGTTGATGTTATTATTGAAGTCACCGAGTACGATTAAATTGAGTTGTCAGGAGGCCGCTTCTTGAGTCCAGTTTGTTATGGTTTTTGTAGCTATTTTTGAGTGTTTGGTGACTGTTGAGGGTAGATAAACCGAGATTATTCTTGTCTTTGTATTTTGTAGGATTATTCCCTAATCCTTGAACGTTATGGGTAATTATTTTTAGAGGTTAGAGGAGATTTAAAGGAAAGTGGAAGGGGGGTTATTGTTGTCAGAGATATTTTGGTTGGGTGNGCCCAGTTTGTTATGATTTTTGTAGCTATTTTTGAGTGTTTGGTGACTGTTGAGGGTAGATAAACCGAGATTATTCTTGTCTTTGTATTTTGTAGGAGATAAAGATCGATCATGACTGCCATTTCGGGGATTTTCTTTATGTTATGGATGAAGGGTTGTAGTTCGGGATGTAATGCGATTGCTGTTCCCATACTGGCTTCTCTCATAATAGCTGTTTCTTTGTCACAGTTTGCTGTATATATTTTGTATAGTGGGTTGGTAAGAGAAAGTGGAGGGGTAGTTGATTCTGGCCATTTGGTCTCTGTCATAGGTATTATGTGAGCTCTTTGATCGTTGCAATATTCGAGCCATTGTTGGAATTTAAGATTATTCCCTAATCCTTGGACGTTATAGGTAATTATTTTTAGAGGTTGGAGGAGGTTTAAAGGAAAGTGGGAGGGGAGGTTATTGTAGTCAGAGGTATTTTGGCTGGGTGTTTGTAAGGGTTGTCTGTTCCCAGTATTGGGATTTCTATCATTATTTCTGCTCATGATTTGTTTGGGTATCTTTTCCTTTCTTTTTGAAAAAGTCCCATTCGGGGCAGGGATGGCAAATGACAATGTCATTTAAAATATTCATGACAAATGACAAATTAGTGACAAATGACATATGTCATTTGTTATTTTTGTCATTTAAAATAATATATTAGAACTTCGGGTGTTTTAGAATTTAACTAATCCTAAACTGCCCGAAGTGACACAAAACCTTAATGATTACAGGATCTTTGCATTTTTAAATATAACCTATTTTTGTTATTTGTCATTTACCTTTTAAATGACAAAGTAACAAATGACAATGTCACAATGTCATTTATGTCATTTAAAAGTCATTTGCCAACTCTGATTCGGGGTCTGGTAGGTTAGGTAATGCGTTTAGATAGGGTGGTATTAGAGTTGAGTTGAAAAGTTCTTGGAAGATTGTAATTGCTTTTTTCGCCTTGTCATATTCTTGGATAGGGAAGAGGTATGTTTCTTTAGGAATGTGTATTTTGGCGTATTGGAAAAAATCGTTAAGTGTGGTGGGTATTTTAGTTTGTTTACTGAAGGTGTCTTCGAACGGGATGTTGATCCATTCGTCAGGTATTCTATGGAAGTAATAATGTTGTCTTAGTAGTTTGACGGTGTCAAGTAGAACTACTTGACTTCGAATTGGAACGGTTAAGTTGACCAGTAGGACGTTATTTGGGTCAGTGGGTAGAGTTTGTTTGTCAGATGGATTAACCATCATGTAGTTATCTGGCATTGGAATAGGAATGATATATTTGTTTTTGATTTCAGATAGGAAGTGTTTAGCCATTTCTTTGTCTTGAATTGGAAATTCATAACGTAGTTGGGTTGCATCTTTTATAGAATCAGTTGGTAATCTGAGTTTAGGTATGATGAAGTCGTTCGGTATGCGCTTAAATTTGTAGTATGTTCTTAGGATCTCAACGTGACGTTTAAAGTCTTCTGTGTCATTGGGTCTGAATGGGAAAAGGTTACGAATTCGGTGGTCAAGTTCTTGTGAAGTAGATGGAAGTGGGGGTTTAGCAGGTGGTAAATCGAAATAGCTGTCTGACATTCTCTCGAAGGTGTAGTATTGTTTTAAGGTACTACGATAATTGCTTAATTCGGAGAGTTGACGCTCGAGTTTAATTGGAAAGTGATGTTTGATAGCTGGGTTTAGGTCTTTTGGATTAGATGGGAGAAATATCAACATTTTGTAGAAATATCTGTCCGGAAGTGAATCAAAGGTATAAATTCTTCTCAGGGCTGCGACTATTGCACAAGTCTCAGTAAGATTTTCTATGAGAAGGTGGAAAGGTAGCATTTCTTTAACCTGGGTGGGTATATCTTTTGGGTTAGCGGAGAGTAATTCCTTTTGTTCATCAATAACTGTACGAATGATTTGTCGCATTTTTTCGAAGATTAGTGCACAACTGATACAGGCGTAGCCAATTGCGTAGAAAATTGCTCTTGTGTTTTCATGATGGTTCTTCTTGATCATATCGAGGTTTGTAATGTAGTCAATTGCGATTTGTCGTTTGAGTTTGTCATAGATTTGATCTCTGTTGTGTTTATTTGTGTAGGGTACGTTATGTATGTTTTTATATCTTTCTAAGGCTTTATAAAAAAGGGCCATGAAAGCATCTGACGTGCCGGTTCGTTCACTTTAGTTCTTGAGAAGGTGCGAAAAAATGCTGTGTCGTGGTGTTTGAATTTAGCTTTAATGGCCTCTGGGATAGGTTCGTTTGTTGGTATGACTTTAAATTTGTAATTGATGAAAGTTGCAAATTTTTCTTCAGAGGTAAAGCAGTCGATGATAGCGTCGTTATGCCATAGTGTAAAGTCAAAGGGTTTGTTTTGCCTTTGTCGTAGTTTGGTGGTTATATGGTCAGTCCAAAGCTCGATTTGATGTGACTGTGCTTCAGTCAAAGGCTGGCGGTTCTGTCCTTTGAGTGCTTGACTATAAGTTCTCTGGGAGCAGGTGACATGAGAAGAGGCCGTGGTTTTGTCGGAGCATGCTTCGGAGATATTTTGGTCGGTGGGATCGTCCGTTTGAGGGTCCGGTAGGTCGGAGGGTTCATGTGGGGTCGTTATTGATTCTTCTTTATGGGAGCTAGTGGCAACCGTGGGAGTGTCGATTTCTATTTGGGTTGATCTTCCTGTAGGTAAGTTGTTTTGATCGTCTTTTTGGAGGAGCGTGGGAATTTCTGTGTCCATTTGTGCATTGTTTTCGCCGGTTTAGGAAGTTGGATTAATGTGGGGAACCGGTGTGGGAATTTGGGGATCGATGTGCATTGTTGTTGTTGTGATGGTTGGATCATGTGATGCTGTGTTTGTTGATGTGTTTTGGTCCGATGATATAATCGATGGATTTGATGGGGGTAAGCTGAAATCGCCACAATTGAGTGATTTTGAGAGAGTAGAGCTGATGACAGAGAACGAAGGTTGGTTTGTTGTTTTAGTTCTTTTAGCTGGTGACTCTTGGAAGCGTTAAGAGATTCTTGGACGCTGGTGTGAATGTTTTCGAGAGATTGTTGTTGAATGTCTTCCATAAGTTGTGGTTGTTGATTGGAAGTCATTGCTAGAAGATTGGAGAACGCACAGGGCATTAGGAAGAGGCTATCTTCTTTTTTTTAGTTATTTTTGAATGGGCGCTTGAGAAAATAGGTTCTTATTTAGTTTTAGACCTTGAGGCCAATAATTATTAGAAAATTTGTATTGTTTATACTGTTTTACGAGTTTTTCTTTTAGCTCTAGTTTTGGTTTAGTGATCTACAGGAGATATAATTATACAAATTTGTATAATTAAATAGTTTTGAGACAAATTTTTATTAGTCATGTAATCTTGTTTTGTAAATTGGATCATATAATTTAGGCCAGAAATAAACTAAAGCTAGATAGAATTGGTATTAACATAAGTAGAAATGGTAATAACAAGTCTCTATTTTTAATATTAACAAATTTTAATTAAATTTTTTTAAATACTTTGAGTTTTTTGTTTTTTAAGTATCTAAATTAATAGATTGGGACTTAATCTTTAATTAATAGAAAATAGTTTAGCCAATTAAGTAAATTCATTATTACAACAAAAAAAAAAAGATTAGAACTACCTTTTTTATTGTTAAATTGTACTAATTGGCCAAAAGTTAATATTTTGTATTTTGTAATATAATTTCCAATAAAATTACTATAAGAGTTACTTCAATTAACTATAATCTTATGCACAATCTTAACAAAAAGTTAATTATATTAAAAAAATATACCTTTTTATATTTTTAAATTTAAGTTTAAGTCAATTTAAACCAAATAACAATTTTTTAAATTGCATTGTAGACAAATTTGCCTGCAAATCTTTTTTATTTATAGTGATTTTTTGAGGTTTTTCTGCAAATTTTTTTATTTTTAATAATTTTATAATAAATTTGACCTATTTATATATATTTCAGAAGCCTAGTGTAATAAAAGTTTAAAGTATATATATTAGAACATTTCTATAAATTTTTTTTTAAATATTTTAAATTTTAAATATTTTTGTTTATAAAAAAATATTTATTTTTAATACAAGTCTTAATTTTTACAAGTAAATTACTTATAAACTACAATATTGTATTAGAAACTATATTTTTAAAACCAATATTTAAAAAGTTTCCAAGATATTGTAAATTATTTTTTTAGTTAAAAAATTTTTTTAATATTTAATATTTTTAGCTTATAAGCAATATAAACTTTTTTCTTATAATATAAATACAAATAATACAAGAATATAATTCTTATATTCAAATATTATTGTACAAAATTTTATTTAATATTTTAAATAATTAAAAAAATAGATTAGAAATATTATTATACAAAAAAATTTGCCTACAAACCTCTATAAATTAAGGGATATCTGATATTGTTTCTTAGATATAACAGAATGGTATTAGCAAAATTGTATTTAATTGGGAATATAATTTTATATATTAAGAGTAGTACCAGAAATTACCTATTTCTATTTACTATAGAGCCTATTTTTTTTTTACAGTATTGGCATATTTATTTATTAGGGTGAATAAGGACCCTGAACATCTTTTATATAGGTCATAACTGGATTTTGGCCAATTTTGATCTAATTTGCTAAAATAACAAAATTATATTTACTTAAATAACTTATGATCCAGTAATTAGAATTGAATGAACTTTTTTTTTATTAGATGCACCTTATGGAGAGCTTCATTTTAAAAAAAGTTTATTTAAATTGAACTACTAAATATCAAAATAGTTGCCAAAAACTGTTTTTTTGTTTTTTAAATTTCAGGAGTTTTTGCTAAAAAAATAAAGTATGACCTCTGTACTAGATGTCCAGAGTCCTAATGAATGAAGAACAATTCTATTAGTATTATTCTATTGCTCTATTAAGAATAATTTGCAATAGTGCCAATGGAAGCCAACTAGTTTATAATAAAGTATTATTAATTATTAACAGATAGGATTTACCTGTACTAAATTTAGGAAAGTGCAGTAAATCACGTAATTTCCTGGGGGGCCCGCCATCTATCACGTCCTATATATATATATATAGTCTAAATAGCCAATGATATTGAAGTGTTCGTCAAATATATTTTTTTAAAAAATTTTATTTTTCCGTCAAACGTAAAAATCAAAAGTCAATTAATAAAAAGTTCTTCAATACTTATGAAAATTTTGTAGTAAGTGTATTTTGATATGCTGAATAAAGTTACTTAATCAAATTTTTTCGATTTGCTTAGTAAAATTTAAACTTTACTATGTAGCAATGTTTGTTAATTGTGGGGCGAATATATTTTTTTAAAAAACTTTAATATTTTTGTCGAACATAAAAATCAAAAGTCAATTAATAAAAAATTCTCCAATACTTATGAAAATTTTGTGGTAAGTGTAATTTTATCTGCTGAATAAGGTTACTTAATCGATTTTTTTCAATTTGCTTAGTAAAATTTAAACTTTACTATGTAGCAACTTTTGTCGATTATGGGATAACTTATTTTCAGGTCAAAGAAGAGACATTTTTGAATTTTTTTTAAATATACTAAAATTTGATTGGTCAATAGTCCTATCACTAGGGGGATCAGGACCTATGTAAACCCTAATCACGTAATTTACTGCACTTCCCTTAGTATATTGTATTAGATTTAGTACATGATTAAACTTAATTATCTGTTAATTTTTAAAATTAATAACTTTATTAGAATTAATCTATTTGTAACTGTAGGTTACGGTAACCAGGGTCTATAACTAAGCCCAGATGTAATATAGTTAGGGGACTGTTAAAGCCACGTACCTTTATATGTTTTTTATTATTTAATTAAAATTAGAGTAAGGGTTAATTAGAAGTTTGGTTAAAGATGTCTTATAGGTAAAATTGCCTTCCCTACATTTTTAATTAATGCTCTGAGACAGGTTTAGACACTCGTTTCTTGTATTTTTGGTGGTTTTCACTTTTTTTTGTTTTTGTTTCATCAGGCTGGTCCGTAATAATCAAAATTTTACAATTTGATTGACTGTTAGTCACATGATGGTGCCTGGCTTTAACAGATCCCTATAGTTAGGGTTAGAGTTAGTGTTAAAATTGTAATTGGTTAGGGTTAGAGTTGAAATTAAAATTAAAATTACTACAAAATCGTGAGAGGAGCATTTTTTGTTAGTAACACAACAGGGGTTACCCTAGTAAAATTTTGAGTTATTAACAATTTTATAAAATACGGTTACAGTAACCATGGTTACAAATTTACTAACTCATTTTATTAAATATTTTTTATAATATTTTAACTTCTGGGCTATTTGTTTTAAAAACTCATAGCTTTACGTAGCTTTTTAAATTTTATACATTTTTTTTTAAATTTGCAATTGCTAGTTTAATCTAATTTTTAGCACATTTACTATAGTGCAAGTAATCTATATTCAATAGTTACATAGAGTATTTTAGTAGTGTTTCACTTGTTTAAATAGCTATAAATTCTTATCTAAGAGGTTTTAAAAAAATCTGACCAGTAACTTTGTAAAGCTACCAGTATATCAACTCTACATGTATGCCAAATATCTTTCAAAATCTCATCACTATAAGAAGTTAATACATTTTGAAAATTAAAATTTTATATGTAAATTTATAAATTACATATAAAATTTTAATTTTCAAAATGCATAAACTTCTTCATTAGCAAATTTATAGTAGTACAATCTTTCAAAATCTTTCAAAAGATTTCATATATTACAATTATTTTGAAATATTTGCAATGTATTTTGAAATATTTTAGATTTTGAAATATTTTGAAAATGTTTTCGAAATATTTTGAAAGTAAATTTGAAATATTTTTTAAAATATTTTAGAGGACTGGCTAGATCAGTAGATATGTAATCTGGGTTATACCACAGACACATTGGAACATATTTTTAAAATACTTAGAAATTTTGTATAATATATCGAAATTAATCTACCAATCTATATTACAAAATCAAATTAGATCTTTTGTTTATAAATTAGATCTTCTATTTACATTGTTTTTTCATTTCATTTTGTTTCTTTTATTTTCAGGTTGTTTTTTTGTTTTTGATTTTTTTGCTTTTATATTTTTTTATTTATTTATTTATTTTTAATTTTTTTTGCACTTTACAAGAACACTAGCCCTTTGCAAGAAAACTTTTTGGCAGTTTGCAAGAACACCAATTTGACTTTGCATACAAACTCAGACTTCTGATACTTTGCAAGAACACACAACTAATTTTCTCAACAATTTCTAAATTTCCAAGAACGCTTCTTTAGAGAAATGATTTAGTTAGACACAAGTTTTTGCAAGTTTTTGTAAGTTTTTACTTCATTTGTTTTTTTGTTTCATGTTTTTTGTTTTTGTTTTTTTTTGTTTTATTTTTAAAAATTTTTTTATTAATTTATTTTATTTTGGCACTTTGCAAAAAAGAACTTTTACTTTCTAGCACTTTACAAGAAAACCAACACAACTTTTTCAGCTCTTTGCAACTTTTATAGCATTTTGCAAGAATATTAACTTAGCTTTCACAATTTCTGAATTTGCAAAAACATGAGCTTTTACTTCAAAGAAATGAAGATTTGGGACTTCATTTATTTTTTTAATAGTTTGCTTATATTTTGTTTTTTTCATTTTTTTTTACTTATTTTTTTAATTTTTATTTTATTTTATTTATTTCTAATTTCTTCGACGCTTTGTGACTTTTCTGGCACTTTACAAGAATATTAGCTTTAGTTTCTCTAGCATTTTGCAAGAATATAATAGATTTTTTGGGCAATTTGCAAGAATATCAACACTTCTAAATTCTAAAAAATGTTTTTTTTTATTTTTTTTACTTGTTACTATTTTTAGAAAGTATTTAAAAAAAAGAAAGTGAAACAAAGTTTATAGCCAAACCAAAAAAAATAGCCAAAGCAAAAATAATAGAAAACAAAAAAGCAAAAATAATAACTAACTGCAGGGTACCGGTAAGTGAAAATAAATGTATAGAACTAGTTTGTATATATAGTAATAAAATTAGATATGACGAAGTCGAAATAGTTAAAATAATATATAATAATATAAAAATAATCCTCATTTATATTAACCTATTTGGACCACTATTATATTCATATTGGTATGATATTAATAAGAATTTATATTAAAGTGATATATAAATAGATTTTAATATATAAAAATTTTTAATTGAATTTCAGTAGAAAGAGTTAACACCTTTATCCGAATTTATATATCCGGATATATACTATGTCATGTGATATAACGTGACATAGTGTTTTTATATCTGGATATAAATAAATCTGGATTTAAATTTATATCCAGATATATACTATATAATAAAACCGGATAAAACCAAATATAAAAAATATATCTGGATAAAGGTATTAACTCTATCAATAGATAGACTTATAGTTAAGAGAGAGTGCTCTAAGGTATTAATAAACAATGTGCGTGAAGTATTGGAGAAAACAAACAAATATTTTCTAAATCAGTTCAAAAGGAGAGAAATTAGAAAAGATAAGATGACCAAGAAATGGGCTGAGATTTATAAGCCAATTGAATCAATTAAAAATAATTGGTATTCAAGTATGGATTTAGACATATTCGAAGAAGATTAGGAAGATACTTTGAAAGAAGTTAAAATGAACTTAGCTCCTGGGGCCTCAAAAATTAGTTATACGTAATTAAGAATACAGATAATAGGGTCCAGAATATTTTTAGGATTTTTGCAAACAGGTGTATAATGGAGGCTAAAATCCCAGCCAAATAGAAACTGACCCAATTGTACTCATTCCTAAGAATGAGGATTGGGACACTGTCTTAACAATATTAAACCAATAGCACTACTAGAATCTTTTAGGAAGTGCGTTACTAAAGTGATCACAAAGAGGCTTTCAACGATTTGGTCGAAAGGTCTATTCTTAAAGGAGCAAATTTCGTAGCACCTCCGGGCAGTGTTGTCACTTGGACATTTTTTGGACATTTTGAACATTTTTTCAAATTAAAATTACTTAAAATTTTATTAAAATAATCTATTTTAATTTTTTTACCAATGAGTCTAGCACCTAAAAAAATATATAATTATATATTTTTTTAAATTTATTGATTAGTTAAACATGAGACATAGGCTTGGACGATTTTGGACAATCTTGAACATTGGACAAAAAACATAGTATGGACATGTCCAAGTGACAACACTGCCCCCGGGATCATCGACAGAGTACCCAATACAGCTCATGAACACAATTTTAGAAGAGGCCAAGGAGAAGTCAAAGGAGATTTGAGTTCTGTTCTAGGACATGCGAAAAGTATTTAATTCAGTGTCACTTGAAATGTTAGAGTTAGCCCTTCAAAGAATCAAGGTCCCAAAAAGGACGATTCAGTTCATTATAAATTTGTTTGAAAGCAGGAAGTTTAGAGTTATAACAGGTGTGAGTCTTTCCGAAGCGATTACAGTTGAAAATGGAATAGATCAAGGAGAGGTAATCTCTCACCTAGCATGGCACATCCTCTACAATCCTTTTTTGGTGAGGATTCAAAAGGAAAAAAATCTGGGTTATATGATAGAGGTTCAGGAGCTGACAGATTTGTCCAGGAACTCATACCGCAAACATGCACATAGCTAAACAGTTATCTTGAAGGTTTTTTGTATTGATATACAAATGAACTGTACATGTCTAAACAAAATAAAAATAACTTAAAGATGCAAGTTTGATATCAAAACTTTATGAAATAACCAATAATAGTTTTACTTAGTAGATAAAATTTTGAAGAATTACAGAATAATTATTTTATATAACAATTAAAAAAGCATCTGGCTTTGAATATAATATGCTAATCTGGACTACAAAAGGATTTAGATTGCAAAAGGATGCCAGATATCTCTAATATAGGTCATAAATGATTTGCATAAATTTGAAGGTTTTTGCTATTCCTAAAATCAAATAAATTTGCTAAAATTCAATTATTATATAAAAATTTAGTCTAATTTGCTAAAAATTAAATTATTATATCTAGATTTATATCCCTTAATTTGTTATGCAGTCATATTTGTCTGTGAAAATTTTAAAATTTTAAATTTTTTAAATAAAACCTTAAATATTAATTTTAGCTATATACTTTCTAAGTAAAAAATATAATATTAGTTCTGTTTTATCAACTTTATTATAAAATTTTTTTAAAATTATTAAAAAACTTTGGTGTAATAAAAGTTTAAAGATTTTGTTTTGGAACTTTTACTATAGAAATTTTTCTTTAGGTTTTCTCAAATTTTATATGTTCCCATCTATAAAAAAAATTTTCACTTCTAATACAAGTCTTAATTTTTACAAGTAAATCATATAAAGTCAAATAATGAAAGTTGTCATCCTTTATATAAACTACAATATTGTATTAGAAACTATATTTTTAAAACTAATATTTAAAGAATTCGCCAAGATATTGTAAAATATTTTTTGGTTAAAAAATTTTTTTAAAATTTAATATTTTCAGCTTATAAGCAACATAAACTTTTTGTCTTATAATATAAATTTAAATAATTCAAAAATATAATTCTTGTTATTAAAAATTATAATACCAAATTTTATTTAAATATTTTAAATAATTAAAAAAATAGATCAGAGGTATATTTATAGTAATTATACAGCAAATTTGACTGCGAAGTAGTACAAACTAAGGGATAGGCTATTAGAAGAGGGCCAGGATCCCAAAGAATATATGGGGTGTGTCAGAATCCCGAAATATACATAGATAGGTCAGGTTAATTATAGGGTTACTAAAAAAGAAAAAATCTGCAGAAAAACTTTAAAAATAAGCAAAAAAATTACTATAAATAGAAAAGATCTGTATAAGAAACCTCAAAAATAAGCAAACTCATACCTGACCTATTTATGTATATTTTGGGTCCTGGTGTGTCAATAGAAAAGGACCAAATTTTTTCTAAATAAAAGTTTTCTTGACATTAAGCTTAAATATTTTAACAACTATTTTAATAAATTATATAAAATTTATTTTATTTTTTTTATTATTAAGGTGAGATCATGCCTTTAGACTTTTATTGGATGTATATTAATCATTACAATACATTGCTTACAATCTTTATACTACAGTCAACCCTCCATAAATGCAACTTGTAGGGACAAGCCTACAACGTGCATTTAGGGAGGTTTGCATTTAGAGAGAGCCAATTAAATTGCAGCTTTTAAAAATTAGATCGTCAAGTTTGTGTAACTTCTACCAAAATATATAATCTATCTTAAATACTAAAATTTGATTGGCCACGTGCATTTAGAGAGGTTAGTGTGATATAAAATGTTATTCAAGAGAACGTGCATTTATAGAATATAGAACGTGCATTTAGCACTAATAACATTTTACGGAATAGAAAAAACATGCATTTAGAGAGGTATTGCATTTATGGAGGTTGCATTTATGGAGGGTTGACTGTATCTACTAAGTACTGAAACTTGAACTATTTTATCCATAACCTAAACCTACCAGAGTCTACTATACTCCCATTTATATAGCTAGCCTGGTTTTTGATGTTCCTTTTCCCCAACCAATAGTTGGTATTTATATGTTCACCACTTTACCCACATTTTCTAATATTATTACTTCCAATTTGGTGTATGTAATTCCAAATAGGCGCTTTCTGCTTCCAAATTGGTATACCCAGTTCCTTACTGGTGTACTTCTCGGGAGTTTGTATCTCAACCTATGCAGCTGCCTCTACTACATTGGTAAGTATCTCAAGCCTGCATGCTGCCGCAACTAGCTGATTTTTCTGCGACTTAGAAACCCATAATTTAACGTTCTGAATTCAGGAATATGCGAACAACTGTTCTTTCGCTATAGTAACGAGTATCCAGACATGTTTCACCAAAGCTTCTAGTTCCAAATATAGTTGGATGACATCATGAAGCTCGGCCAATCAACTTTTGTACTACTATATGCACTTATACCAGCTATACCCATTATTGGTGGTTCCAGATCCTTTTAACATCCTAAAACTCCTATATGGGTGCAACCAGACTTCGTTAGGCTTTGACACGTACATGCCTCTATGCTTCCACTTCTTGTTGGCTAGTCAGTTTTGTCTACTCTTACAAAGTTCATTCTAATTCCCAGTACTCACATCCGACACCTCCAACTTTTGTACCGATCCCTTCCAAACTACCAAACCAGTTAGCCCGGAAGGATTGGTCTACTCGGCTTTATGTACTAATAGATGCCCTTTCCTTGGTACCCACTTTTGAAACGTAGGTCCTTTTTCTCTGGTATGACTCTAGCGACCAGGTTAGTGTCACTTCTTGCCATAGGGTATATTCTGTTCAGTTTTTCAGTCTCCAGTTGAGAAGGCTTCTGTAGCATCGTAGGAGGATCTTCCTTACCTCCCTGCTCAGAACTTGCCAAACGGGTTTCTTTTGTTCTGGTCCCTTGGATTTGTTTGTATAACTAATACAACTACGCTGATACTTCCATTCAAAATGGTGGTACCAAAATTACTAATAATATACCCGACCAATCAATAAACAAATATTACCATAACACAGATCTATTTTCCAATTCATCTCTAGTTGGATTTGAACTCTAGACCTGTTACTTGAGAGAGTGACAACTAGACAGCTTCTCTATATCGCCACACCCTTATTTTTTTTTAATTTTATATAATTTCAAGATTAAAATAAAAAAATTTTTAGCAAATTTGATTAAATAGCATATTGGCGTGTTTGGTTCATCATATTTGAGTAACCCCAAAATTTTGGGGTCCAAATGTAAATCAATTTTTATAGTCAAATTTAATAAAACGAATTATTACTTACAAGTATACTAAAGTACATAGTATATTTTACTATATAAAAATACGACTACTGTATAAACTTTTTAATATTAAAAGCAAACTCATATTTGTACATAGTGTATATAGAAGCACTAAATAGAAAAGATCTAACTTGAATAATTGGCCGGAGCATAGCAATGGACATTTAGTGTTTACGCATGGTGATATAAAAGTTACGTTTTTGATGCGGTTTGATCTAAAAAAATTACTTTTCTGATTTTGTTTATATCAATTACATAAAATTAGATCAGAACCACAATTTGAAAATTTTTTGTCCGTCCGCACGCATGTCGCGTAAAAAAAAACCCCTGATAAAAAAAATCAACAAACAGACCTGCCAATTAAATAATTTTTTAATAAATTTACNAAAAAAACCTCTAATAAAAAAAATCAACAAACAGACCTGCCAATTAAATAATTTTTTAATAAATTTACATATTCTATTAGTTGGACGCCTAAATTTACAAAAATATTCGAACATAACTTTGTTTTTGAAACTTTGTAGATATTTTGTAAAATTTTCAAGCAATTCCTTGTCTTTTTAATGAGTTGAATCGTTTTGAAACCGATAATTTTAATAAATATATTTATCATTATTAATATTACCGTTATTAGTATAAGCTATAGTAAAATTATTAGCTAAACACTTATAAACAAATTAGATTTAAATAATGTATACTATATACTGTATTATTAAATATATACAACTATTATATATTAAATTAAAATAATTAATTACTGTAGTTTTATTTAAAATTTTGAATTTTAAAATATTTTCGCTCCGGCCTCACAATGCTACGCATTAGCCTAGTTATAGTATTATTAATAAAGATATATATATATTTGTATATGAATTGTTTCCACTAAAACAAAATTACCACATAGAGAATATTGTGTAAAATATTTGCTAAATATTCCTACAAAGGCATTCTCACTGCTAATACTTAATTTCTAATGGTGCGATGATTGTTTTTTAGATGCTTTTAAATTTCTTATATCATAGCTTTTTTAATATGATCAAGCTCATAGTTAGGTAGTGGCAATATGTGGGGGTGGGTCATTAGAAAAGGGACAAATCATTTTTAGTAAAATTTTTTTAATTTTTAAACTAAAATATCTTAACAACTATTAAATCAAATTTGCTAAAAAAATTTTTCATTTTAATCTTGAAATTATATAGCATTAAAATAAAAACAAATTTATTAAATTTATTAAGATAGTTGTTAAGATATTTAAGCTTAAAAGTCAAGAAAACTTTTACTTAGAAAAATTTGTCCCTTTTCTACTGACTTACCCCATATATGCAAAGACAGTATATTATGGTCCTTATGTTTTATTGTTTCATGATGTTTAAGGCCATTTTGAGTCTTGTAAGATCGTAAACATGTACAAAGAGAACAAGTAAATCTTGAAGTACTAATTGAATTAGACATAACTAGCTATTTTAAATAGTTAAGATATAAAATAAAACTTATATAACAGTAAATTCTACTATACTATATATCTATTGGTCAAAAAGACGATGGGTTGAGGCTTTGAACAATAGGTTCCAACGTGTTTACTTATATTTTTTATAGTAAATAAATATTTTTGAGGTGTTATTTAAATAATTTTCATATTTACATGATATTAAAATAGGGTGTGATCAGTGCATGATCTAATAAATTTTGGGGGTACTATAGTATAATTTTGTGACCCTAAAAACCAAACACACCGATATAGTTGTCAAGATATTTTAATTAAAAATTTAAAAAAATTTACTAAAAATGATTTGTTTCTTTTCTACTAACTCACCCCCATATAATAGTTTNTTCTTTTCTACTAACTCACCCCCATATAATAGTTCAATGAATATTCAGTGAATATTTATTGAATATTTTCAAAATTTTGAACAACATTCAAATAAAAAAATATTGAACAAATAAATATTCAAATACTTATTTTTTGACCAAGTCAGACCTCTACCTATGATACCTGCTAGTAAAACTTGCATTGATTAGCTAAATTAGATGAAATTCATATTGATTATTTAAAATATGTAAAACTTGCTTTGAATATGTAAAATGTATAAATTTGTTTTCGAATATATAAAACCCCTTTTGAATATTAAAATATATAAACTCCACTTTAAAATGTAAAACCTGCTTTTGAATATATAGATTCAAAATGAAAATCTTAATTTGAGCAAAGATATCTTAACAACTACTCGATCAAATTTAATAAAAATTTTTTTTTGAATTCTATAGATCCATAGAATTCAAATAAAAAAATTTTTATCGAATTTGATCAGGTAATTAAGATAACTTCACTTAAAGTTTTAGAAAAAAATCATAACATCTATTAAAATACAAGCTGCACCAAATTTTTTTAAAACTTTGAGCAAAGGTATCTTAGCAATCATCTGATCAAATTTGATGAAAATTTTTTTATTTGAATTCTATGGATCTATCGAATTCAAATAAAAAAATTTTTATCAAATTTAATTAGGTGGTTGCTAATATACCTTTGCTCAAGTTTTAGAAAAAATCAAATTATATATTAAAAACAAGCTGTGCCAAATTTTTCTAAAACTTTGAACAAAAGTATCTTAGCAACCACCTGATCAAATTCGATAAAGTTTTTTTTATTTGAATTTTATGGATCCATAAAATTCAAATAAAAAATTTTCATTGAATTTGATCAGATAGTTGCAGAGATATCTTTGATCAAAGTTTTAAAGAATTTCAAAACATATATTACATGACAAATATGTTTAAATTTTTGACAAAACTTTGATCAAGGATATCTCTGCAACTACCTGATCAAATTTGATGAAATTTTTTTATTTGAATTCGACTGATCTATTGAATTCAAAGAAAAAAATTTTCATTGAATTTGATTAGGTGGTTGCAGAAATATCTTTGATCAAAGTTTTAGAGAATTTCCAAATGCGTATCACATGACAGATACATTTAAATTTGTTGACAAAACTTTGATTAAGGATATTTTTGCAACTACTTAATCAAATTTGATAAAAATTTTTTTATTTGAATTCAATAGATCCGTAGAATTCAAATAAAAAAATTTTCATTAAATTTAATTAGGTGGTTGCAGAGATATTCTTGATCAAAGTTTTATCAAAAATTTAAACATATTTGTTATGTAATACATTCACTAAAACTTTAATCAAAGATATTTCTGCAACCACCTTATCAAATTTGATGAAAATTTTTTATTTGAATTTTATGGATCCATAGAATTCAAATAAAAAAATTTTCATCGAATTTGATGAGGTGGTTGCAGAAATAACTTTGATCAAAGTTTTAGTAAATTTCAAAATACGTATCACATAACAGATACATTTAAATTTTTAACAAACTTTGATCAAGGATATCTCTACAACTATCTAATCAAATTTGATGAAATTTTTTTTTATTTGAATTCTACGGATCTATTGAATTCAAATAAAAAAATTTTTATCAAAATTTGATTAAGTAATTGCAGAAATATCCTTGATCAAAGTTTTGTCAACAAATTTAAATATATCTGTTATGTGAAATGTGTAGTTTTGTCAACAAATTTAAATATATCTGTTATGTGAAATGTGTTTTGAAATTCTCTAAAACTTTAATTAAAGATATCTCTGCAACCTCCTAAACAAATTCGACAAAAATTTTTTATTTAAATTCTATGGATCCATAGAATTCAAATAAAAAAATTTTCATTGAATTTGATCAGATGAAAGTTTTGTCAAAAATTTAAACGTATCTATTATGTATTAGGTATTTTGAAATTCTCTAAAACTTTGATTAAAGATATTTCTGCAAAAACTTGATCAAATTTGATGAAAATTTTTTTATTTGAATTCTATAAATCCATAAAATTCAAATAAAAAATTTTCATTGAATTTGATCAGGTGATTGCTAAGATATCTTTGCTCAAAGTTTTGGAAAAATTTGGTACAGTCAGATTTATTTGTGATAAAAAGAACAAAAAAATTATGGTACCACTCTAATTTTTACAAGTTCAAATAAAACAAGTTACTGCATACTAATAAAAGTGATAGATAACTATATGAAATTTTACTTTCTAAAATTTCAAGTTATTTGGTTTAATTTTCGTTCCAGAATAGCCTTTTTTCATTCAAAAAATTCAATATTTCTTTGTAGACACTTATTTGTATATGTTTTTTTTTATTTATCTTTTCTAAAAAGGGATAATTCAACAAAAAATAAATTATGACAATACAAAAATCTAACCATTTTGCCAAAACTAAAAATAGAACTATTATCTGAATTAACCTTAATTTGCTAAAATTTAAAGATAGAGTACAATGATCTACATTTTAATAGTGACCACGTTACTAATTTTTTTTATAATAACATTTAATTGAAATCAGATGATGATTATATGTTATTGTATGTTATTTATATTGTACTACCTAGAAAAATTTCAATCGTTTTAGAAAAATTGACGATATATACAAGTAGATTTTTTTAAATATAATTTGTGGCTTTAAAGTTTCATACTCGTACAATAATATTTTTGAAAATGTTATTTTAGATGTTTAAAATCTAATAACAAACTGTATTCAATTAGCACATTTCAAATTTTTACTTTTAGTTAGAAATAGTAAAAAAAAGATTTAGATTTAAATTTAGAAAAGTGCAGTAAATCATGTAATTTATTAAGAAAGAAGGTCCTCCACTTTATTACGTCCTATATATATATAGTAAAATAGCCAATAATATTGAAATAAAGTATTTATTAAAATAAAAATTTACAAAAGTTGCTATATAGTAAAGTCTAAATTTTACTATATTAATCAAATAATTATTGATTAAGTAAACTTGTTTAAATATCAAAATACATATACTTTAAAATTTTTATTAAAATTAAAAAAATTTTTATTATTTAACTTTTAATTTTTGTATTTGTTGAATATATTTTTTTAAAAAATTTTAATTTTTTCATTGAATGTAAAAATCAAAAAGTCAAATAATAAAAAGTTCTCTAATTTGATAAAAATTTTAGAGTAAATGTATTTTGATCTTTTAAAAAAGTTTACTTAAGTGACTTTAATCAATTTATAGTAAAATTTGGACTTTACTATATAGTGACTGTAATTGATTATAGTTCAAAGACATTTTTAAGTTTTTTTTAATATTATAAAAAATAAATTTTGATTGGTTAATAGTCCTATCACAGGAGGGAAGAGGTTGGATCTATATAAACTCTAATTATATAATTTATTGTACTTTCCTTAGTAAGGAAGTGGCAAAAATTAAATGATTTTTTAGAAAGAAAGAGAGTAAAAAAAGGTGAAATTATATATAAGGGGGCATCCATAAATAACGTTATGTACCCCTCATAGTAGCGCTGGCTCCGCCAGGAGCAGTGTTGGCATTTATTGGAATTGGAATATTTATCCAATTGGAATTGAAACATTTGAACTAGTCCAAAATATTCCAATAAAAATTTGGACCGGGGGATCAAGGTCCATTAAAATTAGCCAATTAGATTTCCATCACGTGGTACAATTTTATTGGACAAAAATTAGTAATGCGAATTTTGATACCAAGATAAACAAGACTGACAAACTGCATATTGATTACATAAATTTGCCATTTGGTCTAATAAAAAAATATAGTATAAAAATATGTATTTTTTACCCATATTGATATTACTGTATTAATATGATTGAAGTAATGATACGTAAAAAATTTTTTTAAATATTTAAAATTGAATAAATTGAAATTGGACTGGAATTGGACTGGAATTGGACTATATCCAATAAATAAATAATAAAATTTGGATATTGTTCAATGCTAATGGTCTCAATATGTATTGGAATTTTTTGGACTAGTCCGAATTCCAATAGTCCAATAATTCAATAAAATTTTATTGATCATTGTCCAATGCCAACACTGGCCAGGAGTCTAGACACTTTTGCAGTAACGTGACCATCACGTGGTGTGGTGTATTCGAATTAACTTTTTGGCTTTATTGTTAAGGTTAGGGTTAGGGTTTGTGAATATAGAAATAGAGGGTCACTATCTATACCGTATGTTGCCGAAAATAAGCTACCTTTTTTTGCCGATTTTTAACAAAAAAAAACTGTAAGTAGCTTATTTTTGGGTTATTTACTATTTTAAGTAATTTAAAGCACAACAAAGAGGTGGCTTATTTTCGAACACAAACTCTAACAAGTAAAATAGATAAATAAATATGCTGTAAACAATAAATAAATATGCTGTAGGCAATAAATAAATATGTCATAAACAATAAATAAACATGCAGAAAAAAATCAGGTGTAACTTATAAAACGATCGATTATAATCGCTATATAGTAAAGTCTAAATTTTACTAAGCAAATCGATCAAAGTCGCATAAGTAACCTTGTTCAGCAGATCAAAATACGCGTACCCTAAATATTTCATAAAATTGAAGAACTTTTTATTATTTGACTTTTAATTTTTACGTTCAACAGTTTTTTTTTGTAAAAAAACTCCGTTGAATGTAAAAATTAAACGTCAAATAATAAAAGTTCTCCGATTTTTATGAAATTTTTAGGGTACGCGTATTTTGATCTGCTGAACAAGGTTACTTATGCGACTTTGATCGATTTGCTTAGTAAAATTTAGACTTTACTATGTAGCAACGTTTATCGATCGTGGGGGTAGCTTATTTTTAGAACTAAAAATTTTGTTAAATATCTTTTGGTGCGACAAAGGGTAGCTTATTTTCGGGTCAAAGGCGTTTTGACGTTTTTGGATCAAAACTGGGGGGTAGCTTATTTTAGGAGGTAGCTTATTTTCGGCAATATACAGTATGTAAAATCTCGTTCCAGACATTTTATATAGTTTTTAAAGTTGATTTAAACACTAGTTTTCAAGTATTTTCGCACTTTTCTCTTTTTTTCTTCTTGTACATGTGTTTTGTTTTGATGTCGGACTGATCCAGGATGATCAAAATTTACGTTCTCCGATTGTTTAATCCTCATGTGCCACGTCACGTTACTGCAAAAGTGTCTAGACCCCTAGTGGGGTTTAGTAGCGCTGGACCCCCCCTCTACTATATAAAAAAATTTTTCAAAATCTGTATGTTTATATGGGGGCTTGTCAGTAGAAAAGGGGTAGAAAGTTTTTACCCTTTTTTTTTAATTTTTAAATTAAAATAGTTCAATAACAACTATATCAAATTAAATAATTTTTTTTATTTTAATTTAATAACTACATATAATTAAAATAAAAACAAAATTATTAAATTTAGTTTAGTAGTTATTGAGATATTTTATTTCAAAGTCTAAAAAACTTTTACTTAGAAACTTTCTACCCCCTTTCTACTGACGAGCTCCCATATATAAAATTTTACAAAAACTTGAATATATTATGATCCAGTGGTCCAATCTGGATGATTTTGGTACCATTCGATTCGTCTCTATGAGACGAATCCAATGGTACCAAAATCATTTCATTTGGATTACTGGATCACGTTTTTTATTAACGAAATACTATTGATTTTATAGTAATTTTATAAGAAAAGGGGAGTAACAAAAATCAGGTGATTTTTTAGGGGGGGAGAGGGGTAAAAAAAGTTAAAATTATATATAAGAACCTGACTATTTATATATTAAGGAAGAGAGAGGGGGGTAGGCCTCTGATAAAAAATAATCAGGTGATTAATGACACTGCTCAAACATAATAACCAATAGTATTTCGTTAATAAAACGTGACCCAGTGATCCAAATCAAATGAAATTGGTACCATTCGAATCCTCTCCTCGAGACGATTCGAATGGTACCAAAATCATCCAATTTGGACTATTGGATCAAGTTTTAGACAAATTTTAATAAAAAAATTGCGTTATGTTGGGGGGACCCCCCTCTATATAGTGAAAAATCGTTATATTTTGGGGGACCCCCCTCAAACATAACGTTATTTATGGATGCCCCCTAAAGAACCTAACTATATATCTATTAAAGGAAAGGGAGAAGAGTAGGCCTCTAATTAAAAATAATTAGATAATTAATAACATAGCTCTAACCATATTAGTATTATTAATTATGATATCAATGATAGTGATAATGTTTTAAAAATATAAAAAAATCAGTTTAGCACAATGTAATACATTATATTTTAAATTATTTGTGCTCTATTTTTGGTAAGCCCATTACTACTATTAGCCATTTATTTATACTAAAGTTTGCAAAGTTTATTCTTAAAAAGTTTGTTAATACAAACATTAAAAGGCTAACATATACTAGTTAGATTTTCAGAAATTATAGATAAGTACTTCCAAAATAAAATATAGTCTTAACCTGGTCCATAATAAGTGCAGAAAAAGAATTTAAAATAAGTATTGTCTTTAAATTACAAGAACTCAGTTATTAATTGTTCTAATATATTATTTATTTTTGTATTTCTAGTTTGTTTATTCAATCTTGTTTTGAAACCAAACAACTATACTAGTCAGAGATGGAGATATATTAAAAGTGATAACAGATATTATGTAATATTTTAAAAAGAGAAGAGTGTCTCTAATATTTTATATTAGGGTTTAAGAATTCCGTGCACCTGCACGGTCGTGCATCTCTGCAATTGACCAATCAAAACCGATCATGTGAACACGTGATCAATCGCTCAGAACCGACCAATCAACATCAGATCAATTGCAAACTTTATTAAAAAATTTTAATTTTTAAGATTTTTTTATTTAAAAAAAAAAAGAAAAAGAATACCATAAACGATAAATCGTACTACAGCACTATGAATATTAAAAAAAAAAAATACACAAAGTAACGAACATCCAAACCCTAACCTGAATCCTAACCTGAACCCTAACCCTACTCTAATCTACACTACGAAATTATAAGCACCAACGAAGTATCAACAACACCAAAAACCACGACGAAGCCACAAGCACCGAAAACTTAAAGCCAAGCCGACAACAATGAATTTAACTCCAAGAGCGACGACTCCAATGACGAAAACATACTGGAAGAAGAAAAGAAAATAAAAGAAAAAAAAAGTTAGTTAAAAATAAAAGAATAAAGAAAAAAAACAAAAAAAACTACCTACCAAACAAACACCACAGAAACGCTAAAGAAACGCACAAGACAACCCTACGAGGATGAACGCAAGACCACTCCACAAGAACGAACGCAAGACCACCCCACGAGGACGAACGAAAGACCACCCCATGAGGATGAACACAAGTCCACCCCACGAGGAACTAAAAATTAGAACTATCTGAAAAAAAAAATAAAGTGTTAGTTAAATAAAAAAAAAAGAACGAAAAGAAAAACGATGGAGAAGGAAAAGAAGAAGGAGAAAACAAAAGAAAAGGAGAAGGCGAAAAGGGAAAACGAAAAGAAAAAAATGAGAGAGAAAAGAAAGGAAAGAGAAAACAAAAGAAAGAAATGAGAAACGAAAAGAAAGGTAAAAAGAAAGAAAAGAGGTGAGTAGAAAAAAGGAACGAAAAGAAAAAAATAAAAAAGAGAAAAGAAGGGGAAAGAGAAAACAAAAGAAAGAAATGAGAAACGAAAAAAAGGTAAAAGAAAAGGAAAGAGATAAGTAGAAAAAAGAAACGAAAAGAAAGAAATAGAAAAAATAAAAAAGAATGAGCAGAAAAAACGAAAAGAAATGAAAACAATGAAAAGAAAAGCAAAAACGAAGAGAAAGAAGAGGGGAAAAAGGAAGAAAAGAAAAGGGAAGCGAAAAGAGAAAAAAAGAAAAAAAAGAAAAAAAGAGCGAAAAAACGAAATAGAAAAAGTGAAAACAAAAAAAAGGAAAGAGAATAGAAAAACAGAGAATGAAAAGAGGAAAGTAAAAAGGAAGGAATGAAATAAACGAAAAGGAAGAAGTGGAAAAAGTGAAAAATGGAATAAACGAAAAGGAAGAAACGGAGAAAGTACAAAAAAAAGAAGGGAAAAACGAAAGGAAAGAAAGGAGGAAAAGAAAAATAAGAAAATGAATAAAAAAGCAAAGAGATAATAAGCGAAAGTAGCAAAAGCAAAAATAGCAAAAAACAGGAACAAAGTGTAAGTAGTAAAAGTGAATGCAAAAAAAGAAAGAGCAACAAAAGCGAAGGCAGCAAAAGCGAGAGCAGCAAAAACAAAAACAGCAAAGCGAAAAATAGCAAAAGCGAAAGCAGCAAAATCGTGAGCGGCAAAAGGCAAAACACAAACAATAAAAAAAACCGATTATCAAAAATCGTTATATATAATTTATTTGCTAATTATATAGGGGTGCACAACCGTGCAGGTGCACAAAAAACATTTTCCCTTTATATTAAATATAGAAGTTCATAATAGCCAATTAAATTGTTTTTATGTAGAAGAGAGGTGGTAGGGGGTATAGTAAAATAATATTATGTAATATATATCACCATTCTAATAGGTCAAACCTTTCTCTTAAAGATAATAAGGCTATACAAAATTATGCACTTGGTTTTCATATTACAGGATGGTAATTAGTAATCCAGCTACATAGCTTTTTTTTTTATAGTAAAAATTTTTTTAAGTAATGCTAATGACTTAAAGTGACTTGAGCTAAGATTTTATAACTCGAGTTAACTTGAATCAAAATACTCAAGTCAAAATATTAAAATACTAAATGAATACAAGTTAAAAACTTGTAGATCCTTACAAAATAATTTTTATACAGTAAGTTGTCTATAAACCATATACTTCACTTTACTACATTCTTGGTATTTTTGCATTTATTATTTATTATATACTAGAAATGGAGTGATATTATGAAGTAAATAGGTATTTTTAAATAGAACTTACAAATCTGGAATTCGAAAACACCCTACTATTGCTATTTTAAAATGTATTTAATTGGCTTAAATTTTATTAAACAGAGCAATGATCTTAGCATTAGTAACAATTGCTTAAAGACCAACCTTTTTCAGAAGAGATGGATCAGAACTCCAAAGAACTCTAATACAACTCAAATGATTCTAAAAAAGGAAATATTGCATAGAAATTCATCAAACGTTGCATTTTTATAGAGTAAATTTCAAATTTTGCTCTATTTTATATATTTATTTAGCTAAAATACTGCTAAAATCATACAAACACAAATCTGAGTTGTATCAGATTTCTTTGGGTCCTGATGGATCAGTCCTCAAAAGACCAAATAAGAACCAGTTTTTTTAATTGGTCTTATGGTTAACTGATCCTAGTCTGAAATCAGTCTAGTCCGGTTTTCATATTAAAATTATTAATAAAAAATATTTTGATAAGGATTTTATCATTTAACACTATGGCAACCCAAATATTATATAGCAAATATTTATTATTTGCAAAATAATAATGATAATAATAACTTTATTTAAAAAATTCCTAATAATCTAACTTTAATCCTCTACTACTAACCTAACACTAGTCCTATCATCTCAAATACTTTTATAACTCTAATATTATCAAGATTATTCAACTCTATACTTGCTAATAATTTGATCAAAATAATGATCTCAATTAGTGTTTAATAGCTTCTATCAATTCTATGTGAATTATTAAGTATGGTTTAAATATTAATTACAAAAAAAATAAGCAATATTAACACAGCTTTGTAATGATATTTAATTGCTGTGATAGATCAGAAAAACTGATTAATAAGTTTAGCTGCACATATACTTTTTGCGAAGCAGAATCGAAAAGCATCTAAATTGTCATCTTCAGCAAATTTCAGATAATACTCAAATGCTTTCATAGAGTTCAACATCAGGTTGTCTATTAAAATTGCCTCTTTCAGTAGATTTAAATAACACTCAAATGTGTTTTTTCATTCTTGTTTGTATTTATACCTTTGTCATGACAAAGCCCAACATTATGTGACCATTCAAATTGCCTTTTTCCGCAAATTCCAATAATACTCACGAGCTTTTTTTGTCCTTATTTGTGTCATGCCTTCATTATCAAAGTTTATCATTACGTTGACCATTCAAATTGCCTTTTTTAGCAAATTTCAAATAACACTCAAAGCTTTTTTTTTGTTTTAGTTTGTGCCCATACCTTCATTATAGTAGAATCCAACTATATATAAAGACGAAATTATTTCAGATTCTAAAACCTGAAATTAAAATTTGAAGACAAAATTGTTTTTGATCTATTTTTTTTAAAAGACAAAATTATTTGATACTTTTTTTGAATAGACGAAATTATAAGGAATATATCTATATAAATTTTATTTGCTTTTCTTTATAAAAAACTTTATTTTCTTTAATGAAAACAAAATAGACCTTTTTCAAAAATCAATTTGGTGGCATTACTAAGTCCAACATCAAGTTGTCTGTATAAATTGTCTTTTTTAGCAATTTTCAAATAACATTCAACTGCATTCCTTGTTTGTACCCATACCTTTGTCATAGCAGAGTCCAACATTAAGTTGTCCTTTTTAATTCTTTCATGGTCCAACAGTAGTAGCTAGTGATGCCACCAAAATTGATTTTTGAAAAAGGCCTATTTCGTCTTCATTAGAGAAAATTAAAATTTTTTATAAGAAAGAGCAAATAAAATTTGTATAAATATGTTCTTTATAATTTCATCTATTCAAAAAAAGTATCAAATAATTTCGTCTTTTAAGTAAAATAGGTCAAAAACAATTTCATCTTCAAATTTTAATTTCGGGTTTTAGAACCCGAAATGCTTTCGTCCTCATGTATAGTAGTAGCACTAGCAACAACATCTACAAGTGTTAGTTCAAAAACAATATACTGCAAAAATTCAAGAGAAGATACTACTCATGAAACTTAAACAGTTATAAAAGCATAGAGGGATCAATATTACATAAGTATTATATAGAATGGTATTTTATTATAGAAAACTATATTTTTTTATTACTGAAAAATAATTATCGAAATTTACTAATACAAGAGTTATTCAACATTTTTAAATTAGACTTTTTTTATAAATGTGAAAAAATTTTGATCGAACTAAGCTTAATCCCTAGACGTTATTTTGCCATTTATATAGTTTATCATCTGTTCCAGATTTAGCATGACTGCATCGCATAGCTACTTATTAAATAAAATTGTTTTAAGTGCTTGAATGGAGAATTTTTATTGGCTAACTATGTAAAAAAAATTTTCAATTCCCACTTTACTGGCATAGCTGGGTTATAAAAACCAATTATATAAATTTATATGGCCTAACTATAAAGAGCTTAGTTCTATTAGCAAGACATGTCAAAACAATAGTAAATTAATTTTTTATCATTGCTTGTTGTTTGGACATAAACTGTTCTAGCACTTTTTGAATCTATATTCAAACTTTTTGTTATATTGAACAAAATAGTTTCATTCATATTTGCTATCATACCAAAAGGATACTTATATTTTTGATAAAGATGGATACAAACTACTGAAAACTAAGAAGCTAGTCTTCAAGGTCTTTTGATAATTTTTGCACAATTTAGTTTTATATTAAAGAGCAAAATTATAGCACTTTAAAAAACAGGTAAGCTATTGTAATGAGAACTTAAAGTTGGTAATTACAAATTTTTTGATAGCATTCTTAGTTTGTCTAGAACTTTTACTCTGTATTTTAGCTATTTTAATTCTTAGATTAGAATATATAATAGCAAAACTATTTTCTTGAACTGTTATTACTCATTCATATAGCTGAGCTTTTTCTTTAAAGAAAAAAGAACAATGCCCAGAACCAATATTTTGTAAGCTTTTTTTAGAAAAGATGCCTTGTGAAAATTATTTAATTTACTGACCAAGCATTGTCAGATTTAAAAAATAATAATTGGCAGTATATATATTTGAAGTTTGCCAAACTAACTTCATAGCCTTCTGCTTTTCTTTAACTAAATATGAATTTTTTACCTTTTTATATCTCAAAACTTGAATAGCGATAATTTTAAGCAGTGCTACAAGAATTTTTTTCTAGCAGAATTTATAAAAAATGTTTTTGCTTATACAAATGTTATAACTAAAATTTGTATTACAACTTTCATTTCATATATGTATAATATGAAAAAGACCAGATACTATAGTATATAATACTTAAAAACTACATTTGTCTCATTTTAAAATTTAAAAATTTAAAGCTTAATTTATTTTAAACAGTTGATTTTTAATATTTTTAAAGTTACTTAAATTTGATTAGCTGATTCTTTTTTTTTTTTTATTTATGTGCTCTTTGTGAAGAAATTAAAATTTTAAAAAAAGAAAAGCGGTTTTGATATAGCATCCAACACCAGTTAGTAATTGACAAAGCATAACTTGAAGGACATACTCTGAGACCGAATTGAGTTAAATAGAATGTTAGTGGTTCTTTGTATTCATACAAAGCAGCTGTAGACTGCTCTATTTACTAATAAAAAAAGACAAGATCACTGAATGCAAAAAAAATTTGATTGGCTAAATTTCCTAAATTTTGATTAGTGAAATTTTTTGAAAAATTTATTATATAAATTCAAAATAATTTGATTGGTTAATTGTTTTAATATGTTCTATTTTTACCTTTTTTTATATGTTATTAATATATAAAAATACTATATTTTTAAAATTATATATTTTAAACAATTATTATAAAACGCACTTATGGTGTTTTACCACTATAGGTAAATTAGATTTGCAAATTTGTGTAACAAAAACAAAAAAATAAATTTTTACAAAACAAAAATAAATTTAATTACTTTAGGGTTAGGGTAAGTCCTAGAATTTTATTAGGGCATTAGTACTGTATATACAAAATTTAGCAAGGATTTTTTTTATTAAAGCCCCAAAAGTGGTTTCATAAGCAAAATTTTGCAATATAAATGTTTTTTTTAAAAAAATAAACAAAAAAATAAAAATTTTTGTTACATCTAATCTTAAATTTTGATTGGCTATTCTAATAGTTTCATGTAACATGGTGTAAAACACCATAGGTGCGTTTTAGTAAAATCCTATTTTAAATATTTAATATAATTTGTTAAAAAACAAAGCTACTAAGTTGTAGTAAATTGATTTAGTTACAAAATAGTAGTTTTTTTTTAAATATTCTGTTTATATCAAAAGTTATTGGGTTTTTAAAATTTGTGTAATCTTTAAGAATCATATACTGTACTATTTTTAAATTTTTTTTTTAAACTATTATTATTTCTAATATCATATTAATTTTTTTTTATTTAATAAAAAAAAAGAAAAAAATTAAAGTAATTATTTTAAAATAGCAAGTGCATACAATGTAAAAAAAGCCCAATTATTATGATTTTTATTCTTTTTTTTATACAGTTATATGATTATTAATATTTATATTTTATTTAGTATTATGTCACGTTCCTATATATAAGATTCCTATAGGGACGTGCAGTTATATTTAAAATTTCATTAACAATTTAAAGTTCTGTATGTAGCATATTTAGTAATATATAAAGAAAATATACAGGCACTAGGGTTCCGCAATTTGATTTGATCTTCAAATATTTGAATCAAATATTTGATCAAATTCAAATTCAAATTTGACTATATTTGATTTGATCAAATTCAAATATGGCCAAATTTGATTTGATTTGACAAATATTTGATTTGATTTGAAAATTACTATTAAAAAATCAAATTCAAATCAAATTCAAATTCAAATATTTAAATCAAATCAAATTCAAATTAGGGTCAATTTGATTTGATCAAATTCAAATTGATCCAATATTTGATTTGATTTGAATTTGAAGAACCCTAACAGGCACATATACATTATATAGAGTAATCAAAACAATTGTCCAATTGTACTAGTAACAACTCTAATTAAATAATTCAATATATGTAACAAACAATGCTAGTATAATTTAATAAAAAAAACAAAAACTCAAATTAAACAATTACCAATGCTTTTAATCATCTAAATTTCAATAGCAATTAAAAACTAGTAGATATGAATAATCCAAATTGAAATTCAACCTTAAAATAATTTGAAAAACTAAGGAGATTAAAGAAAAGTATAGTTTTTGATTATTCATTAAATTGTTTTTTTTAAGAAATTTATTAAAAACTAATAATATTGTGTGAACTTCAAAGTTCAAATAACTAACAATTACAATATAATCATATATATAGCGATATTTGTACAATAAACTTAAAATAAATGTTTGTATCTGAAAATAAGCTACCTCTTTGTTGTGTCTTAAATTACTTAAAATAGTAAATAACCTAAAAATAAGCTACTTCCAAATTTTTTATATTAAAAATCAGCCAAAAAAGGTAGCTTATTTTTAGCAATATACAGAATTCTTGTATTATTTGTATTTATATTATGGGTTTAAGTTTTTCGCGCACCCGCACGGTCGTGCACCCCTAAATTAGCCAATAAAAACCGTTCACATGATCAATAAGCGATCTCTGACCTGTTAACCAATCGACCTGCCGATTCATTAACCAAAATCAATGACGAAACTTGACGAAACTTGTGGTTTCGTCAAGTTTCGTCATTGACGAAACTTGGCGAAACTTGTTGTTTTGTCAGATAAGTTTTTTTTTATTCTTTACGTCCTGTGTTCAACATACTGTATAACGATTTTTTTTATTAAAATTTTTAATTTATTTAAGTTTACATATTCTTTACATCATAGTTACGTATCAAGACCGTAAAAAAAAGAAAAAAGAAAAAAAACCCCAGACCTAATACAAAATACCCATTAAAAAACTTACAATAAACCCGGGTCTGCCACTCCATTCACGATCTATTTAGTGCTCTACCGGCGGCAAAATAAAGGAACTTTAGTAAAACAAAAAAAAAAAAAAAAAAATCTGGAACTACTTATCTTTAAAGTTCCAGTCCCGGGTCCAAGCACTTTATTCACGACTTCATTCCACGTTTCCAATGAAGTATAAGCCAGAAAAAGAAGAAAAAGGCCACGAAGAAAAGAGAATCTTTATAGTTTCAGTTCTCGGGTCCAGCACTCAATTCACGATTCACGTTCTTTCAAGTCCTCTGCAAAGCATAAATCTGCAAAAGAAAGAAACGTCAGTAAACAAAAAAAAAAAAAAAAAGGAAAGAATAAAGAACCTGAACCACTTATCTTTTAGTTCCATCCACGACTCCACATTCCCAGTTCAAACTCTACTCCACATTCCCAGCGAAGCATAAACCTACAAAAGGAGAAAACTATTAGTAAAAGAAAAAAAAAACTATAAAGAAAAACCTAGTGGAACTACTGGTACTTATCTTTACAGTTCCATTCACGACTCCAATTCACGTTCCCGACGANAAACCTATAAAAGGAGAAAACTATTAGTAAAAGAAAAAAAAAACTATAAAGAAAAGAGAAACCCAGAACTACTTATCTTTATAGTTCCAGTTCTCCGGCCAGTACTCTATTCACGACTCCTTTCGATTCTATTCCACATCTCTCAGTGAAGTAAAAACATATGAATGGAAACATTAGTAAAAGACAAAAAAAAAATAAGAAAAAAAAACCTGGAACTACCGGTACTTATCTTTACAGTTCCATTCACGACTCCAATTCACGTTCCCGACGAAGCATAAATCTACGAAAGGAGGAAAACATAAATAAAAGAACAAAAAAACTCCTCGAAAAAATAAAAAGCTAGAACTACTTGTCTTTATAGTTCCAGCCCCAGATCCAAAACTTCGCTCATTACACGTTTCTTCCTTCGTCGATACGTTTGGACTCCAACGGAAAAAAAAAAATTAGAATTTACACAAGCCTGCGAGAAAAAAAAATAAAAATAAAAAAACACATGTTTGTACGTACGTACCTGATTTTATGATTTACAAACCATCCAGGGAAGTGCAAGGTCGGCTAATCATATATGGTTGCCGATGGATGCACAACCATGCGGGTGCATGAAAAACATATTTTCTTATATTATAAAACAAAAAGTTTATATTGCTTTTAAGCTAAAAATATTAAATTTTAAAAAAATTTTTTAACCAAAAAAATAAATTACACTATACAATATTTTAGTTTATATAAAGAATAACAACTTTTATTATTGCACTTTAAATGATTTGCTTATAAAAGTTAAGACTTGTATTAGATAAAAATTTTTTTTACAGATAGAAACATATAAAATTTTAGAAAATCTAAAAAAAAATTTTATAGTTAAAGTTCCAAAACAAAAGGTTTAAACTTTTATTATACCAAAGTTTTTTGATAATTTTAAAAAATTCTTATAATAAAATTAATAAAATAAAACTAATAAATATTACCAGTATAAGGGTGTGGCGACTTAGGGAAGTTGGTAAGTTGTCACCCCCAAGTAGCAGGTCTAGGGTTCAAATCCCACTGGTGACGCTTTGGAAAAATAGACCTGTATTATGGTAACCGTTTCCTGTTGATCGGTTGGGTATATTACCTGTAGTCCTTGGTTACCATTTCGAATGGGAGCTTTCGGGCAAAGTTGTGTCCGGTGACACAGAGAAATCCAAGGAACCGGGGAAATGGAAACCCATTTGGAAAGTCCCGAGTAAGGAGGTAGCAACGATCTTTGACGGTGCTACCAGAACCGGAATATCGGAAACCGGAGCTGGAGAACTGGACGATATGACCTTCGGAGGAGAGGGTCCACCAACCTGGCCACCGGAGTCGTACCGGAGGAAAAGGACCTATGTTCTGGAATTAGGTACCAGGGGAAGAAAAACCATAGTAGCACCTAATGCTGGGTAGATCAACCCTTCCGGGCCAACTGGTTTGGAAGTTTGGGGCACCCGGTGATGGACCAGTAGGAAAGTAATGGTGGGTACCGGGGTCGGTGTGAACCTTACAAGGGCAGAAGTAGGTAATGGTAGCGGTTAGGTATCCCCTGACTGCAAGTTGCTTGCCTCGGTGAGTGCGTAAGTTACCGAAGTATAGGTAATACCTGTGTGGGACAGGGACTGCTCTACCAAGTTTATCCGCGAGGATAAATTAGTCCTAAGGGGATGTAGGTAGCATCTGGGACTGTCTTCAACTGACTAATATATCGGAGAGCTGTACCGGTGATCACAAGTAGGATTGACATGCGAAGCGTTGGACCAGAGAGTTTAAATAGGCAATCCCCTAGTTGGGTTGTAGGTATGGCAACTAGTGTAGAACCTTCGGGCGGACTACTTAAATTAGACAACCAAAAGTTGTACGTGTGGCTAGTTGTACTCTCATTCAATGTAACTCAATTGTGGGTGCGCCCAAAGAGGCACTCTTGATCCACAGACTTGATTAAATAAACTCTCACCCAAAGCGGGAACATTAACACAAAAAAAAAATAAAAATAAAAAAATATTACCGGTATATTTTTACTTAGAAAATATATAGGTAGCTAAAATTAATATTAAAGTTTTATTTAAAAAATTTAAAATTTAAAATCTATACAAGCAAATTTGCCTGCATTACAATTTAAAAGATTTTATTTATGATCCTAAAATTTGATTGATTAGATAATATATAAGTTATTATCAAATAATTTAGTTCTTTACAATAAATAATTAAGTTTTATAATATATTATTAAACTTAGATTCAAGGTATGTGAACATTTTTAACTACTACTACTATAAACATTGTATTTATAAACTATATTTATAATCTAAATATAGTGCAAAATATATAAATTTATAAATTTATATATATATCAAATTTCAATTTTCAAATTGCTAAAACTTCTTATAGTGATAAGATTTTGAAAAAATATTTGGTATATATTTAGAGCTAATATAGTTTTATAAAATTACTGGTCAGATTTTTTTAAAACCTTTTAAATAAAAAGTTATGTAGTAGTTATTTAAAAAATTGAAACACTTTGTATAACCATTAAGTATAAATGCCTTGTACTATATATATAACAAAAAAAATTATAGTTTAAAAATTAGTTCAAAATAGTATTTTTTATTAGACAAGCAAAACTAATAAAAACAGAATCTTGTAACTTTACTTATCAATTATTTAAATTGTTAAATTACCTTTTAATTTTTTAAAATTTTTGCTTTTTTTCTAAATCTTGTAACTTTTGTATTCCACTGTATCCCAGGTTAAAAAATAGTAAAACTCAAGATAAAATACTAACAATTCAAGCTGATTTCTATATTACATATTACAAAAAAATTTTTTAAATAACATGCTTTTTACTTATAAAAAGTACTTTAAAAATTATAGTTAACTGTATAAAAAAAAAGATTATTACCAATTACATTTAGTTTAATTTTAGTCAATCAAAACAAACTTCTGCTATGCTTAATTTTAGTCTAACTCTAGTATAAAAGTAGTTTTAATATTAAATTTTAGTTGGTCTCAAATTACTGTATATGATTTCTTTTTGCTTTAGATATTCTTTATAAAAAGTATTACTATATTTGATAAAATCCCTAACTATGGTTGTATAAATAGTAGTGTTCCATATGAACTAGACTAGGTGGATATTTTTAAAGATCCAAATCCAGTTCATTTTTAAAAAAAACTTTTTTAAAAAAAAAAATATTCCTTTTCATATCTTCTTGATGATTTTGCTTATCTTTTATATTATTTTGTTATCTATTATAAATATTTTTGACCAAACAGAAAGGCTAGCTTATGTTTTAGACCAGACTGGGTAGATCTTAATGAAGGTTCAGATTCAGTTTAATATATGGACCAGACTGGACCCAAAGGACCCAGATCTTTTGTAGAACACTAATGACTAGTACCATAAAGTGCTATATACAAGATCCCCTAAATAGTAGATCTACTATAAATTAGACCTGAGTGTAAAGCACAAAATCTATATTAATCAAATATGGCTTTTTTTTATATAGTTAGAATGTATATAGTAAATACAAAATGTATATGCACTTTAAATTTTTCTTTTTATGATATAAGCTCTTAGCATGTACTAGACCAGGTCTACTATATGGTTTAAAAATTGGTGAAATGTAACTTGTATACAACAACACTTTACAATAAGTATTGTAAATTTACTTTAAAAAGAACCCTAAATAATATATCTAAAAATCATATTGACTTTAAAGTATAAACTTTTTATCAATTTATTATTTATTTTATATATAAGCTTCAATATTTAAATAATTTTATCCAATTAACAAATAATCAAAATTTTTTTGGTTTTTTTTTAATGAGCAAAAAAAAAAAAAAGAAAATTTCTATTTGTACACTATAGTGTATAAAGCATGGGTATTTAAAATCTCAAAACCCGATTATAAACTAGCCTTTGAGGTTCAAACAAATAGTGAATTGACTTGCAACAAAATTTATTGATCGAAAAAAATTTTTTATTTTTTTAATCGATCAAAAATCAAGGATGCTTGATCGAATATGATCGATCAAGCATGTAATTTATGAGATCGAATGGATATATCGATCAATCATTAAGTCAATCATTGATTATTATATTTGCTAAAAAATATATTAAAAATAATGTCATGCAACCTTATAAAATTACATTTTTCTTGAAATTGTATCCGCATAATTGACCCCCCGATATTAATAATCACAACAATTTCATCAAAAATTTTTCGGCCATATGAAATATTAACGTTAGACATTTAGATCAGAAATTAAATAATATCCCGGGTGAAATCATATTAAAAATTTTTTAATCGATCAATATAATACTTATTTGATCGATCAGCATTATATTGATTGACCTATTGTTGCTCGAGCCTATTAATTGGTGCTCGATTATTGATCTAAATCGATCAATGATCGAGCGAGTCAATTCACTACTAACAAAAAAATTTTTTTTTTGCAATAGTCTATAAACCGGGTTTAATTTTTGGTTAAAATTTATGTTACACGGATTTGCAATTGATTAATTAATACTCGTGTTTCATACACTAGTTTTAATCCAAATTTTAATAACCTTTTGACCAATAACCGCTTTTCAAATATAACATTTTTGTAAAAAAGGTATAACCTATATATATTGTTAGAGGTTCTCTCTAAAATCAGAGTCAGGTGAAACGTGATAAACGCTCGCTTAGCAAAATCGCATTTATCTTTGAAGTCCTAATAAAAAATTCCTCGTGCAATTTTGCCGTACTATTTTCCTTTCTAACCTTAGGTATTGTTCAACGACAGTTGTTTTCCGAATATCCGTGAACGGAAAAACAATACTATGGTATTAATACAGCAGATAATTGACAAGATCAAATTCATCATAAGGAAAATGTAATCAGATTAATTAGAGACAAAAGAAATGGCAGGCAATCAAATCATTTTAAGAAGTGCTATTTATTTAAAAACGTGTATTAATTCGATTATAAAAATATACAACATAAAAAGAGAAAATGTAACTTTAAAAAAATTGGGATTGTGGTAGAAAGTTAGAATAATGATAACTCTCTACCCATATCACACACTTGGCATCATTGTAGCAATTTTTATTTTGCCAAATTCTTCTGGTGTAATTACCTTATTTTAAATAAGGGAGGTTAGAGTAATGAATGAGGGTTACTTTAATAAGATAAATGAACATAAAGTACTGTATATATTTACCCGGATGTGAGGTGAGGAATTAGTTGTTAATGTCGACGATGTTATTATTTGTTCTCTAAAAGTTAGCGTTATCAGTAAACAGGTTATTAGGATACACGTGAGTCAACACAATTCGTTTAGCAAAGTAATCAGAACTTACATAACATTAATCTCATCACCGAGAACACCCCAGTTGCCGTGACCAGCTCCTGATTTTTTTGGTTGACCACGTATATCTGTCAACGTCCCGCTAAAAAAAGTTTGGATGTTTAAAATATTTGTCGTTATATAAAATTATAAATATATTATAAATTACGTATAAAAAACAGTATAACATTTATAAATACCGTTGAAAATGTTTTTCGTGATTAATGTATTTTTTTTGGTCGAATGGCATTTTGCACTTTCAGAATTATGGGAATATTTTATCGTATGTGAGGAAGAGAAAGAAAAATTATTAGCGATTATTTTTTTTATTATGCGTTCAGTTAGCTTTTTTAGAAATAGAGGACTAACTTCTTTTATAAACAGTGAATATTAAAATTCCCACACAAGGCTTTTAATTATGATTGTACAAGAAGGTCAGCAGACGTCTTGTGAATTCTCGTAAATTTCTAGTCCAAGAAAATATAATACCATTTATGTAAAAATCTGCAAATGACTCATCATTGTAATCATTAGTTTATGCTGATCATTAGTTATTTTCTTCACACGATAATACATATATATCGCTAGTTTTGGATTAATGGCGGAGTCTCTGAGAAAATAATTTATCTGTTTGTTTGTACGTGAGTCATTAAACCATTTGTTTGATTATCTAAAAATATAATCTATTTAAGACCATTTTGTGACGTATTATTTGTTTGAACACTACACTCGGATACAATTTATTGGTTGTCTATTCGATAAAAAGGCTTATCTAACATACTGTATTATCGTTATACTGTAAATGAATCGTGGTTACTTTGTGGCTAATAAAGTCTAGGAAATTCTTGTTTGCTCGAATTTTTGTTCGTTCATTTATTTGAATGCTTAAAAACATACTATTGTACTCTTTTTTCTTGTTTAAAGTATTACAAACGTTCCTGATGATAACAAAACTGCACAAAATGTTTCGCATTCAATCTCTTACAATCTCTTACTCAATTTCTAGTGTGACAAAATACGTGAATCGCTAACTTTTAACTATTTGATTGGCCTACGTGTATTCATTTTATTCATTTGATTAGTACATTATAAAAAGCAATAAGCACTTATATGTCCAAGCGAAATATTTTCTTTGATAAACATGCTTCTAACTATAATCTATACACAGCGAAATTTCCTAGGAAAACCTGTACCGATTTTAGATGGGCACATGACTCTAGATGCATGGGAGCATTAAAATTATTAGTTACCGTTGTTACCGTTACATTAATGTCTATTGCGTAAGTACGTACATACATTCCTGCATCCTCTTGATCGGCCAATAACGATAAATTAGCAAAAAATTACAAGTGATACAAGTAAGCCACATGCATGCACAACTAGTATATTACATGCTTCAAATAATTCTATTGTTGGAAGTAAACAATATACAGTACACGTCACTCTTGTTATATTAAATAAAAAATTCAAAATGTCGGGCATTTTATAAAAAAAAACGGTGGTATAGAAAGATTTTACTACGTATGATGTCGTTATATCCAGATATGTCGGTATAACCAGAATGATGTGTATACGTTGTTTAGCACTAGCGCTACATAGCATAAATTTGAATTTTAATAATATACTCTTTAAATAAGAATTTGATGATTAATTTTTTTGTTATTTTATTATAATTAAAAATTAATTTGTTTTTTAATAATAAAATTAGGAGGAATGTATTTGTCGCCCCCGCGACACAGTTTTTTGTCACGGGTTTATTTATAACTCAAAACTTTAAGGGTAGAGTACAACGATCTACATTTTAATAGTGATCACGTTACTAATTTTTTTTACAATAACATTCAATTGAAATCAGATGATGATTATATGTTATTGTATGTTATTTATATTGTACTACCTAGGAAAATCTCAAGCGTCCTAGGAAAATTGACGATATATACAAGTAGATTTTTTTAATATAATTTGTGGCTTTAAAGTTTCACAACCATAAATAGAAGGGTTT
The DNA here is from genome assembly GCA_003550325.1 of Gigaspora rosea. Taxonomy (NCBI): domain Eukaryota; kingdom Fungi; phylum Glomeromycota; class Glomeromycetes; order Diversisporales; family Gigasporaceae; genus Gigaspora; species Gigaspora rosea. The sequence continues at coordinate 77,853 of QKWP01000333.1, forward strand.
GACCTATTTGCCACAAAAATTTGGCCAAAATTGGATACGTTCTCAAAAATCTTTATTATTGGCGTATTTTTGCCCCTATATAAAAATTTTTTTGTATGACAATTATATATGAAAATGATCGACATTGTACTCTACCCTTAAGATAATACCTATTGCACTTCTAACAAAAAATGATCCTCTCGCAATTCTGTATTAATTTTGACTCTAATCATAACCCTAATTTTATTTTACTTTAATGGCCTTATTGCCTGTGACAGTCACGGGGTGACAAATGCATTTTTTCATAAAATTAAAAATTTTTTATATCCTTTATATTTACAATTTTATGAAATTTCATATATTTATAAAAACATTTTTGATTAAATTTATCAAAATAAAAACTACTATATATTAAATTTAAACAAAAAAGTTTATTAAATTTAATTTAGTATTACTAATAATTTAAATTGTTTAACAAAAAAAAACTTCTTAAAAAATTTTGGTATAAACTAACTTTTGCTTCAATTTCAAATCTACTTTTACTCTAAGGAGAGTGACAAAAATCAGGTGATTTTTTAGGGGAGAAGAGTGGTAAAAAAAAGTATAAGGAACCTGACTATATATATATTAAGGAAGAGGGAGGGGGTAGGCCTCTGATAAAAAATAATCAGGTGATTAATAACACAGCCCTAAATATAAACATAAGTTTATTTTTTCATTTATAAAAATTATTTGATTGGCATATTACACGAAATTGTAAATCAAAAATTAATATCTGTGTATAAACACTAGTATAAATTTATAAATTTTTATTATTGAAGATATTAGTTGGTGTTTTATATACTTTGTATACTATACAAATTGCTTTTAATAATTATTAAATTAAATTTAATAAATTTTTTTATTAAATTTATACAATTTTATATTCAAATAAACAAAGTTTATTAAATTTAATTTAATAGTTATTTTTATTTAAAAACTTAATTAAATATTGTATATTTGCAATATACTTGCATATTGTATTTTAATAATCTATTAATTTTTTTTTATTCTTTAACAATTTCACTAAAGCTTAATTAAAAAAAACTGTATACAATTTTAACTAAATAAAACTATAACTTTTAATATTCAAAAAAATATATAAGCCTAACATTATCCGGTTACTTTAATGAGTACTCAAATACAACCTGTTGTACCAAACTCCTAGAAGATGGAATATTGACAAAGTTAAAACTGCCAAAAATATAGAATTTCTTTTCAAATCCCTTTTATCTAGTAACTATGATGGAGATATTAATATCCAAATGCAACTATATAAAGAAAAGAAAAAACAAATAAAATAAAATATAAAGGAGATATAAAAAAAAAAAAAAACTACAAAACCTACTGAATCAAATTTAATATAATTACTTTTATTTCAATTTTATAAATGAAATAAAAGTAATTTTATTAAATTTGATTAATTAATTGTTAAGATATTTAAGTTTAAAATTTTGAAAAAAGGGGTGCTTATTTATAATAGGATATGGTAAACAAAAAAAACCAAATATAAACAAAATAAAAGGATATAAGATGAGAGAAACAAAAAAAAAATTATACTAAAGATAAACTTGGTCATTTAAATATAAGGTATACACAAAAAATTAATTTTATTTCCATAGACTATATATCTTGAAACTCTGTGATTTGTTTTGAACAATTTTGGTACCATTCAAATTGTTTAACTAAGACGATTTGAATGATACCTAAATTATTCAAATTGGATCACAGAGTTATGAGATATACAATTTACAAAAATAGATTTAATTACAGAAAATATCTAATATCTCTGGATTTTGTAATTCAATTTGGGTAATTTTAGTACCATTAGATTAGATTCATCTTAGTAAGACAATTTGAATAATACCAAAATCATCCAAATTGAATTACAGGATTATGAAATACACAATCCTATAAAAATATACCGGTATTTGATTTCAAAAAATAATAAATATATTTTTTATTTCAGAATATTGTAATTTAATTCAGCTAATTTTGGTACTATTAGAATTATCTCAGTAAGACAATTTGAATAATACCAAAACTATCCAAATTGGATTATAGGATCATAAAATATTATGAAATATTATAATCCACAAAATTAAAATAATTCATGGAATTAGACATAATCACCTTATAATAATATATCTCAAATTAAGCTTTTGTATCTAAACCTGCTACTTCTTTGCTTAATAATACTAAAGTTTACAAACTAGAAGAGCTATTTACCAAGTATATCTGAAAATATCCCAGGTTTCTTTTTTTTGTAGTATTTTAGTTTTAGTAGATAGGCTTGAGTTTTAGCTATTATTTAGTAGAGCTAGTTTACTATTTTATATATTAAATATGAAGATTTTGTAAATTGGGCTTCTTAAAATTTTAGTACAGAAAAAATTAATTTAGAATTTGTCAAGATTCTATTAATTAAATTAAAAGATCAAATATAATATAGTCAACTCAACCTCTATGCAATTACCTTTTTTACAATTATATCACTCTTTTTATATTATATTTTATTAAAAACCAATTTACTATATATATAAAAAAAAGAAATAATTTATATATCGCACATGCGATGTTGTCGCACCTGTTGCAGATCATAAAATCAGGTGTAACATAAAATCAAAACAATTAAAATAACCCGTTTTTTCATTGGATAGGGTTAGGGTAAGATATAGATTGTATGTATGGGTGAAAGAAGGGGTTTTATAGTAAAATTTTGCAAGTAATTTTTTTTGTTAGAATCCTAAGAGTAGTTCATATTCTCAATTTTAAGTTATAGACGATTTTTGACAAAACGAACATTTGTTTTGAATTTTTTAATCCTGTAACATTACACCTAATCTTGAAATTTGATTGGGAGAGCGACATATAAGGTGCATCGCATGGGCAATGAATAAATTTACTCTAAAAAATAATCCTTATAAAAGCACAATCTTTTTATAAGCACTTTTTGAAAAAAAGTACATATATTATCAAATTTGTAATTGTAAAGAAGGTTCACTATATATATCTTTTTTTTATATAACTAAATAAAATTTTTTTAAAATTTGTAATATTAAAAAATCACAAATAAAAAAATAAACTCTTTTTAACAATTTTTATATCAAATTTTTCAAGAAAGCTGATTTACAAAAATTCTATAGTTTTAATATATTAATATACAAAAATTCTATTAGTAGTATAGTGCAGACAACCTAGTCTGACCAATAAAATTGATGATATTCAAATTGCTAATTCTTTTTCAAAAAAATAGTAAACAAAAAATACTATTTTAAAATATTAAATCAAAACAAGCTAAACACTTCTATATTTTTAAATTTTTTTGAATTATTTATAAAAAAGTTATAGCAAGTTGAAATTATAGTATTTTTATAATTAAATATAAAATTTGGCCACCTTTTATATATATATAAAAAAGCAAATTTGGCCTCTTTAAATAATTAATTTTATTTTTATATATATTAAAAATTTAAATTTGGCCACTTTATATATAAATATTAGCTAAATTTTCAAATTAGCCTTTTTATATATAAAAAATAAAAACTGAATTTGGTCACTAAAAATTTTTATTGGTTGGGACTAGGTTGTTCATGCTGTAGTTAGAACTTAAAACTATTTACAGGATTCTGAACATCTAGTACAGAGATCATATATTATATATTTTAGCAAAACTCCAAAATTTGAGAAGAAAAAAAACAGTGTTTGGCAATTATCTTGGCATTTAGTAATCCAATTTAAATGAACTTTTTTTAAATAAAGATCTCAATAAGATATATCTAAAAAAAATATATTTATTCAATTCTGATTACTGGATCAGAAGTTATTTAAGTAAATATAGTTTTGATAGTTTTATCAAAATAAATCAAAATTGGTCAAAATCTATTTATAACCTATATAAAAGATGTTCGGGGTTCTCCGTTTATTTTATACTTGGTTGTAACTAAAATAAAGTTAAAAAAAATTTGATTCCTTATAAGTATGATCTCTTGACTAAAGACTTTAATACAGTTATTTTTCTCTACTCTGGCCTAGAGCTTTGACCCGGGTCAGATAATAGTAATCCAATAGGTCAGATACTTAACCTGGGTCGTGATCTGGGTCAATGGGTCATGCGAACAATTGCAAAATTTTTTGAAGATACCTATACAGTTATATTTAAATTGCACAATATAGCAAAGCAGACTTTTAATTTGATTGTATGATCTCGCAAATATTGAATTTTGTTACTATCTTTATGCATATTGGATTCTTATTCACGACGATTTAGTTAAAGTTTAAATTTCTACTGCAATATAAAGTTGTTTAAGATCAGAAGAAAGGGAATAATGCTTCTCATGAGAGAAGATTGGAACCCCTTTTTCATTTTTATCTAAGAAAGAGTGAATTACTCTCCACTAAAACAGATATATCTTATATTAATAAATATTTGTACAGTAGTAATTCGAAATAAGATATGTAAGTTATACCTTTTTACATGCGGGTGAATTCTTGAAGAAATTATACAACACAACGTCAAACTCCATTCCTTTACAATCAAAAACTGTCTCTACCATTGCAGCCTCTTCAACTAGTTTCATCACAAACTCTTTATCATCATCATCGCGCACGATAATAATCTGTTTAGCTCCAAATTCGATATGATTAGTAGTATGCTTTCTCTGCACATTTACAGAATTGAAGACTTCTAAAAAGAATTCTTTGGCTGAAATTTCATTAAAGACAGCAGGTTTCGGACCGTCAACCTCGCTACGCTTGCATGAAGATTTATCAATTGAATCAGGAAAAATGTCAGATAAGATCAATTACTGAAGAAGCAAGCTAAGAATTTCATTATGAGATCAATAATTAATATTCATTTCGAATAGTTTGGGCTTTATGATACCACGTCTGTTATAATTGGCTAATGGTCGTTTAAGTTCCCAAAGGTACAACAAGGAACGTATGTCTAAAAAATTTAAATTAATATAATCATGAGATATTACTACTTGTTGTTAAAAAATAGTTTATACATACTTTGAAATCGAAAAGAGATCCTTTTGCAATGCATTGTGCTATATCTCCGGCCAAGAAGATGCTATCGGCATGATCGAAAAGCTTTAATATAAGCGTGATATCCACGATTTGATTATCTTGACATTCATCTATATACACTTAATGAATACGTGGACCACCGAGTTCATGTTTTTTTTGGCATGACTTATGTTCTGTAAAAATTTTTTGAAAAATTATAAATTTGGTCCAATAATAAAGTTAACCTTTAAAGCAGAGATGTGCAATTACTTCACGAGATGATCTATTGACTAATCACGATGAAAACCTGCTATGCTGCGTTTTTGTCTATTTTAAATTCTGACCTGTTTGACCTGGGTCAGAGCAATTTTTGACCCAGACCCGCCGGGTCAGGTGACCCGTATGGGTTACCCAACCCAGGTCAAAGCTCTACTCTGGCCCTTTATTTACCAAACTTTTAATAATTTGAAATAAATCTTTCAGAACAAATATTATATATATATTTTCTTTAAATATATCAAACTAATATAATAAATTATAGGGTGTGGCAACTTAGGAAAGTTGTTAAGTTGTCACCCTCCAAGCGGCAGGTCTAGAGTTCAAATCCCACTGGAGACGATTTAGAAAAATAGGCCTTTGTACCGGTAACATTTATTCGACAATCGGTTGGGTACATTACCTGTAGTCCTTGGTTACCACCTTGAATGGGAGCTTTCGGGCAAAGTTGTATTCCATAACACAAACAAATCCAAGGAACCGGAATATTTGAAACCCGTTTGGCAAAACCCGAGTAAGGAGGTAATGAAGATCTTCGACGATACTGCGAATCCAGAATTTGAGAACAAAGAACTGAACGAACACCCCGGGGCAAGTGGGGCACCAACCTGGCCGCCAAAAAACCAGAGGAAAAGGTCCTATGCTATAGAATTAGAAACCAAGGGAAGTTAACCAAAAAAGGCACCTAAAGCCGAGGTACAACAACCCATCCAGGCTAACTGGTTTGGTAGTTTGGGAGGGATCGGTAATAGGACTGGTGATGTAGGTATCGTGATCAGAATGAACCTTGCAAGGGCAAGGATACTGTGCGGTTTAATGGTTAGCCCTGACTGCTAGTGGTGGCCTCGGCTATTGCAAAGGTATTCAATACCTAATCTAGAAATGTGTGGGACATAGAAAGATTAGGGTTGTACTACACTCTCCCTAGGGTAATCCGGCAGTTGGAATGCTACTAGATTACCTATAGAATTAGGGTGCAAGTAGTATGGCAAATGTTGATCTGGGTGGTCTTCAATTGAAGCAGCATGAGGTTATATGTAGGTGTGATTGTGGTGGGTGATACAGGACAGGGAACACCAGAGAGTTTAAATGGGTAATCTCCTAGTTAGGTTACAGGTACGGCGTATAGTGTAGAACCTTCGGGCAGATTACTTAAAATAGGCAACCAAAAGTTGCACATGTAGCCAGTGTTGTACACGGACATTGTCCCGCCGATTTTTCAGGGACACGAACAGTCCGGGACAGGATGTCCGGGACATGTCCACAATAATGTCCCAACATGATACATGTCCGCCGGGTAAAACCAATCAAATTGCGGAATTATACGAATTTTATTGGTAGATGATCACGTGTTGAGTCGCAAAATGTCTGGGACAAAAAAAATTCTGGGCGGACATGTCCCGGACGTCCCGTCCTGGACTGTCCGCCGTCCGTGTCCGTGTCCCATGACAACACTGCGTGTAGCTATATGTACTCTCATTAACCAAGAATGTATTATCTAAAAAGCCTAATAAAAATCCACTTGCATACGACATTGCAGTTAAAAAAAAAAAATATATATATATATATATATAATAAATTTGCTATACTGAATCTGAACTAGTAATGCCACCGAAATTGATTTTTAAAAAGGCCTATTTCAGGTTCATCAGAGCAAATTAAAATTTTTTATAAGGAAGAGCAAATAAAATTTATATAGTTATATTCCTTATAATTTCGTCTATTCAAAAAAAAATATTAGATTTTAAGTAAAATAGGTCAAAAACAATTTCAAGATCAAATTTTAATTTCAGATTTTCAAGCCCGAAATAATTTCGTCCTTATATATAATCTGAACACAAATTAATCAGTACATATAATCTTTTAATTAAATAAATTTATTTTGTATTATAAATAAAATTTAGAGTATACTAATTCCAAAAAACAATAATGTTAATATAATCTCTGATTTAATGATAATTAGTTTCTTGGTCCAATTTTTATATATCCCAGTACAGACTTTATAGATTTAGCAGATAATAGAAATATAAACTACTTTTATCTATACCCACCTGAATTTTTAAAATCCTTAAAAATTTTTGGCCTTCCTCTTAATAAATTAAAATTAAAAGTTGATATATCTATAATACTTTTGCATAATTTAAATTTAGCAGAAGATCTTTGTAATGAAATTTGCTTAATTTGTTAAGCTTTTTATAGCAAAGTAATTGTTGCTAAAATTATTACAGGAACCTATATTGGTAGTCGTGTATTTATATCTTGAATTTTATTATCATCTTCTGATACTAAATTACTTTTTATTTTAACAAGATGCCAATTTTTAGTATAGCCAGCTTTTTTCTATGACCATTAACAAAACACAAGGTCAAACATAAATCAAGTTGGAATCTATTTACCAAATCTAGTTTTTTCATATTTCAATTATATGTTGCTTTATCAAGAGTTACTTCCTATCATGTTATTAAAATTCTTATATCAAATGATCCAAATATAACTTTAAATTATTGTTGTACAGATAATATTGTATTTTTATACACATAATATAATATTAGGACCCTGGACATTTAGTATAGAGGTTATACTTGTTTTTTTTTTAGCAAAAACCTCTGAAATTTAGAAAGCCAAAAACAGTTTTTGCCAATTATCTTGAACCAATTTGAACAAACTTTTTTTTAAAATGAAGCTTTTAGTGAGATGCATCTAACAAAAAAAAAAGTTTATTCAAAAGTTCATTCAATTCTAATCACTAGATCAAAAGTTATTTAAACAAATATATTTTGTTGTTTTCAGCAAATTGGGCCAAAATTGGCCAAAATTGGCCAAAATCCAGTTATGACCTATATAAAAGATGTCTGGGGTCCTATAATATTCAAGTGATTTTTCTGCAATATTTTTTATTTTCTAATCATATTAAACAAAAAACAAAATAAAAGATTATAAATAGTATTCAATATTCAATAAAAAAGTAACAAAACAATAAATATTCTTTATACAAATTTATTTTATTTTAAATAAACTTAAACCCTTTTTTTTTAACTTAATATAACAAATATAAAATTTAATATTTAATATAAAATCATATTCAAATATTATAACTTTTATCTAATTAGTTAATTATCTTTTATTTGCTAACTCTATACATCCTCTAATTACACCGACATTGGATATAACGACATTATAGTAAAATCTTTCTATACTAATATTTTTTTTTAAAAATTTAATATAAAATATCAGTATAACTTACTATATCGACATTTTGAATTTTTTTACTAATGAACCAAAAATATCAATATAACCAAAGTAATGTATATTATTTTTAAAATTTTTTAAATCTCTAAATTTATAGCATAAGATATTTTATCTTTTTTTTATACACTATTGTGATTGTACAATATATAGCTATTATATTCTTTTACTTCTTATACTTTTTAAGCACTTTCTACAATTACATATCAATGTAAAAATTATTCTTTTTGATCTATATTTTTTATAATAAAAATTTTTTTATACTATGTATTTTAGTTTTTAGCCAATCAGCTACATATATAATTTAGAAGCCCAGTCTAATTTATTATATTGTATATATTTTTAATGATTATAAATATCTACTTTTTTTAACAAACTGATTAATAAATATATATTATAAAATTACTAATTTAACTCTATATAGTTGTACTATCTACTATATATATAGTTAACCCTGTACTTCTCTCTGTACTATGAATATATTATTAGCAAAATAAAGTTAACTAGAAATACTTAATACAAAAATATTTATTTTATTAAATATATTAATACTTCAATTAATTATTATATTATTAATCATTTATATTATATCCTTTTATACAATATAAATAAAAATTGCATTCTTTAATTAAGCCAAACCTATCAATATTTATGATTGAATTACATCCTAATAAGCTTTTTATGCCACAAAAACTAATATGAACAGTATTTCTTTCTATATATTATATAATACTACTATATATAATATATAGTCAAACTTCCATAAAATGCGGACAAGCCTATAACGTGTATTTAGGAAGGTTTACATTTAAAGAGCCAATTAAATTGCAGCTTTAAAAATTAGATTATCAAATTTGTATAACTTTTACCAAAACCTATATAACCTATTCTAAATACTAAATTTAATTAGCTATGTGCATTTAGAGAAGTTAGTATAATATAAAATTTTATTTAAGAAAACGTGTATTTACAAAATATAGAACAAGTATTTAGCACTAATAACATCTTACAGAAAAGAAAAAAATGTGCATTTAGAGAGGTATTGCATTTATTGAGGTCTGACTGTATCATTAAACTTTTTTAAACTAATTTACATAGTAGTATTAGTATTGTAAATTTATCAAATTTGAAAACATTATAAACTATAGCTATATCTTTCTATAATTATACTAATAAAATATAAAAAAGCATAAAGTACAGTATACTAATTATAAAATTCAAATTCATTATATTTAATAATAAATACTTTTTAAAAAGTTAACTATAAAAAAATATAACAATATTGTCACTGCATTTATTAACCCTATTTTATATATTTATTACTATTCAGGAATAATAGGAGTTTTATTACGGTACTAGTACGACTTTTTTGGGTAAGGAGAATTTTATTGTGTATCGCGGGAAGAGCAGTAAGTAATTTCCTTTTCTTCTTGCTTTCCTTATATACATGATTTTTGACTTTTAATTAATTACATCATAATTTATCTTACGATATTTAATTATTCTTAATTACATAATAAATCGATCACAAGGCATTTGACTTTTCTTATTTTTTTATGCGCTTAATTGATTTATGATTGATTTAATTCCTACCATACGTAATTTTCGGCATAATTTTTCTGACTGATTTGGTATGTTACTCACCTGTGACCCGATCGATGATATACATGTTCTCGAGGTCGTTAGTGCGAAGTTCGTCAATTTTCTTAGGTATGGTCTTACAATTTTTTTTTCATATTTATTTATTTCTTTTTATTTCGATTGTTCCTCAATCGACCTCAATCGACATCCCTCTTACCACATACTTGAGCACGTCACTACCTTTGGAGAACATCAAGGCCATGACAGGAGCTAGACCCCACTTAACTCACGTCCTCGTAGCCAACAATTTCTTCGATCAGTTTGACGCTTGCTGCTCCCAACCTCCTTTTCATCCTCTTGACTCTGTTTCTGGTAAAAGGCTCGCATAATTCACTTCCATCCAATCCAGTAACATAAAACTGGTCGTGACCCCCTATTTGTTTTACAATGTAGGGCCCGTTTCATCGGTAATCGAATTTCCTTGGTAAATTGTCAAGGGTAGAGTCATACACAAGTACAAGGTCCTCGACACTAATAGGCTCCTTGTTTTTACTACTATGTTTATCGTAGGATTCTTTCCATTTCCTTTTCACTTCATCCTTTTTTTTCTTGCGCTTCCTTCAACTCGTGTATGAGTCCCTTCATTTGTCTTATTCAAAACTCAAGTAATTCCTTAGTTGTCCATTTCCTTTTAGTTATCATGACTTGATAACTTTCTATTGTCAACTCTATAGTTGTCACTGCATCGCATCCATAAACTAATCGGAAAGGTGAGTAGCCCTGGTCATTTATAGTAATATTCATGGCCCAAATTGCCTCACGCAAATATTCATGCCATTTATTCTGTTTTTCTGCACAAATCTTTCTCAAGATCCTTGTCAACTTCTGAACTGTTCTTTCTGCTTTGCCATTTGCCTCAGGGTAGTAACTAGCCGAGAAATTATAGCGGGTTTGAAGCAGTAAAAAAGATTTGAAATTTTTTTTTGTTCTTTGGGAACATAAAATATTAAATTTATGTTCCCAACAAATTTTTAATGTTCCTATACCTAAATTTCTCTCTCTTCTCTCTCTCTCTTTCTCTCTCTATTTTTTTCTCTCTCTCTTTCTCTCTCTCTCTTTCTCTCACTCTCTCACACTCACTCTCACACTCTTACTCACACTCTCTCACTCTCTCACTTTCTCTCACTCACTCACACTTACTCTCACTCTCTCACTCTCACTCTCACTCACTCTCACTCTCACTCACTCTCACTTTCTCACTCTCTCCACTCTCACTCTCACTCTCACTCTCTCACTCTCTCACTCACTCTCTCTCACTCTCTCTCTTCCTCTCTCTTTTTTGTAAAAAAATGTAAAAAAACTATTTCTATAGGGAACACAAATTATAACTTTTATGTTCCCACTTTGTATCTAATAGAGAACATAAATTTTAAATTTAGTGTTCCTAAATTTTTTTAAATGTTCCTGGGAACACTGAGAACATCAAATTTTTAAACTGGTTTGGAGTCGCAAAGTAAGCTCTTTAATTATACCGTTTTTAAATTCCTTCTCTTAATCAGAAATTAACTCCGCAAAACACCCTTGCCGAAGTATAACATTCTCCCACAGAAATTGGGCTATATTTTCGGAGGTTTTTCTTCTCAGAGCCCTTCCTTCCATGAACCCAGTTAAATCTTCCACAGCAGCGACTATATGTTCGTGCCCAGTAGTTGTCCATGGCAGTGGGCCTATACAGTTGATGAATATTTTGTCAAAGATCCAACTTGTTGCCGTTATGTATATGGGCTCAGGAGGCATCTTAGGGGCACACCTTTGGCATGCCTCGCAAGATAAGACATACATCTTTGCATCCTCATACACCTTTTCCGTTGCCCATTCATAATTCATCAAGACTTTCCGAGTCACTGAATTAATCCCTTGGTGACTGCCATCTTCTGCCAACCCCTTGTGATTTGCCTTTAGGATTTGCATCTTCTCCTCGTCTCTAAATATCACTCTTCGTGGCAGCCTTCCTCCTTTTGCCCTTTTATATAATTGGTCATTAAGCATGCAGTATTTTTGCACCTTTCACCAGAGCTGCTTCAAGTCCATATTACTCGCATCAGGAGGCCAGAAAAGTGTACTTAGATAGTTACGAACAATTTCTAAATCAGTCAACCTAACATCCTCAGGACTCACGTACATTATCAAAGAATCTATAAAATCTTCATCGTTGTTTGCTTTGTTCATGGGTGGGTCAGGTGACCTAGATAATCTGTCAGCGTTCCCATGTTCTTTACCGGGTTTATAGCGTACACAGAAGTCAAAAGATTGTAGAGCCAAAACCCATCTCATAAGACGTCCCTTCAATGTAGCCTTATTGAATAGCCAACTCAGAGCCTGATGGTCCACCTATACGTCAAACGTAGTACCAGCTATATATCGCTCATTTGTATTACACCCAAAAACTACTTCTAAATACTCCTTTTCTGGCACACTATAATTAACCTCATGCTTATTCAACTTTCGTGACTCAAAGAATACAGGTCTCAACTTCCTTTCCTCATCTCTTTGTTCCAATACTACACCGAGCGTAATATCATATGTATCGGTAAAAAGTTGATAGGAACAATCTCTATCATATGCCCCTTGCCAATTCGGTCCTTTTAATACGGCCTCATTTATCAAAGCAGTTTTTAAAATATAAAAAGCCTTGGCTTGCTCTTCTCACCAATAAAATCTAACCTCTGTTCTCGTTAAGTCAGTTAAAGGTTTTGCAATTCTGCTAAACCCCTTTATGAACCGTTGATAGTAGTTCATTACCTCCATAAACAATTGAACCTGCTTAAGGCTTGTTGGTTCCTTCCATATTTCGATTCTTTTAACCCTCTTCAGGTTGACTTTAATTCTCCTTTTTCCGACAACAAAACTATACATGTGCAATTCCTTATATAGTAAGAAGCATTTTTTGCGGCAAAAGTCAAGCCGGCATCCTTAAATTTTTTAGCTAATTTAATAAATTTCTCAATATGGAATTCCTTAGGCCCACTAGTTCATAACCCAATGTCGTCCTGATATGTCCCGGCAATCTCCTTCTATTCTTCCCCTTCTAACAACATGTCCATCAATCGTTGAAAAGTTTCGCTGGCATTTTTAAGGCCCATACACATCACAGCGTATCGGAGCATGCCCAACGGCGTCGAAACAGCAACTTTGTCTTGGTCTTCTTTTCAGATACGAATCTGCCAGTATCCCTTAAATGCATCTACACTTGAATACCAATCATGACCTACTGCCTTTTTCAGAATGGCTCTTATCAATAGTAGCAGGTAGCTGTCTTTTACAATGTGTTTGTTAAGGGGTCTCATGTCGCTGACCACACGAAAACGATCTGTCCCACCTTTCTTTTTTCTTACTGGGAAGCAGTGGTAAGCGTATTTCCCTGTTCCCTTCTCTAATAATCCATATTTAGTATCTCCTTTAGATGCTCCTCAAACAATTTGGCATGTTCCGGGTTGTTGATTCAGATGGGGCGCATTTGTGTTGGAGGTATCATCTTTCCCCCATATGAACTTCATATTAAACCAGTTCGGTCCTTCCAATTTCTAACAAGACAAAAGCAAATACATCTGGTATTTCCCTAATTAATCGTTCGCGTAATTGTTGTCTTTCTTCCTCTGGTAAACTGCTGCCAATATTTACCAAAGTACAATTTTCCTTTGTGAGTCGCATTATTACCTCCGGTCTCATTCCATTAATCGTTCTATTATCGTTTTCATCTTTCACCTGCCAATATACTAACCTCCCTTCGTGTCGAGTATTAATTACATGGTTGCTATTGGAACTATCAACCTCCCTGACCATTAATGTGTCAATATTTGAGCTCTCAGCTACAATGCTCCCTAATTGTAATTTTGTCTTTTCTGATTCTAATACCTCAATTTCTACCCTTTGTATTTTCTACTAAGTCTCCGACTTCCTCCTCGTCATCCCACTATCTTCGTCCTTTGGATCCATCCAGCTAGTTGGCACTACCGAAGTTATAAATGCTGCTTTCTTTTCGTCTGACTCTACATTACACCAAAGTTTATTGTCCTTCCATTTTAGATTACATTTAGCCGCAGCTAGCCAGGGCATGCCAAGCAGTATATTAAAGCTGGCTGCTTCCATGATATAAAACTCCTAATGCACAATAATACCCTCTATATCTATCTCAATGTTTGTAATGCATTCCACAAATTTATTTAGACGATCATCCGCCATATGCCCTCCCTTATTAGCCGTTGCCATATGAAGCCCTGTTTCCGTGCATATTTTTCATACATTAAGTTCAGGCAAGAGCCCGAATCCACAGGTGCTGAAACCATCTCACCATTGATCTTTGGCGTGCTCATTGGTACATCTCCCAATTTTAGTTTACTACTCCCAAGAACTCCCTGTACAACTCCAATTTTAGCATTCATAAAAAGGACGTCATCCTCTCGCTTCTTTCTTCCCAGTGCCTTGAGTACCTCCATACGGGCTTTAGGAGACCACTTAAACAGCTGACCCAATGTTATATTATTTCCTTTTTAGCAATTAATTTAAGAATGTCCATTTCCTTGGCCAACTCTGTTATTGGTATATACATGACAGATCCCTTATTTGGAGCTTTTTCATTATTCAGGTCAATAGGGTCTGAGGGCTCTGTAACCTTTCTTCGTTTGGATGCTCGTGTTGCTTTATCTACATTTATTGCCGTCTTTTACCAAGATTCCTAACATTAAATAATGCTTCATCCTCACTTACACATATCATAAGGTATTCATCTTCTTTTGGTTTTGTCTTTTCTGTAATCTCGAAAAGTCTTATATCGGCACCCCTTACATTTGGGTTATTCGCATGAGTATTTGAGTTCATATTTGATTGGTCCATATTTGAACTCTGTTCTGACCGATTCGGACAGTCACGTGCCATGTAACCCTCTCGGTTACATGCAAAACACGTGCAAGACGTAATGGTTCTATTCCGGTTCATATTCCCTCTATTCAACGTCAAATTTGAGGATGAAGATCTTCGCAGAGACAGAGCATGTTTTTTTTCTACAAGGGTTTGTACAGCTTTCAGCAACTCTACAATACTGGTTTCCATCTGATTCAACCTTTCTGTATTTAAAGGATGTTGATCTTTGACTCGACAGACCTTTATTGGTTCTTGTGTGGCAGAAATTTCGTCAACATTTTCTTTACCTACCCTATTCGCTTTTTCAGTTGTAATTTTAACTGGACTCTTGCTAATATATTCTCTATCACGATCGTATTTTTCCATTTTAACTGCTAGTTCTTTTGCAGCTTCATACATATCTGGACACGCGCCAGATCTCTTTCTCGATACGGACTTCGAAGGCCCTATATGTACCACACTCTCTTTTCCAGATTCCTTAGTCCTCTTCGATATAAGCGTCAAAACAATTGGTGTATATTTGGACAGTATCATCGCCCTCTTGAACCATATTCTTTAAATACTCCAATTTTTTATTGATGTCCGACGACGTTGCCCACTTTGTTATTATAGCCGCTTTTAAATTATTCCATATCGAGTGGACTTTCATTAACTGTATCATTAATGGTTTCAATTTGCCAGCCATATGCAATACAATCACCAGACTTTTCTTTCCATCATCTCAGTCTTTCGAAGCTGCATATGCTTCAAAATAGAGTAAAAATTCTTCAATGTTTTCATGACCAGTGTAAATAGGTTTGGTTGGATCTGATGCTGCCATGGTATTTTGTGGCTGCAAGTTGTACTGGAGTATCGTGCAGGTTCTACCACTGACTTTGCTTTTCACTGTATGAACTTTGGTATAATTTCTGTATAAATTTCTTTAAGTTATATTACTTATTTGTTATACATATATGTATTGCGTATATATTTAAATATAAATATATATATTATTATTTTTTATTTATTTTTTTTTATTGCCCTGCACGGTACTTATTTACGTCCCGATACTAGAGTATTTACGTGACTTAAGGGATCTTGCCTCTAAATATATATATATTATATATATATATATATATTTTTTTTATACTTATTATATCTAGCAAAATCCGATCTCTCTTTTGTTAATTTTAATTAATTTGCGAGAAGGTCGTTGTTGTACCCAGGTTCTTCTGTCACTGCGTTTATTAACCCTATTTTATATATTTATTACTATCAGGAATAACAGGAGTTTTATTATGGTTCTAGTACGACTTTTTTGGGTAAGGAGAATTTTATTGTGTATCACGAGAAGAGCAGTAAGTAATTTCCTTTTCTCCTCGCTTTCCTTATATGCATGATTTTTGACTTTTAATTAATTACATCATAATTTATCTTACGATATTTAATTACATAATGAATCGATCACAAGGCATTTGACTTTTCTTATTTTTTTATGCGCTTAATTGATTTATGACTGATTTAATTCCCACTATACGTAATTTTCAGCATAATTTTCCTGACTGATTCGGCATGTTACTCATTCATGACCTGATCGATGATACACGTGTTCTCGAGATCGTTAGTACGAAGTTCGTCAATTTTTTTAGGTATGGTCTTACATTTTTTTTCATATTTATTTATTTCTTTTTATTACAATTGTTCCTTAATCGACTTCAATCGATATCCCTCTTACTACATACTTGAGCACGTCACTACCTCCGGAGAACCGATCAAGGCTGTAACAAATATTAAATTTAGGTTTATGTAATTTGGCGCATATGTGTTGTAACACACCCATCTGATAAACCAATCAGATTGTAGGATCAGGTGTAATGTGAAATTGAGAAAAAACAACGATCTTTTAAAAAATTATCTGTGGCTTATAATTTTGCTTATGAAACCACTTTTCGTGCTCTAACCAAAAAAATTTCTTGCAAAATTTTACTATAAAACCCCTTTTTTCGCCTACACACTATTCTAACCTCATCCTAACCCTAACTAACAAAAAAAGGGGTTATTTTGGTTGGTTTGATTTCATATTACACCAAATCATATAAGGTGCGCTACAGCGCACATGCACAAAAATATTAAATTCTTAAATTTATATATATAACAAAAATAAAAAATAAAAAAATTAATATATTAAATAGCACTATTCAATGCTATTTAACATATTAAATTTTTTATTTTTTATTAGTAAAACTTGATAAACTAAATTTCTATTAAATTTAACAGATTATTAGTTTTTAAAAAAAATCAATTTTAAAAGTTTCAACAATATATAGTAAAACTTTTATAAATATATATTTTTGAAATTAAACTTTAACAAATATATATTTAAAAATTAATTAAAAAAGTATACTTATAAGTATAAATATTTGTTTAACCCAAAATTTTTTTTTTTTTAAATTTCCTTGGTGGTATACCCAAGGGCGCTGTTGGCGCTCTTTTTATTAAGGTCATTGGTTATAGGGACCCAACAGGTCCCTACATTTACATTACATATCCTAATTCTATATTTATTTCTGTCCTACAAAGTCTATCTAACCTATTCCTCTTTTATCCGGGTTTCTTGGCCGACTCCAGCCAGACCGTCATTCGGTGCGCCCCACTCGAAGGCTTCTTAGATCAACTTTAAGGAGTTAGTTTACTCCGCCGATATGCTTGTGTAGGTTCATTTTTCGTCTACCTCAGGTACTCCCTTCTGAGTTTGGATCAGGTCAGGTTTTCCTCGTAGGACTTTTTTCCTGATTTGGTATCACAGCACTGTGTTTATACCTTGCAACCGAAATTCCACCGGTAGTATTCTTTGTTCAACCGGAATTCTACCGGAAGTATTCATTTGTTCTACCGGAATTTTACCGGTAGTATTCACTATTTCCTTTTTTGTTCAGATCTTCACTAGGTGTTCTATTTTCGTGTGTCATAATTTTCATAGAGCTTCCTAATGTGGTTATGTACCTGCACGTGGTCCTAGCATCCTGGCTCAGCCCGTCCGTCTCGTGACTTCGTGTAGAATTAATGTTCCTAGTGAGGCTTGAACCGGTGACCTTGCGTTTGAAACCTGGGAGCATAACTACTACACTAGCAACCCACAGGTCTTAACAGTGTCTTAACCCAGAATTTAAATATATACTATATTTAAAAAATATATATATTTATAAATATATTTATAATTATTATATACAATAAATCTTATATAACTAGGCTAATCATAGCATTATATGTCCGGAGCACATCATATGATGTTCATTATATTACACAAACACGTTAAAATGCATATGTTGGTAACATTAAAACACAAATTTAGACACGCGTGCGGACAGACAAAAAATTTCCAAATTCCATTTCTGATAAGATTTATATCATATATATGCAAGTATATCAAAAAAGTAAAATTTGTCAAGACTTTTACAATTGAAGCACATCAGGAAGGTAATTTTTGTATCACTTTGCATAGGCACTTATGGACCGTCGCTACGCTCCGGCCAATAACTTAAATTTTTTTTAATATACTTATTAATACAAAATTGTTATATAAACACTATGCAATAAAATAGTTATTATATAGTATATATATATATAAATGATCTAATTATAAATATAAATTTATTGGTTTAGGCCGCAGATAAGTATTTAAGTTAACTTTTATATATGTCTGAGTTCTTAGTCTTAGCAATAGATTTAAACAATGAAAATTTTTCCAGTCTTGTAAAAACTTTCCATTAAATCTAATAAAGATAAGAGCAAGGTTTCACCATTAACATTTAAAAAAAAAATAAATATAAATTTATATTTAAATCTTATACTTTTAGTATAAAATATAACTCTATCATACTTATTGTTTTAAAATTTTTAAATATTTGTTTTTGGCAAAGTTATATTTTCATTTTGTACAAAATTAGCGAAATTTTAATTTGATTTTTAAGCTCAATTTTTTTTCTCTCTTTGTTTTATATTTCTGAAAAATTTAATTTTAAATTAGGGAAGCATGATTTTTGCTACTAAGGGGCTACCCCCTCCCCCCACCTGATCATTAAATACTGCAATTTGATTGGCTAAAATTATTAAAATTTTAAAAATTTTCAAACTTTAATATTAAAAACTCTTGAACTAATAATCCGTTTTGGATGATTTTACTACCAAAATGTTTACCTCAATGAGAAGATTCCAATGAGCCTAAAATTATCAAAATCCAATTACAGAATCCCAAGATCGTTATAGATTTGTATTGTTTTAATTATTATATTCATATATATTAAAAATTATTATTAAAGATCTTATAAACTTTAATAATAATTACTTTTAAATCAGTAATCTAATTTGGATGATTTTACTACAAAAATGCTTGTCTCAATGAGACGATTCTAATGAACCTAAAATTGTTAAATTCTGATTACAGGATCCAGAGATCATTATATATATATTTTTTAAATTTTGTAACCGATCTAATCTTTATTAGAAAATTACATAGAAGCTACATAATTATATATTCTAACTGTAATAATCGATGTGAAGCTAGCTGCCTGAATTGCATCAGCAAATTTTATATATAGATATATATTGATTACTAACTGGTAAGATATATATGGGCTTGGTGCTGCGAAAAGAGAGTAAATCGACAAAACAAAAGATCTTCAGAAAATCAATTTTTATGTTCATATGGGCTATTCCAAAGAATTGCTAATATCTCTTGATCTACTGGTCCGTTTTGAATGATTTAGCTATCAAAATGTTCGTTACAATGAGAAAACATTTTGATAGCTAAATTATTCAAAACGAGCCAGTAGATCAAGAGATATCAGCAATTCTTTGGGTTAGCCAATATGTATAAATTATAAGAAAATACCAACTTTAAAGAGCTATACTACAAAATTTTATTAATATAACTGTTTTTGTATTTTAAGTAAAAAATGTTCCAAATTTTATTTTAAATTGATTTGTATAAAAAAAATTGTTTTTGAAAAATTGTCAATTTACCCCCTTTTTGTAGCACCAAGCCCATATCTATAATCAACACTCCTGTCGATTTCTATCAATAGAGATAGTAATTGATATATATCCGGTTAATCGATATATATCAAATATGATATCAATTAATAATTATTATATTCACATAATCATGCTTTTTGAACATTTTACAGGTTTTCGCAAGTTTTCGCAAGTTTTCCCAATTTAATTATAAATTTTTTTTATTTATTATTAATATAATATTTTAATTTATTAAATATACAATATTCCAAAAAAAAAAAAAAAACTCTTTCTGTTAATCACTTGTACACAAAATTTTCAAACTTAATTATTTAAAAAATCCTTATAACTTTATAATTTATTAAGTTAACCTGGCTTCTACTTTTAAATAAACTCGTTCTACTCTTAAAAATATATATAATATTAAAATTTCATTGCAAAATTCCTTAAACTTATTAAGCAAAGGCCCTTTGGCCTAAAATTGTATTTTTTTTGAAATACATTTAAAACGGCCTTTTTAATCTATTTTGCAAACTAAGAGAAAGTTAAAAAGCATACTTTTCTTATCACAACAAGCTATACTTCAAGTTTGTAGTTCTAAAACTGACTGAGATATACTTAAAAAACCTTTAACTCTTCTATATTTTTTTCCTATTTTTTATTTTTTTTTTATTTTGGTCTTTTTTAACTCTACTACAAAAATACCCCTATAGGCGTTTTTTGTGTAATATAAAATCGTGCTACCCACATGTTTAATAACCTGAAATTAATTGGTTTTCAATTAATTAAACAAACAAACTATTAATTAATTTTACACAAGGCAAATATTTACTCCTTTTGTAACCTCTTTAATTTATACAAAGCATGTTATCTAAATTATACAATCTTGCATATTTTGTGTAACACAAGACTCGTGTAACACGTAACTTGTATAACACGTGATATAAATAGCACGTGACTTGTATAACATATACTTGCCTAGTTGGTATTACATTATACAAAACAACTTATACCTTTTTGCGAAGCTCTCTTCAATCTCTGCTCTATTATCCTATTTATTAAATTTATCCTCTGCTCGAATAATCTTAAATACATATTATTTTGCTCCATTTATTTAAATTTGATAAATATATTACTTTGTTTTTATATTTACAAAATCCACCTTAAATTCAATACTCTCTTTATAATTAAAATTTCTTGAATTTATTTTACTTTATTTTGTTTCTTTATCACTTTATACTCTATATACCTTTTTTACTGCAAAACTTATTTCAATATGTCAACATTAACTCAACAAGACCCAGATACCGCTGATCTTGACTACTTTTATATTCATCATGCACAAAGCTTTGGTATTGCTCTATTTGAAGATGAACAAGAAAATAACTTAAAAGCAATTTCTCCAAACTAGGAACCAACTACTTGTCACACTAGAACTACTAGAACTAATAAAGCAACACACTTTTTTCGCGCTCCTTCAACAACATCAGTAGTTACATGTCTATGCCGCAAATATCATACAAAATTCATCTCAGTTCAAAACAATATCTATCAACCTCATAAAGAATTTACTCAAATTGCAATGGGAAAAAAACAAAATAGCAAAACTGTTGAACTTATTAACCAAATTTCTCAAACTTCAGACAACATTCCACCTTCACCTACACCTCAACTATGCCAACACACATGTCCTAAATGTTCTAAATCAATTACCTGTAGAATTTATAACAATAAACACCATCCAACTGAAAGCTATGTTCTTGTTGACAAGGAAGTTTATCATACAAATTGTGCTACTTTATTGCCAGCACCCTCTTCTTCCCTCTCAACTACTTCTTCTTTAAATATCTTATCTACTATTTCTCATCTTGAAGATTCTAGAAAAAACTTGACTTCACTTTTTCAAAATTTACAAAACACCTCACAACTATCCCAAGAAGATCCCCAAACAAAAACCTTCAATTCACCAATCCATACTACTTCTTTAGCTATATTAACATCCACTTCTTCAACTCAATCTACTGCTCTTCCTACCCAACCTTCAGCAAAGCCACTCTCTAATATTAATACAAATAAAACTTTTCAAACTTCTCAAACCCAACCAAATGTCAAACACACTTATTCTAGTAAATTAAAATCTTCATCTAATCCTCTCTTTTCAACTCTTGGACCACTTACTTCAACTGAAGATTCACAAAACTCTTCAATGGATATAGATAATATCTCTAGTAATTCCACTAACACTATTTTCCAGCAATAACAACAGCAACAGCAACAAAAACAACAACAATCTCTTAATAAAGAACAGCAAACACCTTCAAATAAAAATTCAACTTCTAGCAATACTCCCAATACCCATACCAAATCTAACCCAACTTTTGATTGGCTTGCAAACTTCCCAATTACTGAAGAAATGGAATCCAATAACAAGCTTCAAACAAATACATCCTCTTTATTATACAACTTCCTTAAATCACATCTTCACAATTTCTATCCTGGAAGTATTATTAAAGAAGGAACAAAAAATAGCAAACCTCTCAAAGCAAGTTTTCACTATATCATTAGAACAATGGCAGGAGAAAGCCCTGATTTTCTCACTAGCTTTATTTACCAAAAAAACCCAACTATAAATGAAAAAACCAAAATACCATTTGAAATCCGTGAAAAGACCCTTAAACTTCTAATTCACAAATTCACAACTATTCTTTTTACTAAACTTAACTATGCTGAGATATTTGCATCTGCAGCTACAATTCCTCCTTATAAGCCAGAAAATAGACTTCAATTCTGCCTGAACTTAGCACGTATACATCTTTATTTATCTGAGAACTATCAAGCAATCAACTATAACAAATTTGCAGAAGATTTAAATCTTCGGCCTAAAATATACAATCTCTATCCATATACAGTTTCTACAGATAAAACAGAAAGATACCTTACAATTAAACATGACAACAAATTTAATATTAACCTTCTTTTTAACATTCCTAAATCTTTATTTCTTAAAAATTTCTCCATTCCTTCACTCAACAACTCCCTTGATCATTTTAAAGAATGGTTCGAACAATTTTTCCCTATTTACAATCGTCAATTTACTAATTCACTAGATAAAGAACAAACCTTCAATACTCTTAAAAAGGAAATAAGGAAAAAATTTATTTCTCAACTTAGAAATCTTCTACCTATTAAATTTATCTTTCGTGAACCATATAGTTTTCAAGAAAGGCGTAATGAATGCTTTCGCTCTATCAATTATCATATTCTTACCTGCAAACACACAGACTGCACATTTATAAATGAAAATCACCAACACGATACATCTAAACTATTCAAGCACATACTCGATAACTCATTTGAATCCTTTCCAAAAAAGACTTTTAATATGGAAGACCTTCATATTGATGAATCAATATTTCATACAAATAGTGAACACAAAGCTACATTTGACAAACCTTTTCCAACGAAACTTCTTGACAAACTTGCAGATGAAGCTGAAGCACTTTATTGTACAGACAATTTAGCAGAAACAAGAGAAGGTCGTCGAAATGCCTTCTTCTATAAATATTTATTATCATATCAGCAAGTTGCTGCACAAAACCATAATATTGACAACCTTAACAAAGAATCAGCCATTGATAAAGTTACCAATGAAATTATCGATACAGACTTCCTAGCATGAATAATTACCTACTTTGATCTAATTAAAGATAAGCAACCATCCTTTTCACAAATAGTCAAATTTTATAAAACAAATGCATACCCTGAGGCTGAAAAACTTCTGATTACAAAATTTAATATCAACATTCAAATTCCATCCTTAATTGAAGAATCTCTCTTTCTGAGAAAAACCCCTTTTCAGTAATACTGTCTTCTACAAACCCATAGATGCAGCCACCACTTAACTAAAAGATACATCCTTAGTAGTTAGTGAAGAAAATGATGTAAGTAGGCAGGTGGTAAAGCCTATTTACCCGGAAGATTTAGATTATGACAGTCCTCTAACGCTTAACCTGAGGACTTCTGAACCTTGCGGAGCCGTGCAAGCCAGGCATATGGTGAGCGCTGTAAAAGACATTGCACCAAATATCTCAGAACCCATATAATCATCTCCCTCTGAGATATTACTTTCTAACCCCAACAATTTAGTGCTAACTTATCCTGATGACAAATTGCTACCAAATAATAATGCTAGTACTTCAAATACCATTTCATCATGTCATACTGAAATACCACTCTTGCATTATACACATTCTTTATTATCTACACAACAATATGGCTCTATCTACCCTAAAGAACAAGAGATATATGATGAATATGAATTGTTACCAGAAGATTCTGACAATTATTCTAGCTTAACTACTAATAATATAGAAAGAACAAATATCAATTTTAATCCTAATCTACTCGAGATTTATGAACCATCAACATGCTACAACAAATTTTTATACTACTATAGATTACAATCTTTACCTTCACCACAAACTGTTGGCTCCTTTTTAACCTATCTACAAGAAGAATATCCTATGTTTTATAAAAAACAATATATCAGAATCTCTTTTAAAGAAAGCAGAATTGATTATGTGTTTAAAGAAGCACATATATGTTTATTATATGAACACCTCTTACCTAATCACTTTTTTGTATCTTTTAAAGATCTAAGTTTTTATGATGACGTTCCACTCAAATCAAATTATTCTTCTAACTCACATTCCAACAATAATAACAATTTCCAATTGCCAGCTTCTATTGATAACCTTTTTGATCCTATACCTTCTCTTACTTCATTACCTTATAACAGTTCACCAACTACAAATGGCAACCCCTTAATATCTTCAAACTTTCAACCTACTCGTGACTTACATATTAATATCGCTACCCACAATGTTAGAGGTTTTAACTCAGCTTCTAAGAGACAAATATGGCAAGATTATTGCATTAACCACAATATTTTTACTGCTTGTATTACAGAAACCAAAATTTCACACAAAACCAAACTCTCATTTTGTAACAACAATTTGTATACATATTATTGGG